>CM053622.1:810262160-810291542 GCA_028646595.1 Phalanger gymnotis | reverse complement strand
TGGGGCATAGAGATTTATCTTGCCCTACAAGAAAGTGGGGGAGGGGGGGATGGATGGGGAATGGGGGGACAGAGAGGAGGGCAGACTGGGGAACGGGGCAACCAGAGTGTACGCCATCTTGGAGTGGGGGGGGTGGAAATGGGGAGAAAAATCTGTAATTCAAACGCATGTGAAAATTAATGCTGAAAACTAAAGATGTAAATAAAAAATAAAAAAAAATTTAAAAAAATCAAATGACAGAAATGGAGGAAAAACTAAAATAAAAATAATCCAAGAAAACAAAAAGGTTATGAAAGGAAAGTCAACCAATTAGAAAAGAAGATCCAGAAGCTCAAGGAGGAAAACAACATCTTGAAAATTAAAATTGGGCAAAGTGAAGCCAGTGAAATTATAAGAGATCAAGAAATAATTAAACAAAACATGAATAATGAAAAAATAGAAGAGAAAGTGAAACATCTTATAAGAAAAACAACAGATTTGGAGAATAGATCAAGAAGAGAAAATATTAAAATAATTGGAGTAACTGAAAGTTATGGTCAAAAAAAGAATCTTGATACAATAATACAAGAAATAATTAAAGAAAATTGTCCTGAAGCATTTGAACAAGGCAGGGAAGTAGAAAGAGGAAAAAATCCATTGCACACCACTTAAAAGAGATCCTATGAGAAAAACTCATAGGAATATCATAGTCAAATTCCAGAACCCCCAGCTCAAGGATAAAATATTAAAAGCATCAAGATTAAAACAATTTAAATATGATGGTGCCACAATTAGAATTACACAAGACCTAGCAGCAGAGACATTAAAGAGCAAAAGACCTGAGGCTCTGGCTGAAAATATCATACCCTGGAAATTTAAGTATTATCTTGAATGAAAAAAATGGACATTTGATAAATTCTCAGACTTTCAAGACTTTGTAAAAAAAACATCCTGAACTTAATAGAATATTCGACATACAAGCAGCAAGAGAAACATAAGGTACATACTGTAGCAACAATCTTGCTAGCAGCTACTGTGGCTGTGTAAAACCACCAACAACCAGCACACAGAGGTCTGCCTACACAGGTTCTTCAATCTGCTTTTCTAAGGAAAGCAACTTTAAGGGGTTAACAATCTCAGTTTAATCAAACATACATATGTCATTCTCTCTCCCTCTCTCCTTTTCCTTCCCTTTTCCATCTCTCTCTCTCTCTCTCTCTCTCTCTCTCTCTCTCTCTCTCTCTCTCTCTCTCTCTCTCTCTCTCTCCCTCCCCTCCTAAATTGGTACTAAAATGAGAAAGACCCAGAGAGATCATTTACACAGAAAGATTTAGATGCCATGGTGGACAGGCAGTCTCTCCCTAGGGCACAAAAGCTCATGAGAAAAATCAAAAGGGGAGAGGGCCATTTTCTTCATCTCCTAACTTCTCCATACATATAGTGCCCTGCCCTCTCTTGAATTTGCGCTCAGTCCCCTATGTTTGTTCCCATTCAGGCCCTGCCGAGTTGAAGTTATTGCTAATTGGTTTTTTTTTTCAGCTGATTTCTCAGCCAAGAGACAGCTTTTTTCTCAGCCTGAGCCTTCAAAGCACAAGTCAATAGATAGATATGGTAGAGTCTGTGGGAGTGTCCTGGGAAGTTGTACACACATACTAGTATGGCCTTTACAACAGCCAGGGTTCCTTATTCTAACTCCCAAACACATCAATCAATCAAGTCACCTAGAGCAAGGCTAGCTACATCTCCCCCATAAGATTCTAGGGGTAGTTCTAAGAGGTTGGGGATGGGGGTGTCTTTTTAGTGCTACGTGGCTCATAAGCCCCCACCAGTGTGCTGCCTTTCATGACTGTCAGTTTATTATCAATTAGTCAGACATTAGTCTTACGTAGCTTTTAGAAAAGGGTATTTGCTAAGGTAGAGTTAGTAAGAATAGCTGATACAAACTTTCCTCCAAAAGAGATCCCTCACACTTTCCCAAAAGTCCATACAGAGTGCAGGGGAAAGTGGACTCAAGCTTAGATATTAAAGGGCTAACTCACAGCTCCTGGAAAATCCTTTGATGAAATCTTCAAGATGTTTTCTGAGGCAACTAGTTCACAAAACACTGGCTCTAGAGTCAGGAAGACCTGAGTTCTCCGACACTTACTGTGGGACCCTGGACAGGTCACTTAATTGCTATTTGCTTCAGTTTCCTCAACTGTAAAATGGGCATAATTATAGCACCTGCCTCCCAGGCTTGTTGTGAGGATTAAATGAAATGATATTTGTAAACAGCTCTTAGCACAGTGCTTGGCACACAGTTGGCACTATGTAAATGCTTATTCTCCTTTTCTCCCTTAGGCATCATGTAGCTTTCTGCTGGGTTCTTTGTAGAGTCTGACACAATGGATTGAACATTGGACTTGGAGCCAAGAAGAAAAACTTGAGTTTAGATCCTGCCTCAGAAACTTTTTTAGCTGTGTGACCTTAGATAAGTCATTTAACTTTCGCCTCAATTTCCTCACTGTAAAATATGGATAATAATAGCATCTGCCTCACAGGTGGTGGTGTTCTGGAGCCAGCTTGTATTGGGCTTAAAGACAATTGGTTGTTAAATCTTCAGTGTAGGCATTCACACTTCAAATTTGCAAACACCGCAAATCAGGGTTTAATTTGTTTTGTTAGTTATCTAGACTTAAGGAAGTGATGGAGAAAATGTTAACAATGCAAATTAAACTTGGAAGGGTGCTCTGTTTACTTTCTTTTAGGGGTAAGGGATAGGGGTGGGGAGTTGTTTGTTAAAACATTTCCTGTTCCAAAAGACTCATGATGGAAAATGCTATCCACAGAGAAAGAATCATGGGGTCTGAATGCAGATTGAAGCATAAGATTTTCTCTTTTTTTTAAAAATGTTTTCTTCCTCTTCTTTCCCTTTGGTTCTGATTCTTCTTTGTAATGTGACTAATGTGGAAATATGTTCAATCTGATTCTGTGCGGATAGCCTAAATCAGATTGCTTGTCTTCTTGGGGAGGGGGAGGGGGAAGAAGGGAGAAAAAAATTAGAACTCAAAATCTTATAAAAGTGAATGTTGAAAACTACTATTAAGGGGGGAAAATACCAATTAAAAACAAATTAAAAAAAAAGCATTTCCCAGTACACTTCTGCTCACAGGATTATTGTGGTGATTAAATGAGATAACATGTTATCTCTTCTTTGCAAACTTTAAAGTGCTACAATTATTGTAGTAATCGTTAGGATTTACCCAGTCTGTCATAAGTGAAGCCAACGATGTTGCTAGGATATTGATGGGGAGGGTAGGTGGTTCACCAGGCTCTCCTGAGGTCAAGGGTCAAGAAAAGGTACCAAGAATGGAAATCAGTGAGGATCAGGGCCTTTCCTCCTCTCCTCACTCACCCTGAAAACATCCAATCTTCTCTGCTCAAATGCCTTTAGTTCTGAATTAGCTCCCTGGCTTTCCACAGGTACAAGGTGTTCCCACATTTCTTAGCCAATCCACTTTTCCTGCGGAAAGTCAGTCTAATTGACTTTCTTTTTCCTTGATCTAAAGCCTACAGTTGATTGAGATGCTTTGTTTCTCACCTGAGTAAGGTGTCTGCATGCATAAGGTCGAATTTGGGGGCAGCTAGGTGGCAAAGTGGATAGAGCTCCAGGCCTGGAGTCAGAAAGACTTGAGTTCAAATCCAGCCTCAGATACTCCCTAGCTGTGTGACCCTGGGCAAGGCATTTAACCCTGTTTGCCTCAGTTTGCTCATCTGTAAGATGAGCTGGAGAAGGAAATTACAAACCGCTCTAAGATCTTTGCCAAGAAAACCCCAAATGGAATCACATCTAAGAGTCAGACATGACTAAACGCCAACAAGGTAGCATTTTATTACTTACTTTAAAGGTAGTAGAATGATTTAATCAATTAACCAATTAAACCATTGCACTAGAAGTGCCCTCTGTTGGCTTCTCTGAAGTTTCTGCTCAGGGCTCAATTTTCATAACACATTCAGCAATGGGAAACTTTAAAGCTCAGGCTGTGGGTCCTGTTGAACCTGGATCTTGATACATACTAGCATTAGTGTTTCTTTGAGAAGCTTCTCCCATAGTTCTTCAGCAGGGCTAGAAGCTGTCTGTCTCCTGATGGAGTGAATGCCCATGTATACCGTGGGAAGTGGTGGGTCTGCGCCAAGATATGGCTCATGTTCTTTCTATCTCTTTTCAGAGCTAGGGAGTCAATGCCAACGAGCCCCAAAGGTTTGCTGAAATTGAAATTCTCCAAATACATTGAGCTAGGTGGTAGAACTTTTCTTTGTATTCATGAAGCACAAACCTTGCCGTTCTTATCAAGCCATCAGTCAATCAATCTGTGAGTTTTTCTTATGTTTTTCTATGTGCCAGGCTCTTTGCTGGGCAGGAGGGACACAAACTGAGGCAAACAAAAAGATGAGTCTTCTTGACTCCAGGCCCACTGTGCCACCTAGCTACCCTGATTTTTGGTACCTTAGAGTAAGACTTTGCATTTGTCCCCATTGAATTTCATCTTATTAAACTCAGCCCGATGCTCTAGCCCAAACTTTCAGAAACCACTTTGTTTAGGTCTTTTCCCATTCATCTACTTTTGTGTTGTCTCTAGACTTGATGAGAAGGTAATCGCTGCCTTTACCCAATTCATGGTCAAAAATACTAACCAGCACAGGGCCAAGCACAAATCTCTGAGGCATTCCACTGGACACTTCCAGCTGCACTGACATTGAAACCTTAACAACAACACTTAGAGACCAGCTATCCAACCACAGGAATGCAACTGGACCGAAGAGAGTTAGACTGAATAGAGGGAGGTGCAGAGTTGAAAAACCAGTGTAATTAATGCTGAAAGAAAGAATGCAGAGTTGGGAGACTGCTGAAGGTATATTTAGTGGGACCATGACAAAGGTGATCTTAGAAGATTCTAGAGACAAGTTCTTGTAAGAGGCAGATCTATTCTGCCTTAATTATGCCAATTGTAGGGTGGCCAACCCTCGCAGAGAATACTGAGATACCAAAGAAAGAGGGGCTCATGCCAACTCATGCCAATATCAGCAGGTTTTAATAGGGTTAATTAGGTTAATTGAGAAAGTTTATTTACAAGAAGTCAGTCATCCTGGGCAGCAGCAGGACAAAGTAACATCGTGGGTTCCTGCACCAGCCCCAGGTCAGGACAGATATTATATAGAAACAGAACAAAGAAAGCAGAGTGCCAGGGATGGCCCAGGGTCATGTGCAAGCTTTCTCGTGGGGTAGTTGGAGCTTCTTTTTTTGTTTTTTTATTTTTAGTTTTTAATTGAGTTCTAAATGCTTTTTCCCCTCCCTTCCATCCCCCCTCTCCAAGACAGCATGCAATCTGATATAAGCTATACATGTGCAATCATATTAAACATACTTTCACATTAGTCATGTTGTGAAAGAAGAAACAGAACAAAAGTGAAAAAACCAAGAAAGAAGAAACACATACAAAAAAGTAGTGTGCTTCGATGTGCATTCAGACTCCATAATTCTTTGTCTCAGTCTTTTAGGGGTGTCTTACATCTTTGCATTGTTGAGAAGAGCCAAGTCTATCAAAGTTGGACATCACACAATGTTGCTGTTACTATGTACAATGTTCTCCTGGTTCTGCTTGCTTCACTTTGCATCAGTTCATGCAAGTCTTTCCAGGTTTTTCTGAAATCCACCTGCTCATCATCGTTGCTTATGGAACAACAGTATTCCATTACATTCATATACCACAACTTGTTCAGTCATTTCCCAACTGATGGGCACCCCCTCAATTTACAATTCTTTGTCACCACAAAAAGGGCTGCCAAAATATTTTTGTATATGTACAAACTGTTTTTAGAATGTCTTTTTTTAATCATGTCTTTGGGATACAGACCTAGAAGTGGTATTGCTGGATCAAAGGTTATGCATATCTCTTTGGGCATAGTTCCAAATTGCTCTTCAGAATGGTTGGATCAGTTCACAACTCCACCAACAATGCATTAATGTTCCAGTTTTCCCACATCTCCAGTTGGAGTTTCTTTTGCTGTTTATACTTACTCAAGGTAGTTTATATTCTCTTTGGAGTCATAGATCAAGTTCCCAGGCTCTGGCTACCACACACCATACTAAATGGGGACCATTGTCTTACTTGATAACAGCAATCATTCCAACCACATTTCTTTCTGAACTATCATTGCTTTTGTTTTGTTCTTTTTTCAAATAATGAGCATTATCTGCTATTAATCTCATCCTCCATGACTCCCCCACATTGACAATTAAAAAACACCCCCAAGCAAATCCCTCAATGCATATCTACATAGTGTGGCAAAAGAAATTCTTACATTAACCAAGTCAGAAACATCATGTCTCTGCATCTCCAGTCCAGCAGGTAAGTGGTATAGTTCATCTTCTGGGTTGATCAGAGTTCCGAAGTCTTTCAGAGTTGTTAGTCTATCTAACATTATCATTGCACAATTGCTCTAGCCCTGTTCACTTTGCTCCGCACCAGTTCGTAAAGATCTTCCCAATTCTGCTAAAATTGTTCCTACTATGGCACAATTATATTCCATTATGTTCACATACTGTAACTCAGCTAGCCATTCCTCAGTAAGAACGTATCCCTTTAGTTTCCAATTTGTGGGTACCATGCAAAGAGCTAGAAATATCTTTGTACAAATAGGCCGTTTTCCTCTTTCTTTTATTTTATTTAAGGTATAGACCTAGTAATGGTATGCCTGGGTCCAACAGAGTATACGCAGTTTGGTAACTCTCCGGGCACAGCTCCAAATTGTTTTCCACAATGGACCTATTGTGTTGTACCCATTCATAGCTCCACCAATGATACATGGGTGTAATCATTTGCCCACACCCTCCCAGCATTTCTCATTTTATTCTTTTGTCACTTTTGCCAGTCTAATGGGCGTTAGAACCTGAAAGTTGCTTTAATCTTAATTTCTCTAATAATTACTTAAACTTTAAAAAATACGATTGTTCATAGCTTAGATTTCTTCCTTTAAAAATTAACCGATCATATCCTTTGACCATTTATCTCTTGGGAAATGACTCCTATCTTACAAATCTGAATCAGTTCCTTACATATCTTGGAAATAAGACCTTCACCAGACACTTGTTGAAAATATTTTTTCCTAGTCTTCTTTCCAAGGGAACATATTTCCCCATTGGGGTGTACAGGTATTCAGGGAAGACTAGGACTTCTGGTGTGAGGGCTGCTTTCCACTTTTGGTGTCCACCTGCCACCCAAGAAGCTGTAGCATGCACAGTGGCCACACCCTGATAAACCATTTGGGAAGATGGGCTAAACCAGGTTGAGGGTAACCAGTGGGCCTCAAACCTGTTGGTGAGGTAGATGGTGTCTACTCCAAGCATGCGAAGACTCCCCTGGCTAAATAGTTAGATATGAACAATTTGTTCCAATGGATCATGAAAGTAATGGGAGCAGGAGCTGTGGAGGGCTTAGAGCTTGATTAGGCATCCTGGGCCATCTCCAGTTGTCTTGACTTTTGTCTTGCAGCTGGATTTCAATGACTAGAAGAGAGAGTGAGGCTGACAACTTTGTGCAGCCCTGTCTCACTTAAATCCAACTTATGGTGAGTCAAAATCATCACCCATACAATTTTACCATTTTTACCTACCTTTAAATCCTGTGGCAATGGGCAAGTGACAAAGCAGCAGGTGTGGATACACTGGGAGCTGTAGTCACAACCCAGCACACAGGTGGTCCAGGCCATAGGGTCATATTCTCACCGGGATTCAGCATCCCCTCAGGTATCTGAACAACCTTTTTTAAGAACTTTATTGCTCACCTCCTGATGGGAAGAATGGGATACAAAATGTGCCCTAAAAATTGTCTGCTTCTCCTAACCTTGGCCTGCTTACCACTGCAAGTGGGGATCCTAACTTGTGGTTGAAACAAACAAAAAAAATGTACAAAAACTTCTGCAAAGATGATTCCACTCACCATCAGTACATGGGATGTGTGCATGCTTATGAACAACACAAAATCTGGAAGACCTGAAAGACGAACTGTTCTTGTTGCAAGAGAACTCAGCAGTATTGCATCCAAATAGCAGCCATGAGTGAAACAAGGCTGGCAAATGAAGGCCAGCTTACCAAAGTCAGAGCTGGATACATGTTTTCCTGGAGTGGCTACAGTGAAGGGGAGCACCATGAAGCTGGCATGGGTTTTGTAATCAAAACTAATCTAGTCAACAAGCTTATATGCTTCCCAAAAGGAGTGAATAACAGGCTCATGACAATGTGATTGTCACTTGCAGGAAAACATGCCACCATCATCAGTGCCTATGCTCCCACCAGGAAAAACCCTGATAAGGGCAAAGAAAAATTTTATGAAGACATGGAGACCTTCATCATCAATGTGCCAAAAGAGGAAAAATTTATAATTCTGGATGACTTTAATGCCAGAGTAGGCACAGACTATCAGACATGGCAGGAAGTCCTAGGGAGGAATGGAATTGGAAATAGTAACAGCAATGGTCACTTACCACTGAAGATGACCTTCTCATCACCAACACTGTCTTCTGTTTACCTGCCCAAAAACTTCAAAGTAAACAGTGACATTTAATAAACTATGTGATTGTAAGGAGAAGAGACAGACAGGATGTGGAAGTAATGAAGGTGACATGTGGCACAGAGTGCCGGACTGATGATCATAGACTTATCCTCTTCAAGCTAAATATTCTCATTCAACAAAAGTGGCAGCAGCCCCAAGACAAGATGACTACCAGAAAACTTAAAGAGCCCTTCTCCATACATAAACAGTTTGTTGCTAACTTGAAGGACAGCTGAGCCAACACAGGTTGGCAACAGTGGAGCAGAAAAGGAGCGGGCAGCTTTCGGAAATTTGGTGTACAGCACCACATTTACTCATCTGGGCCAGAACACTCACAAATATCAAGACTGGTTTGATGAAAATGAGGAGGAAATTCAGAAGCTGCTAAATGAAAAATGAGAACTCCACAGTATCTACCAGCAGTAAAGTTTGTAAAGTACAAGCAAAGCTTAGAGAGATGCAGGATTCTTGGCTCAGTAAGAAGGCAGATGAAATCTTAACACTCTAAAGCATTTTTACAACTCCCTGAAAGCTATTTATGGACCAAAAATCTTTGGCGCATCTCAACTAGTCAGTGCCGATGGAACCACATTGATTAGTGTTAAGGATATGACCCTGGAGAGATGGGCCAAACACTCCCATAGTGTTCTCAACAGACTGTCATCAACCAATGCTGAAGCAGTTGATCATTTATCTTGGGTGGAAGTCAATTCCTCTTTTGCTAAACTTCCAACTGGTGCTGATTCCTGATGAGATTTACTAGGTGGGGTGGAGGGCAGGGTAGGGGTGTCTATTGTTCCTACAAAAGCAGACTGAAGTCTTTCAGCAAGAGGAGGTTATCCCCCAGGAATTCAAGGATGCCTCCATTGTCCATCTTGATAAAGGAAAAGGAAATAGGTTGTCCTGTAACAATTGGGGGGGGGGGGTTAGGGAAGCCCTTTCTTAGTCGTTGTCCATAATATTCTTGCCAGAGTCCTCCTTAATGGACCCATCCTTCACCTGGAAGATGGTCAACTACCCAAGAGCCAGTGTGGCTTCAGAAAGGGCTGAGGAACAGTCAATGTGGTGTTTGCTGCCAAAGGACTCCTAGAGAAGTGCCAGGAGCAGAACAAGCAAGGTTTGTCCATCTGACCAAGGCCTTTGATACTGTCCATTGTGAGCAAGATCATGACAAAATTTGGTTGCCTGGAGAAGTTCATCAGTATTGCAAATCAATTTCATGACAGCATGCTTGCCCAAGTTCTGGATAACAAATGATGTTCTAGAGATTTTCCAGTCACCAATGGAGTAAAGCACGGCTGTGTGCTTGTTTCTATGCTTCTTAGCATGATTTTTCCCATGATGTTTATGGACACTTTCAATGTGGATGAAAATGGCCTTAATGTCAGCTACTGCACTGGCAGTAAATTATATAACTTGAAAAGGCTACAAGCCAAGACTAAAGCAGAGGGAAAGTTGGTACATGACTTCTTGTTTGCAAATGATTGTGCAGTCAATGCAGCCCCGAGGCTGAAATGCAACGGAATATGGCTCAATTCTCTGTTGCTTGTGCTAATTTTGGCCTAACAATTAACATCAAGAAAACATGAGTTCTCCACCAGCCATTACTACACCATCCATCCATGGAACCATGAGTTACAACAAATGGAGAAATTTGAATTCTGTGAATAAGTTTTCCTACCTTGACAGTAAACTTCCCAGGGATGTACACATTGATACACATGTCGCCAGAGCTAGCTTAGTGTTTGGGAGCATGCAAAGGAAAGTGTGAGAGAGAAGAGGCATTAGGCTGCCTACCAAACTGAAGGTCTTTGGAGCCATCGTGCCAACCTTATTTTTGTTTGCCTGTTAAACCTGGACGGTCTACCAGAGCCATGCCAGGAAACTGAACCACTTCTACTTGAATTGTCTCAGAAAGATTGTGAAGATCATTTGGCAGGTTAAGATCCCAGACACTGAGGTCCTCCCTCAAGCTAAACCGTCAAGCATTCGACCTCTGCTGCAGAGAGCACAACTCTGATGATCTGGCCACATTGGTCAAGTGCCAAATGTACACTGGCCACAAAGACTATTTTACAGAGAACGCACGCAAGGCAAGTGTTCACATGGTGGTCAGAAGGACACTCTCAAGGTCTCCCCAAAGATTTTGGAGACCAATTATGGATTTTTTTTTCTTGGATTTTGGATTTGGAATCAATTATGAGACATGGGAGCCCCTGGCACAGGACCAACCAGCACAGTGTGCCTGCATTAAAGAAGGTGCTGTGCTCTATGAGTGGAGCAGAATTGCAGTGGCTTAAAAGAAACATGAGACATGCAAATTTAGAGAATCTACCCCAAATATTCACATGGACTACTTGTGCCTGACCTGTGGTAGAGCCTTCTGAGCTCATACTGCTCTGATCAGCCACCATCAGTTGTATACACTGTGCCTGGACCTAGATACAGTGATGTCATTTGGACCTCTTCAAGCATGAAGGACAACCATTTCCCCATTGCTTCTTCACATTAGCAATACTCAGTCTACCCACAAGCCTTTCAAGGTCTCTACCTACACAACAAAAGAAGAGAGATTGGGCAATAATTCCACATGGAGTTTGCAGACTCTGTTCTCGCATCTTTTTTTAAAAATGGGGACACTCATTCTTCTCCAATCCTGCTGCTCTCTTCTGGTTTTTGATGACCTCTCAAATATTAACTGACTCGATAGTTCACAGTTGCCATTTCTTTCAGGACTCCAGGACAGAGTTGATCAGCACCAGAGGGCTTGAATTCATCAAGGGAAGCTAAACACTGGCTTGGGATCCCTTTAGCTGTCCCTGCTAGCCATTTTCAGAGTGATGATCATTCTCCTTGGCAAGGAAAACAGTGGAAGAATGAGAAACAAGCAGTTATGTATTCTCTCTTGTCGTCTTCCCCCAAATGGGCTTTGCTACTAGCCCCATTTGAAGAAAATGTGGCATGTAGAGTTAAGTGACTTGCCCAGGGTCACCTGACTAATTAGTATCTGAGACTTGATTCCAGGTCCAGAGCTCCACCCACCGTACCTCTGAGCTTCCTCTCTGGAGCTATTGCCCCAACTCTCACTAAGCACTAAGGCAGGTCTTCAGGGATGGTTAACTCTAGGTTCTCAGGGACCCCAATGGAGAGGGAGAGGCTTTTCTGGTTCTATAGCTCACAAGCTGCCACTGTTGTGTTTTTCCCCACGGTTATCGATTGATACACATTGGCCAACCGGCTTATGAGTGTTCAGTTAGGGATAGCGTTGTCAAGAGTTGGAGTGAAGTTTGGGTGAATGGCACTAAGGGTGGCCATGCTGGGGTGGGTAGATTCAAACGGGGGTTGATGCTTGCAGCCAAGCACGGAAACTGAGACAATGGACAGATGGACAGAGATATAGTCAGGGATAGGTTCTCATGAGACTTTGCTGTCCCCTGGGGCAGCATGCAGGGTGGTGGCCCAGATGTGTAGTGGGTAGGGGGGGCAGGGTGTGCTCCAGTCAAAACCCCAGAGCCATTGGGAGCTCAGGCTTATAGAGGGTTTTAAGAGAAAAGATTTACTTACTGGTGACCCTAATTCCAAGGTAGAGCAGTGGGGCCAAGGAACATGGACCAATAACAAAGGGAGTGCTCTAAAGATTACACAGGAAAATCTAACTACCCCACAAGCACAGAGCCTGGCAGCTCTCTGAACCGTAACCAACTTGCCAGGAGGATTTCAGTAGTGGGTACTAATCAGAACTGGGTGAGGTTAAGCCTTAAGTATGCCAGTGCTGAGTAACAGAGGCTGGGCCTGGGAGAGTAGGGCCATAGACTTTGCTGGCTATTTGGATATTTACTTAGTAAGAACAGTGGATACAAGACCTCCCCCCACCCCCCAAAGAAAAAGGTCTGTGAAACACTTTTCAATACCAGTTCTGAACTGGCTTGCTCTTTTAGAGAAAACTCACAGGGATGTGACAGAGTTAAATACCTTTGATTAATTGCTTGGATAGAGACATTCTCCCCGGTAAAGCTGTCAGGGCTAGAGTAGTTTGTTAATTACTTTAACTGGGGGTGTATGAGTGTTAATTGAGTGAAGCAATCACACACACACACACACACACACACCTCCCTTTCATTTTCATCTGCTATACCTTTCTTTTTAAAATCTATACTGGTTAGTGAGCTCTGTCTTCGTCCACATCAGTCTCTTTGTTTTCCTATTCCTCAGTTCATGAACATCTACTATATTTTCATTTCTTTGCTACTAAAAAAATGCTGTTAGAAATATTTTGTCATACACAGTACATTTCTCTTGATTCTTGATCTGGTTGGGTTATTTGCCTAGAAAAGGCATCTGAGTCAAAGCATATGGACATTTTGACCATTTTCTTTGCTTAACTCCAAATTGATTTCCAGAATGGTTGGACAAATTCACAGATCCACCAAAAATGCAATAATATTCCCACTGATCCCAAAATCTGCATTTCAGACTGATCTTGTGTCTTTGCCAATCCATTGGGTGTGAGGCAAAACCTCCAAGTTGTCTTGATTTTCATTTCTCTGGTTATTAGTGATTTAGGTCAGTATTTCCTTCATGGGTATTTCATTTGGATGTACACCTAGGAAATTTTTAAAAGATGAACATTTATCAAATATCCATTCAAAAATGTCATACCCATCAAACCAAAGAAAAGAAAACTCAACTTATTTCATTTGAATTAACTAAACTTAACTTTAAAAATGAGACACAAAATATCATGTTTTCATTGTAATGATAAGAGAGTATAGACGAAGATCAAGTCAGTTTTCATGAATGAATAAAACATTTGAGTCTTACTAGGTGCAAAGTACTGTGCTTTCATCTTTCCTTTTAACCATTTAATCAGCTTGTCCAAAATGACCAAAACAGATTATGATCTTCCTGTCCTAGAGAAGATTGAGATTTAATTTGGTGGCATACATTTAAATTTCTCAATCCTATCACTCTAATTAGGAGATGATGATTTTTATTCACCTCCAAAAACAGTAACAGTCAATGTTAGTTCTATGTACACGTTTACTTTAAAACAAACAAACAAACAAACTTACTCTGGCTTCATTTCTTCCTAGGAATTCTAGTTGAACTTTTACCTAAGGTGTGTTTTTCTTTGAGGCTTTGCTTGAAGATATTTTGAAACCATTTTCTTCTTCCAAGTGTGGTTTTAGACATTGCTATCACCATAATAGCTTTTTATGGTGGGATTTTTTTGTTTGTTTACTTTTTCTTTCAGCTTTATTTCCTAATTTGGGACTTTATGTTAGAGTTAGACTCTGTGCACTTCTGACCATAGTGTCTATGCCTTTCTTAGTCCAATTTTATGCTTTCTTAGGCCTGATGCTTTCTCTGAGGACTGAGTCTCATGTTCTTTAAGGATCCCAGTAATAGCTCAGGCTAGAGATCTCTAAGTTTTCACTGTCCAAACCTGTCTTATCCAGGACAAAGTCTGATCCCCGCCCTCCTGGTCTGAGCTTTAGAAGCCCCTGAACCAGGTTTGGGTCTGAGTAACACCACTGTAGGCTTGCCCCTGGTTGGAGCACCAGTAGACCACTGCTGGCTCCAGCTAGAAGGTTCTACAGGTTCACAACTACAAAACTGTAGGCTCCTCTTCGGTGTGAGCTCCCTGCCGTGGTTATTCAGTTGAAGACCATGTAGGTGGCTAAATTTGAAAAGCTGCTACAAGATCAGAGTAGGACTAGGCTTTACTACTTCCTTCCACTCTTCTTTCTTGGCTAGTCTTTCCCTATGGATATTTTCACATAAGAACATAAAGTTTACCAATAAGAGGGCCCAGTCTCTGCTCTCTCTAAAATTACCAGTAGTCTCCTAACCACCAAATCCAATGGCCTTTTCTCTACCCTCATCCTCCCTGGCCTCTCTGCAGCCTTGGACACTGGTGGTCACTCGCTCTACCTTGATATTCTCTTCTCTAGAGGTTTTCAGGCACATCCCCCACCCCCACTTTCCTCCTCCTTTTTCTCTTGCAGCTCCTTCACTGGTTCCTTTGTCGGATCCTCTTCCAGATCACATCCTCTCACTATCGGCATCCCTGTGGCAGAGCCAAGACTCTGCCCTAGGCCCTCTTTTCCTCTCCCTCTAGACTATTCCACTTGGTAACCTCAACAGTTCCCATGGATTTAATTATCATCTTAATGCTGATGATTGTCAAATCTCTTTTCTGCCTCAATCTCTTTGCTAACTCCCAACCTAACACCTCTGCCTTTCAGAGATCTCAACCTGGATGTCCAGCAGTCATCTTACACTCAATATATCCAAAACAGAACTCATGATATTTCTTCCTAAACCCTTCCCTCTTCTTCCTATTACTGTGGAGAGCAACACCATCCTCCCAGTCCCTCTGGCTCCCAACCTAGGAGTCATCCTGGTCACCTCACTATCTCTCACCACCACCCCTATTCAATATGGCGCCAAGGTCTGTCGATTTCATCTTTGCAACATCTCATATACATCCCCTTCTCTGCTCTGACACTGCCCCACCTGGTGCAGGCCCTCCTCATCTCTCTGGCTGTTCCTGATGCCTGGAATACTCTCCTTCCTCTACTCTGACCACTGATCTCCCTGGCTTCCTTCAAGTCCCAACTTCTACAGGGCGGAACCCCCTTCATCGAGTGCTTTCCCTCTTGTAATTATTTCCTATTTATCCTATTTATTTATTTATTCTGTTCCTATTCATTGTTGTGTGTCTGTGTGTGTGTGCACATACACATGTATGTTGTCCTCTCCTTTAAACTATAAGGTTCTTGAGGGCAGGGACCATCTTTTGTCTCTTTTTGTATGCCCACTGTTTGGCACATGGTAGATGAACCTACTTTATGAATTATGAACTTCTCGATTTGGTTAGAAATAAACTCTGATTAGCTTATGAAACAAACTAACCATGCTATGCCTTGGAAAGCTTTAAGTAGGTTAAGGAATCTCAGCTTTATGCCTATCAGGAGTCTGGGCAGTCCAGAGATAGAAACTTCTCTTATAGAAGTGAGCCACAGGCCTGTGAGGTGATCCTCACAGGGGAAGAAGAGAATTTCTCTGTCTTCCTCCTCCTCCTCCTCCTTCTCATCTGCCCATCTGCCATATTGACCACATCCTTAGAGAGATTGGGTCAGTATATGATAGTGTACCCAGCTGAGATCACAGAGAATGGGTCAGTAGGAGTCAAGATATCCTGCTGCGAAGAGAATGATATTCCAAGGAGGTAGAAAGACAATCATTAATGAGCTAGGCATGACCCCTTGCACCCTAGAAGAATGCCTGGTGTGGACGCAGAAGACCATAAGCTACCAGGAGTTGAGTTACCACTTTATCACACTATATGTGTGCCTCATTACCATTGCCTTTTAAGTGTGAGTCCATTCTTCCCATGTACCTGTGTGTATTTGTGGGAGACTGGGACCCAGGATTTGGAGAAAAATGTTTGTACCAACTGCTCTTGTAATATCCATTTAGGAAATGCCTTTCCTAAACACTAACCAAGTCAAGAGCTGTCAACTGGGATCACACCAATGGGGGCTTGCAAGTGAGAGTACTAGAAATCCATCCCTTTGGGGTTACCTGTAGAACCCTGACAGCACTCTCTGCCACCCCATGGGAACCTAGCCCATCAACATGAGAAGGAGTTAGGGAAGTAATCCCAAAGGGTACTACAACAAATAGGAAATATTCTGGGCCTCCTCACTTCACTCCTTTGCAGCGATGGTAGGTTCCAGGATGTGGATGCTTCACATATTTGGGGACTTTTTCAATGTACTGACTAACCCGTTTTTACTGACTCTTATTTTTTCTTTGTGATAGAAGATGACTCTTTGAGAGTTGGGAGGGGAAAGACACAGAAATTTGGATGATATATTAAAAAAAGATATCAATACAAATTTATTTTTAAAAAAGAAAATGTTTGGGGCCACTTCTCTTTGCAGGCAACAATTTACAAAAGCTTTCATCTTGTCATTGAGGTAAGTCAGGGGAGCCAGAGGCCACAGTGAATATCGAGTGCTGGAATACTTGAGTTCAAGTATGCATGCAGTATGATACTCCAGCTCAAGAAATTTCATTGGCTCCCTAATAAATACAATCTTTCCTAAATGCCTTTTTTCTTTTTCTTTTCCCTTTTCGGAGGCCATCAGGTCCATGATCACACAGCTAGCATCTGAGGCTAGGTTTGAATTCAGGCCCTCCTAACTCCAGGGTTGGTATTTGTGATGTTTACAAAGGTTCAAGAGACATAATCATTAACCATTTTATTAATAAGGCCAGCAGGTTATTAATAAAAGGATGGTAATTTGGCCATATCTAAGACCGAAAGACCTTTAATGGCAGTGGGGGGGAGGGACATAGTTTATATACCCTTCGAAGGGAAGGTATTCATGACGGGTGGCAATCCTGGATTGGTTAACACAAAGATAGGTGGGGGCTATATTAAAATGAAGGTATTGGGATACATGACTTAGGTCACTCAAATCTTGGTCAAAGAAACATTAATTTCCATATCACCTGTCTAGATAATAGGGAGAATCAACCTTTCCCCAGGCCTGCCTGAGCAAACCCAATGAGCAGAAATACACCCATTGGCCCGTACTTAGAATTTCATTTACTGTCAGATTAGATCTTGGCCTGGGTAAATCTCTAAGTGAGATTTCTCCACTGGTTGGTTTCTGGATGAGGAAGCAGAAAAGGGAAAAACCTTGGTCCTAACACAGTAATTAGTTATTAAATATTAAAGAGAAATATCTATTTCTCACAAGCTCTATCCACTGCCCCACCTAGCTGCCCCTTCCTGCATGTCTTTGAAACCTCTCACAATCTGACTCCAGTCTTTCTTTACAGAATGACTTCCTATCATCTCTCACTTGATCCATTCTACATTCCAGCCAAACTGGCCTGTTATTAATCACCATCACCATCACCATCACCATCACCACTATCATCACCATCATCATCGCCATCACCACCACCACCACCACCATCACCATCACCACCATCATCATCATCACCATCACCACCACCATCACCATCACCACCACCACCACCACCACCATCATCATCACCAACACTACCATCACCATCACCACCATCATCACCACCACCATCACCATCACCATCATCATCACCATCATCATCGCCATCACCATCATCATCATCACCATCACCACCACCATCATCACCATCACCATCATCATCACCATCACCATCATCACCATCATCAAACAATAGCTAGAATTTATTCATACAGCTCTTTAAGGTTAGCAAAGCTCATTACAAATATCTCATTTGATCTTCCCAACAACCCTGGGAAATAGGTCCTATTATTATGACCATTTTACAGGTAATGAAGGCAAAAGTGAAGTTACTTGCCTAGGGTCACACAGCCAGTGTGGGCCAGGATCAGAGCTGAGGTCTAACCGCTGCCCCACCTCCAGGCCTTTGCACAAGCATCCTCCACATGTAAAATGTCCTCGGCTCCATTTGAGGTTCAGCCAAATGTCTCCTCCTTAAACAGACTTTTGTATCCCATCCCTTTCGTCTTTCCATTTCCTCCTCCATGCCCACTTGTTCCCACTCCATAAAACATCAACTCCTTGAATAAAGGACCATTTCATTGCTGTCTCCATTTTCCCAGCTTCAAGCCCACTGCCTGGCACACAGCAATTGCTTAATAATGCTTCCTCAGGTGAATTCAGTTAAGGGTCCCATTGAAGCTGGGCTATGGCTAAATGGATGTTCTGATGCTGAGGTTGTCCTGTAGGCAGGCTGGGATGAACTGAATTTGACTCTGAGCAGACACTGTAATGAATTTGGGACTCAGCTTCAGATGACACTGGGGCTGATGATGAGTTAAGGGTGAAGGTAGGTGTTTAGACTTGAGGTTGGGGTGTTGTTGAAGACTCTGGCCTGGGTTCAGGGGTGACTGGGTTGAAATCAAGTTACATTCAAGGCTATCGTTTGGGCTGAGCTAGCCTATGGATCAGCTGGAACTGAGGCTGGGTTTAGCCTATGGAATGGGGTAACACTGGGGTCGACCTTAGCCTATGGAATGTGGTAAGGTTGGGGCTAGGTTTAGCCTGTGCAATGGGGTATGATTGAAGTTGACCTTAATTTATGGAATGGGTTAAGAATGGGGTTGACCTTGGCCTATGGTATGGTGTCAGGATTGAATTGACAGACTATGGAATGGAGTAACATTAGGGTAGATCTTAGCCCATGCACGGAGTAAGGCTGAGGTTGACCCTCACCTATGGAATGGTATCACGTTGGGGATGACCTTAGTATACGGAATTGGGTCAGACTAAGGCTGACTTTAACCTATAGAACGGGGTAAGGATGAGGCTGACCTTAGCCCATGCATGGAGTAAGTTTGGGGTTGACCCCAGCCTATGGAATGGAATGGCATAAGGCTGGGGTTGACTCCAGCCTATGGAATGGGTAAAGTTGAGGTTCCCTCACCTACAGAACAGTACCAGGTTGGAGTTGACCCTAGCCTGTGGACAAGCTGTGGCTGGTAGTGGGATGGGGGCTGAGTTCACATTAGGGATGTGCATATAGGAAGAGAACAGGCTGAGATTAGCTCAAGGTGAAGACGAAGCTGGACCAGGACCAGGTGACAATGAGCTGATAGCAGGTGAGGCCAGGCCATTATTCCAGATGCCATGATGCCAGCTTTGCTCCTTAGTCTTCTTCAGGGCCTACCAGGAGCCTATCTGTCCAGCCCCCACCAGCAAGAACAGCTCCCTCAGTGCTCTGGACCTCTGTGAGCTGAGGGCGCCTGCTCAGGCCCTTGGGGGGCCCTCACGGAGTTCTTGTCCTCCCTGGCCACCTCATCTGGCTGGGCCCTTGTGCTGGGCCCAATGCCTAGGCCAAACAATGCGGCCACATCCAGCATCGCATCCTGGATGTGCTGCCCAAACCGCCGGGAATCCTGCAAAGGCAGGAGACAGGTGAGAGAGGACCCAGGTGCTGGGGTTCCCAAAAAGACGTGTCTGAAGGCCCAGATCCCCAAGTGGATGTCAAGGGAGGGAGCATGAGGGACCCCGGGCACTGAAGTGTGAAGGGGAATCCATGATGGGACCTTAGAAACCTGGTCCCTGAGAGGGCAAGGACAGGGAACCTGGACATCAGAGTACTTCGGGGCTGGGGGGTAGAAAGCCTGGGTTCAGGATTCCTGGCATGAAATGTCACAGTGGTAGCAAATTCAAATCCTAATGCTGCCACTTACTACTTATGTGACTTCAGGTCAGCCTACTTAACCTCTCTGGTCCTCAGTTTCCTCATCAGCAAAATAACTGGGCTTGATGACCCCCAAGGTCCCTGCAAGCTGCAAACCTAGGCCCCTTTGACTTCCAGAGGATCCTGGATGAGGGACGTGGGAGCCTGGGCCCTGCAAGGACTGGGAAGGACTCTAACCGTGTCAGGGCTGGAGACCCTGCAGGAGATGTGGAAGGTGACCGTGCTCTCCCCCATGAAGATGTAAGACACACCATAGCCATCGTCATCTGCCTGGGGCCAGTGGAGGAGAAAAGTCCCCAGTGCCATAGTCCTCACCCCTCTGCTTCTGGCCCACCCAGGCCCAGAACTGTCCCCCTCTGCCCACCCTGGGCACCCAGGGACTCTCCCCTCCAGGCCCCACGGCAGGCCCAGAACTGCCCCCCTCTGCCTGCTCTGGGAATCCAGAGACTGTCCCTTCATGGCTCCATGGCAGGCCCAGAACTGTCCCCCTCTGCCCACCCTGGGCACCCAGAGACTCTCCCCTCCAGGCCTCATGGCAGGCCCAGAACTGCCCCCCTCTGCCCACTCCGGGCATCCAGAGACTGTCCCTCCATGGATCCATGGCAGGCCCAGAACTGTCCCCCTCTGCCCACCCTGGGCATCCAGAGACTGTCCCTTCATGGCTCCATGGCAGGCCCAGAACTGCCCCCCTCTGCCCGCCCTGGGCATCCAGGGACTGTCCCTTCATGGCCCCACTCACAGGCCCAAAGCCACCCCCGCAGCAAACATAATCTGGATGACCAGCTGGATCAAACAGTTGTGGCTGCTGTGTTGGGCTCTGGCTGGTGGAGAGTTTCCATCGCTCTGCCCGAACCTAGACAGGGGGTTCAGGAGGAGGGTGTGGGCCAGGGGACACCCAGGCTTTCCCTTTTCCCTGAAGGTGTCTCCTTCTACCCTGGGGCAGGGGTCGCTGACCTGGGTCAAGAATGGGGATGGGAGACGGAGAAGCTGAGAGAGGAGGTAGAGGCAGAAGAGGTGCCGATCGACGCCCTCACCGGTCAGGGCTGCCCGACACAACGCCCAGTGCTTCTCCGCTGCCACTCGGTAAAGAGCTAGGCGCTGGACATCCTGGGGGGAGGTCAACCAGAGGTCATCACCCCCCAGGGCTCCAGGGACAGCGCTGGGTGTGGGCGGGCAAAGGAAGACTACTTACGGTCAGCCTCGGATCCTCCATGGCTCTGACAAAGGCACAGGCTTCCACCGTGCACGGCCGCACTGTCTCTGTGCGGCCCTCGTAAAACGATCTCGTCACGCATGCCTCATAGGTCAGACAGAAGCTGCCTTGGTCCTGGTGAGCCAGGAACAAGGAGAGGTGTTGGCCCAGGCACAGATGCCCAGCCTATCTATACCCTCCCAGCCTATGTTGCCTGCCTCCCCAGCTAGATCACCTTCTTGGTCTATACTGCCTGTCTCCCCAGCAAGATCACCCTCCCAGTCTATGCTGCCTGCCTCCCCAGCTAGACAGCTTTCTTGGTCTATAATGCCTGCTTCCACAGCTAGACAGCTCTTGTGGTCTACACACACTTCCTCCCCACCTAGATGGATTCCTTCGTTGATTCTGGCCAGCCTACATGTCCCTTCCTATGTCCCCACCACACACTAGCCTACTTTTTCTACTTAGTTCCCACAGTGACCATCCACAACAGACTTGCAGGTACATAGACAGTTTCCTTGCCTCCCCTCCCATTCTCCCAGGGGTACTGACCCGAAATCTGGCCAACTGCAGGGCCAGCTGTACAAAGCTGCTTCCCGGGGTACGACAGCGCCGTGTAAATCCTTTCCCAAAGTGGGTGAATGGGAGGATGTGGCACTCAGTGTCTCTAGCCAAGGCCCAGGCCTCCCGCAGAGCCAGGGGGATTGAATCGGCCACCTGCCCGGGGTAGAGATCACCTGGAGGCGGGGTCTGAGGCCAGGCCAGAGACACAGACCCACAAAGAGAAGAGCGTAGGGGCAGGGGACTGGCCAGGCTCTCACCTCCTCAGGCACTGTCCACAGAAGCCGTTCGGGTGGTCCCTCTGTGGGGTTGGGGGTCCCTCTGCAATGCCCATCAGCTGAGTAGCCGAGTTCAAAGCACTCAGCAGCCAGTACAGACTAGAGGAAGAAGAGAGTAGCCCATCAGGACCCTACCTTAGGCCATCATTCCCTAGGACCCTGCACCCCTCACCCCTGGGCTTCCCTCAGGGACCGGCCCCTGCAGAGGCTGGCTTCTCAGAGGCATCTCTGGGCATGTCTCTGATGGGGGAATCATCCTTCTCCAAGGAGCCTTTCAGGGGTCTCAGGGGAGTCTCGGGCACAGCGGCCATGCCTCCCACATGTGCGAAGGAACCGGGGTGTCAGCCCAGGAATGCTCCACGTTCAGTCCCATGCGTCCACTGGCAAAGACCACGAGATTCAGAGACTTGTCCAACCACCTGTGGGGGCAGCAGCAGGAGTGGCCTGGCAGAGAGGTCTCTGCTGAGGCTGGGGAGGAGGAGGAAAAGAAGGAGGAGGCCCTGAGGGTCAGGAGAGGGGAGGAGACCTGGGGCATCTGGGAAGAGCTATGCTGACTAGGATGGGGATGGGGAACGGGAACCAAGCCTGGGGGCAGGGGGTGAGGGTGGAGAGAAGGGACCCGGGCCAGACAGGGCTTGGGATACAGGGCTCACCTGCTATGGCCAGTTCCCACCAGCAAGGACCGTGCTAGCTCATCTAGCAGTGCCTCGGGGGATACATTTGAGGGTCCTGGGGTCTCCTCCAGGCAAACGAAGAAGGCAGCGCTTTCCACCACCTCCAGGACGGACTGCGTGCTCCCGTCCCCCGCCTGCAGGGAGGCCCGAGCCTGAGCCCACAGGGCCCTGTCAGGGCCAGGGCTGAGGTCAGGGGGGGCGCCAAACCCCCCCGAGCCCCGTGGCCCTCAGCCCTCTGGGAGCCCCACTGACCTGGGGGCAGCCGTCAGGGCGGCCAGGTGCTCCTCTGAGGGCCGGGCTGGGGCTGGGTCATCCAGGATGTGCTGAAGCTGACGCTCCAGTACCCGGGGGCTCAGCAGGCGGCCCCCGGGACCCCCATGGGTCCCCAAGCGGAAGAAGCGGCCCCGGTGCAAGACAACCACATGACGGCTGCAGCTATTTCTGACGTGATACAGCCGGTCTGGGAAGGAAGCCATCGGTGCCCGGGCTCAGGAGCCGATATGGGGGTCTTGGATGGCCAAGTGTTATGAACAATTATGAAAATCAGTGATTGCATAGAACGAGTTTTACGGGCACTCTCTCGTTTGATCTACCAGGGCCCTGGCATTTCTCATCCCTGACATTACAGGAGAAAAGGTGGAGGCCCCTAGAAAGCAGCCTGTATTTGGCCCTGCCTTGGTTCCTGCAACCCTGGGCGCAAGCCGCCTGAGAAACACCTGCAAATAGCAGAGGCAGGATTTGAACCCATGTCTTCCTGACTCCAAATGCAGCACTTTATCCACTTCTCTGGGGTTCTGAGGTCACCGGAATCTCTTGTGTGGAGGGGAGGGGGCAGAGATCACAGGATTTCTCACCTCCAGAGACCCCAGGGATCCGAGTTGTGTTGAACATGTGCCGGTACTGGGCCGAGCACAGCGGGCGCATCCCCAGCAGTGTTGTCTGGACCAGGGGAGGCAGAAAACCACATGAACGGGGGCTGGGAGAGGCCGCTCCCCTGGCTCCCAAGGAGCCCCTGCTCTGGGTCGGGGCCCCTCCCATCCCAGCCTCTTACAGGCTCAATATCCCCACGGCCAAGCTGCTCCCGGAATCTCATCATGGCATACACAGCGTTCCCGGCTCTTGCAGCCTGCAGAGGAGTGGGGGCCGTGGACAGGAAATCCTGTGGGGAGGACAGGGCAGGCTGCATCAGGCACCCCTGTGTGCCGGCCATCCCCGATGCCTGGGAGACCCTCTCTTCTTCTCTCATCTTAGCACTTCCTTTTGTGCAGGAAGCTGTTCCCAGAACCCCACACCTCACTCACTGCCAGGGCCACGCTCCAAGATGACCGCACATCTACACTGCCTACAACTGCAGACATATAGTTGTTTCAACTTCATCTTCCCTGTTAGAACGGAAGCTCCTTGAAGGCAGGCCCCATTTTTGCCTTTTGTACCTCCAGAAGGTGGTATGCAGTAACCTCTTAACAGATGCTTGCAAACTGGCATAAGCCACAGAACCGGGGCTTAGTCGCAGGCCACTTGGCCAGGGACAGGCTAAGGGGAGGGGGCTCACCAGGATATAGAAGTTGCTGTTGCCCAGTAGAGGGCTTCGGGACCGCAGGTAGACATATTCTCCCCACCAGTCGCTCACCTAGGGAAGGGAGAGCTGGATCAGACAGCGGACAAGCCCATTGCACCATGTTGGGACATGCTGGGATGTGGAGACAAGGCACTCACGTAGTTGGCTGCCCACCAGGCCTTGAGGCCCAGAAGAGTTTGTAGCCGGGGGGCCTCTGTGTGTAGGAACGTCTGGGCCTGGCTGCTCAGGACCTGGAAATCTTCATCCGACAGCAGTGGTCGCACAGACTCCAAGTACTGGGGGCACATGGTATGTATCCGGCCGTGGCCATCTGCCTCTGAAGCTCTGGGATCCTAATCCTTTGAGTTCTTGATTTTCTGGGTCCCCAAGCTTTTGATTCTCTAGGTTCCCCCAGGTCCCTGTAACTCTGACTCCCTGGATCCCCATATCCCTGACTCTCAGGTCTTCAAGGTCCTTGTAACTAACTCCCTGGGTCCTCATACCTTTGACTCTCAGGGTCTCCAAGTTCCCACACCCCTGGGTTCCCATAACTCTGACTCCCTGGGTCCCCATGCCCCTGACTCTCACGTTCCCCCAGTCCCCACATCCCTGGGTCCCCATAACTCTGGCACCTTGGGTTCCCACACCCTTAACTCCTACAGTCCCTGATTCTTGGCTATCAGGAACGGACCCCAGCTCTGCTATGCCCACCTTGGCCACAGTACCCACTGCAGAGGGCAGGGGTAGGCAGGGCAGGGAGCGCTGGTATGTGTAGAGTGTCGGGCGACGGCCGGAGAAGATCCTGACCAGGGCCTGGAGGAAGCAGGAAGCACTGGTCTCTGACCCAGATCCTTTCCCCCTTCCTTCAGGTCCCCCACCCCCCAAGACAAAGCAGAGACGCTGAGACAGAGAACAACGGAGACAGAGACCAAGTGGGCTCGAAAGGGCTGGAAAGCCGGGCCCCAAAGCTCCTCATACCAGCCAGGAGCGTGTGGGCAAGGACAGGGTCCCACGAGGCTCGCTCAGCCAGCCCTGGTAGCGTAGGAGTAGCCGCAGTACTACGTGCAGGGTCAGCAGCAGGGCCATCCAGAGGCCCCCGGCGAAGATAGTGGCCGCCAGAGCCCCCTGGAAGCCTGGAAGCCAGCGCGCACCCCTGAGGAAAGGGGACCAGGCTGGGGCTCAGCCCCTGGGCCAACAGACTCAAATGTCCAGGATTCTGAGCTTAGGAGTCTGTACATCACCCCCACCCCCACCCCCTCACTCCTGCCTGGCCCTGCCCTGAACTACTAAGGGACAGGATGGTGCTTAGAGATCTACCAGACCGAGAAACTAGGGCCTGGCTGACCCTGCACCCTGGGGAACCTCACCAGTCTGGGAGGCTGGCCTTGATCCAGTCCACCAGCCCCAAAGAGGGGTCCAGCTGCATGAACCGTGAGCCCTGGATGGCAGCCAAAAGGAACAGGCCACTGGCCGGGCCAGCCGGGCAAGCTCCAGATAAGACGTCTTCCTGCCAGGACAGATGCCATGGGCTGGCTCCCACATATAGCCAGCGGGCCTGGAAGTCTCAGAACTGGGTTTTGGGGGAAAGCTGGAAGTGACTTGGGGGTTATAAAAGTGGATTCAGTGAAGCCAGTTTGTGACCTTGGGGACTAGCAAGAAGGCTCTCTGAGGACCTCTAGGGGGCATGGGGATGGGTTCAGATCCCAAACACAGGATGCAGGACCTCAGGACACGGGAGTGACTCTGGGCTCCCCAAAGGGAGCTAGAATCCAAGGCACCGAAAGACCCACAAAGATCCTTGCAGTCAGTCCCTGGAAGAAAGGCTTGCATGGGCACGAGGATGCTTGGGGGGTGCCCGGGATCTGGACTGGGCAGGTGACGGGGTAGGCAAGATAGCTGGCAGGCCCCGCCCCTTACCCTGCACTGGGCCAGGCTCCGCCTCCAGGAGCGCAGCCCCGAACAGCAGACTTCCTTCAAGGCTGGATTCCACCACCTCCACCGGGGACTCCCCTGGTCCAGGTCTAGGCGGAAGGTCGCTACCTGGCGGGCCTCGGCCATGGCGCCCTGGGACCCAGGGAGGGGGACCACGCATTGGCCCTCACCCCCACCCCACCCTTCCTTCAACCCAGGAGTACCCCAGCCCTCAGAAACTTTGACTACAATTCCCACGAGGCCGTGGGAACCACCGAAGGGGCTGCCCATAGCCAACCTGCCGCAGGGCCTGCTGGGAGATGTAGTTCGGGGCCCTAGGAAGGAGGGTAGAGCAGCACCCCACTTGCCC
Source organism: Phalanger gymnotis (assembly GCA_028646595.1). NCBI lineage: Eukaryota > Metazoa > Chordata > Mammalia > Diprotodontia > Phalangeridae > Phalanger > Phalanger gymnotis. The sequence goes on along the minus strand of CM053622.1, from coordinate 810,265,172 downwards.
TAGCCCCACCCCCACCCCCTAGCTCCGAGGATGGGCAGGGTCTGGCCCAGACCCCACACCCAGGCTGGTGCCAGTCAACGCTGTATTTAGCAGCTTTGGGAAACCAAGGGACGGAGCTAGAAGGTGGACTAGAGAAAGGGTCCAGAAGGCCAGGTTTGTCCACCGCGCATGCTCCAGAACCTGAGATGCAGAGCGCCCGGGGAGGAGGGGCGGGGATCCGAATAATAGACTCCGATGTGGCCCACCGCCCCGCTTGGCCCCCAACCTAGAGTATCAGGACCCTGACCCCGTGCCCTCAGGAGCCCCAGATGTCCGCACCCAGCCACAGCCCACCTTGGGGTCCTCTCCTCCGATTCCCGCCCCCCTAGGACCCAGGAACCCCTTCCTCCAGCTCCTGGCCTCGAGCCGCCCTTTCCAAGATCTAGCGCCTTGCTACTCACTGCGCTTGGAGATCTCCAACGTGCGGGGAGCACTCCCCCTCCTCCTGCCGATGGAATTCCGGGCTCTCCCAGGCCCCCCTTCCGCCTGCGCCTGCGCCTGCTTGTACCCTTCCCCCCCAACGTCACGTGCAGGGGGGAGCGTCTTCTCCTAGCCCCCGCACTCTCTGCGCATGTGCGCGCTCCGTCCCTCAGGGTCTGGTTGCCCGGTGCTTGGAGTAAGAGGGATGGAGGGACTGACGCCAAAAGGTAGGAGCTGGTGCCCAGCAGGCAGCCTCCGTTGGGCAACCGGGCCCCCATTCCTCCGTCTACAGCTCTGGCCCTCTCCCACCCACAGTCTAAGTTAGAGAAGGGAGAGGTTCCAGGCAATACAGAGGCCAAGGGCTAGAGAAAGGTGTAGGACGGTTCCCTATTTTGAGGACCTCTGTGATTGTAGTCTCCTCAAGGCAGTATTTGGATTTGTATACAGGACCATTTTGACCTGCCCTTCCCCCACTTTACACATTTATAAACTTGAGGCCCAGAGCCTGGAAATAAATTGACTAAGGTTCACCAGGGTCCTCAAAAAACTTGGGGGGCTCTCAAAGTTCTGGCCTGCTAGTTTTCTGGAGGGCAGCCAGATGGACTGTAGAGCACTGACCAGGTTCAAATTCATAGTAGCTGTGTGACCCTTAGCCAGTCACTTCACCCTGTTTGCCTGTTTCCTCATCTATAAAATGGGATGGAGGAAATGACAAAACCACTCCAGTATCTCTGCCCAATGGGGTCACAGTCTGACACAACCGAAAACAGCAAGTTTTCTGGAGATGCAATTCACAGGACAAGCCAATGGTAGTGGTAGATGGGAACTCTTGTACAAAGCCCTGAACCACATATGGGAAAGGTTAAGTGTACATAAGCTCCCTTTTATTTTGGGGGGGGGGGTGTTGGCACACAGCTCCTGGAAGCCCAGGCTCTCTACCCCTGATGGCAGGATCTCCAAACACCTTCACTGGTTGGCTGTGACAAAGCCCAGGCAAGCATAGATGGCCCAGGTCCTCCAACCCCACCCCCACTCCTAGCCACTTTTTCTGAGAACAATGAATCAAGGGGAAGAGGGTGGCTTGGAGGCCACTTCTGGGAATGAAGGAAAGGGGGCCTTCAGGAAGCAGATGCCACAGGCCGGGCAGCTCCACTCCCAGTAGGGAGAGCTGGAGCACCCACACACGGGGCATGATGATGACAGCACCAATGATCCAAAGGGAGGGAGGTTCCAAGGGGAGATGATAGTGTTGACCTTCCTGGCCCAGCCCTCCCCAATGCCCTGTCCCAGCCCAAGCTCTGCTCCCCAGATCCCAGCTGACGATTTATTGTCATGAATGCAACCATATAAAAACATAAGTTATGAAAAACACAGTCACAATGTGGCCCTTGGGCCCCTCACTCACCCACGGGAGGGAGCTGGGGCTTGGGGGTGGCAGACAGAGGATGGGGGAAGGGGCTCTAGGGGGCCCTCAAACCATCAAGCTGGCCCCCTCGGCCCCCAGGGTGGCAGCTCCCTGGGGCAGGGTGGGCTGGCTGAGGCAGGAGGCCTGGAGCAGTTGGGCCGACTGGGGCAAGGGCCCACAAGATCGGCCCACAGGGCCAGCTCAGCGCATCCGGTAGTCAGTGGAGCAGGACAGCTCACACAACTGGCCTTTGAAGTCCAAGTCGATGGTAAAGTCAAGGTCTCGCTGCAGGGAGGGGAAGGTGAAGTGTGAAGAAGGAAGGAGGGAGAGCTCCCAAGCACCTGTCTGCCCCATCCCACCCCCCCACCCCACCCCCACCGCATAGGGCCACAGAATGTTAGGCAGGAAATCGGGGCTCACACACCAGAGCCAAGAGACTTGAATTCAAATCTTGACCTGGCCTCTGTGGCATTACCCCTCCATGTAATTCTCCTGCCCATGCCTGGCCTGTTGCCCTTCATAGAATGAGAGATTTGAAGCACCTGGTGGGAGCCAGCCCCAACCCTTCCAACTTCCTCCTCCAAGGAGGTGCCAGCCCATACTAAGATCTAAAGATCTTCAGATCTCAGCCCGCCACTATACTTACATTGTTCTTGGCATTGGGCCGCATGCCAATGGTGCCAAAGATCTCCTCGCCCGTCTTCACTGTGAGGTAATCCTCCATGTAGAAGACAGTTTGCTTCCAGTGCGTGTAAGGGGACTCGGGGCCTGGGCAGGAGGGAGCCAAGCAGGAGGTCAGAGAGAGGTCACGGCACTCATGCCCTGACTGTCCCCTCCCCCACAGCCTGGCCTAGCTTAGTCACCCAATCTTCTCATAAAGGACACAGGCTTGTCCAACATGGCCGGCCTTCCAAGGTGCCATTTCTACATGTTCTCTACTCCACCCCTTTCAAAAGGATCCCCAAATTGTCCCAAGGAATCCAAATTCAGTGGTCTACAGATGGTTATAGAAGCTTCTTAAACATGAGAAGACCTGACTGAAAAATTTTGCCAGGTCACCAATGGGGGTTGATACATGACAATGGCCAGTGTCCAACACCCAAAGGTGTAACACATCCAGGCCCTTGAGCTCATCAGGGGCAGCCTGT
>CM053622.1:810207002-810262060 GCA_028646595.1 Phalanger gymnotis | reverse complement strand
GGGGGGGGGGGGGGGGGGGGGCACCGGCATAGGGATGCCTGCTCCTGCTCTCATGGGGGAGGGGATGGTCCCTGCTCCTGCCCCTTCCTCTTCCTTCATCCCAGGCTCACTTGTGGAGAAGCCTGTGCGCTTATGGCAGCGGGTGAACTCAATGTTGAAGTAGGCGACCAGGGCGTGGACATAATCATTCCTCTTCACTTGCAGACAAAAAGGTGAGGTAAAGGTCAGGTCATCCACGCGCACTGTGTAGATGTCCACCTCCTGCCAAGGGACAGAACTTATGGTCACACCCTCCCTGCTCCCAAGGGCACATCAAACTCCAGACCCAGAGACAGACACTCAGTCTGTCCTGGAGCCCTGATGGGGCAGTGGGAGAGAAGACCTGGTTCTGCCACCACTGATACAGGACCTCAGGCTTCTCTGGGCCTGTTTCCACTCGAGGCCATTGGACTAGGCGACCTCAGCTCGAAACCAACAGCCCTGACACAGACACAGCCCCAGAGCAAGCCCTGCTGCCCCGCCCTCGCACCTTGATGAGGCAGGCATTGGTCACCAGCTGCTTGGGGTCGACCACATCGACGAGAGGCTCCTTGATGGCCACATCCTTAATACAGGACATGTCGAAGCCGTAGACATTCTCCCACCCTGAGGGACAGAACGGTTGTGTTGCCTTGACCCAGCGACCAGCGCCACCCCCTCCCCACCCACCTGGGTCCACCCAGCCACGCTCACAGTGAATCTTGTAGTCTTTGTACTGCCGGTCCTCAATGGCGGTCACATATAGTGTTGCCCGGTCAGGGAAAATGAGGCCATCGGGAGCCTGCAGGGAAAGAGGTCCAGGGTGTGAGGACGGAGCAGAGATTGGGAAGGCAGGCGGCAGGATCGGGGGTGGGGGAGTCCAGGGGGCCTCACCAGCCACTTGTCCCGGGCATGGAGGACTGTGTTGAGCATGGATTCATAGAAAAGGCAGTAACCCATCCACTCGCTGATGATCACGTCCACTTTGTCCACAGGCAGCTCCACCTCCTCCACCTTCCCTTTGATGATGGTCACCACTGCGGGCAGGACAAGGCCAAGATGGCCGAGGCTCAGCGCCCGGGGCAGCCGGGCACCACGGCCCCCAACCCCTCCCCGAAGCCCGGCTGCTCACCGTGGTCGAGTTTGTTGGCCTTGACGATCTTGACAGCGTAGTCAGAGATGCTAGAACACTCGATCTGGGTGAAAGAGCAGCAGCGAGGTCAGGGACAGCCCAGGCCGTCTTCCCCTGCCCCCACCGCACTCACTCCCCGAGACTCACCCCAATGACCTTCCGGGCCCCGGCCTTGGCCGCAAACATGCAGAGGATGCCGGTGCCCGAGCCGACGTCCAGCACCACCTTGTCCTTGAACAGGTGCCGGTTGTGGAACATGGAATTGCGGTAAGTGAGCGTCCGCACCTCGTCCTTGAGCATCTCCTGCAGAAGGAAAAAGAGACTGCAGTCTGGGCCTGCCTAGACCTCCCGGCCCTCCCTCCGAGGGCCCCGCTAGGAATAACGACGGTGCCCCGTGCCTGCCGTGAGAGGGCAGCAGAGAGCGGGAGGCCACCGGGCTGACCAAAGCGCTGCCCGTCGCCATCCCCCCTAGCCTGTGCAGGGCCTGCCACACGGGGGAGCCCCCTCACCTCGTGGATGCCAAAGTGAGCGTAGGAGTCAAAGTAATAATCCTTGGATGTCATGTCCTCGGCATTGGGCTTCTCACTGCTCTCGGGCTGTGCGCAGGACACCTGGGTTGGGACAAAGGGGTCGCTTTTTGGGGTGAGGGGTGCCGTGACCTCAGTATCTATTCTTTCCTAAAGAGTCCTCAAGGCCACCCTCCCCACGCCCCCAGGGACTCTTTCCCTCTTCTAATCCAAACTCCCCATCTCCATCCCACCCCCACAATCCCTGCCTCAGTTTCCCCCCAGAGGCCCCCTTGATACCTCAGCGGCGCCTACTCTCCAATCTCTAGCTCAGCCCACAGCCGGGGGTTGGGGGGGAACATTGGTACACTTGGGGTCTGGGGAATGGGGGAGTGCTGCAGATTTGGGAAAAAGGGCTGCTGGAGGCAGAGTTAAGGAAGATTTTGCCTGGGTTTTGAGAGGAAGAGACAGTTCTAGGGAAGAAGGTGAGCCTTCCATAGGACCCTGCAATACCAGGGTGATTAAAGATGTCCTAGCTGAACTGCCCCCTCATTAAAGACAGGCTGGGTGCTGGCAAAGGAAAAGAAAGTCCTACAGATGTCAAAGTCTAGATGTCGGGTTGGGCTGCAAGTCCAGCCCCTTATTTTACAGAAGAGAAAATATGGGCCCAGGGTTAAGGCAGGCGCCAGAGGCCAGAGTTTGGAGGGGCACCTTCAGCTGGGAGGCCTCTTCCTCATTCCCCGCCCCACAAGGGGAGAGGAAGGGAAGGCTGCCTCATTATCATTCTTAGGGGGCAATGGGATGGCAAGCCAAGGCCCACCAAACAGAACAGTTCCGGAACTGTCACCCAGCAGAGGAAAATCCTCCCCAGAATTCTTTTGAGCCAAAAGATGGGATTAGAGCCAATGTTCCAACTGCCTCATTTTATGGCCAGGGAAGGGCCTGACCAGGGTCAAAGAGAGGGAGGACCATAGAGCAAGATCGTGCCTCATAGAGCTAAAGAATACTCCAAGACCTTCTGGTCTGCACAGCCCTTCAGCTTACAGAGGGGAAACTGAGGCATGGAGAAAAGTGACTTTCCCCAAGGTCACAATGAAAGGGGGACCCGGGTTGGGGAGAAGAGGGGAGGCTCAGAAAAGGATATTTACTTCTTCAAGTGGAGGCTGGAGGCTCATCCCATTAGCCAAGGTGGCCACAAAACTCTAGGAGAGAGTAACAGGGAGAGACGGTTAGCTCCCGGGGGGGGGCCAGGCTCTGGGGCTCTGGGGGACAGGTAGGGAGGGGCAGGGGGAGAGGGGTCCCCCCCAGCCCCAGCTGCGGCTGGAGACACTTCAGGCAAAAGGCCTTCAGAGATGCTGACTCCCTGGGGCCTTCCCTCTACTCCGTCCCGGCCCCCTCCCCCCACCGCAGACGAACACAGACAGCTGCGAGACGGCCTCGGGCCAGCCGCCGCCCCCCCCACCCCGCCCCGGCCCTTAGAGCGCCTGCGCAGGCTCGGTCACCAGGAATAGCCCGTCCTGGGGGCCTTGACCTCGGCGCGTCCCCCAGCGCTCACAGCCCCCAGCCAGTCTCCCTCCCCGGCCCCTCCCCCAGAGCTTCCGCGGCCGAAACCAGGGCAGGCTCAACCCAGAGGGTCCTGCGGCCGCCGCCCCCTCTTCTCCTCCCCGCGCCGGCTGAGGCCCCCACCTCCCAGACCCCTTTTCTGCGCTTGGAAATTTCAGTTCCCCCTGCCCCTCCCTCGAGACCCTCGGGGGTGCCGCCGCAGCCCCCTCCTCCGGGAAGCCCTCAAGTTCTTTGTTCTCCCAGGGGCCACAGTCGGAGGCCCCCAGGTCTGCCGACTGGGGCCACGTGGGACTCGGGGTGAAGGAAGTGGCGTTCGGACCGGAAGTCGTGCTCGGTCCCCCCGAGCCCCACGTGGCTCGCCCACCCCCACTTCGAGACCCGCCGCTTTGCGAGGATCCCCTGAACCCCGATCCTCAATGGACTTTGAGATCCCCCTCTAAGTGGCCAATGCCGGGGAGGGGGGCGCCCGCAGGGCTTCCATCCCATCTCCTCCGGCCGCCGTCGCTGCTTCCACGCCGCCCTCCCAGATTGCGCCCTAGCAGCCCCCGCCGCTTATCGCAGCCGCCTTTGAGGAAGCCCCCAGCTACCGCTGTGGCCACCGCCGCCGCCGACGCGACCGCCACCCGGACCTGCTCACCTCCATGATGCAGTTCGTGGCCTCGGCTGCCGCCGCCATCTTCTCTCCCCCCGACTCGCCCCCCACCCGCGGCTCCCCCGGGGCCGCCTTTTAGCGGGCGCACCGCCCCCTGCCCGCCGCCGGCACCTCCTCTCGCGCACTCTTATTGGACCACTCACCCGCCTATCTTTACGTTACGAGTTCTCATTGGTTAGGCTTAATGTTAACCCCGCCCTCTTCGCCTTCCCGACGGTCCCCGCGCTGCCAGGGCCAGCCATCTCACCGTCGCCCCGCCCCACCGCGCTGAAGTGCTCATTGGTGGGCCCGCAGCACTGCGCATGCCCTCCCCCGCGCGGCGCCTAGTAGCCTCTCTGATTGGCGTGAAGCAGCCAAAGGCGAGGGGGTGGGGAGGTGGGGGTGGGGGAGCGCTCCGGTAATACGAGGCAGTTCATTGGTCTCGACTGGACAGTAGGAGGCGGTGGTGCTCCAAGCCTTCTGGCAGCCGGGACTCCACCTGGCATACGGCCCCTGCCAATCAGCCCCAGGAGAGGTCCCAGTTCAGGCACTAGCGCCACCCATTGGTCCCACCCATAGCAATCAGTCAGCGGCCCGCACGAATTCCCGCGCTGCGCGGGTTGTGCTGCTCCCCAACCGCTCATTTCTGCCTCGGAGAACCGAGATTGGGGCGGGATTGGGGGGAAGACCAGAAGAGCTCGGAAGCAATAGGGCCCAAAGGGGGCAGAGACCCCCCCCAGGAGGCTGGAGATGTGGAGAGACAAGAGGGGTAGATTTCTAGGATGTGGGCAGAAACGAGGAGAGAGAATGAGGGGGGTAGAGACAGAGAAACCTGGGCGAGGACGAGATCCAAAGACCTAGAAAAACAGAGCAGACACCTGGAGAGAGACAGAAGGGGACGGGGAAGCGGAGACACAGGCATGCAGGAGCTCAGAAAGAAATCCAGAAGGGCGCAAAAACGTGGGGGACCCAGAGCAAGACAGAGAGAGCCGAGGGCCGGAGGGAGCTGCCAAGAGCCTCCAACCCCGCTGCTCTCAATTCCAGCCCTCCTAAGACCCTTTCCTTCTGGGCCTGGCTCGGGAAGGCAGCTGGAACGGGGTTCTCGCGAAGCTTGGCCTGCTTAGTGCCCAGCTTAGGCCCAGTCAGCGGAAAGCGCAAGCCTAGGTCTTGGAAGGAAAGGGGCGGGGTAGGGGAATCACCCCGTCGAGGCATCGCACAAAAAACTACAATTCCCAGCAAGTACTAAGCCGCATCCACCCACCCACGCCCCGCTTCGAGGAACGAGTTTCCCGGCGCGCAACGGCCATTGGGAAACGTAGTTTCGGAGATCGTCGTTGCCAAAAGGCGGAGCCTCTCAGAACTCTCTCTCCGCGACCTCCGCACCTAAACCCAAACTTTTTAAACAACTTTCCTCCTTGCGGGAGTCCTACGCCGATCCGCCCTGGGGGAGGGGCGGGACATAATTTGCATATCGTCCCTCCCGGCATGCCTGCTGGTTGGGCTAGTTTCTCGGGAGGGATTTGCCCTATGGAATCAGCTGACCGGGACCTGGCAGAAAGCAGCAGCCGAGCGGGAAGGAGGAACCCTAGGCGACTAAGTCCCCCAGCCCGGAACTAGGTAACGCGGAAAGACTGAAGGGTAGGACGTGGGGAGTGGGGGGAAGTCAGCTTGCAGTCGGACGGTGGGACCCGTGGGAGCCGTGCGCAGCTCTGCTACGCGCCTCAGTTTCCTGATTCACAGAATGGGCCCAGGGATCTCAGCTTCCTGGGACTGGCTCACCGTCCCGCTTCCGCCCCGGCCCGACGCCTACCCTGCACCCCAGCCCTAGACTTTGAGCCAAGGCTGCACCAGCCTCCAGCTTCCTGAATGCCCCCACAGCCCAGCTGGGTCATGGCCAACAAGACCAAGCCGCGGATCCTGCCATGGCTGCGGGAGCAGCTGGACTCCGGGCGCCTGGGCGCGACCTGGATTGACGAGGAGCACACGCGCTTCTTCATCCCCTGGAAGCACGGGCTCCGCCAGGACCTGCAGCAGGAGGATTTCTCCCTCTTCCAGGTGCGAGGGCATGGCCAGATTTCCCATGGAGTGGAGATGTGTGACCCTGACTCCTGGTGTGGGGGGCGTGGCCCCTATTCCCTAGGGTGGGGGGGAGGGGCATGGTCCCACCTCCCTGGGGTGGGGATAAGGGGACAAGAAGCCGCCAAACTTTGACACGTCCCATGCCTGCCTGGGCCTGACAGGCATGGGCAGAGGCCAGCGGCAGCTATCGGCCTGGTATCGATGCGCCCGACCCGGCCACGTGGAAGCGGAATTTTCGGGCAGCCCTGGACCGCAAGCAGAACCTGCGTGTGGTCAGCAACCACAGCCGGGACCAGCAGAACCCGCATAAGATCTACGAGTTCTTGCCAGAGAACGGGGAGGGCAGCCAGGCTGGCCAGACTGCCGAGCACGAGGACCAGGTGAGGGCCCTCCTTAGTCAACAGAGCCAGCGGCTGAGGTCTGGGCTCAGACGCTCTCCATGGTACCACCCCTGTGCTCCCCTTCCGCAGGAAGAGGCCATCCAGGAGATCCTGGGGGCCCTGACCCTGTCCACTCAGCAACAGCAGCAGCAGCAGCCATTCCAAGGAGGTAGGCTTGAGTGGAGGCTACAGCAGAACCCATGGGCTCACGCACACCCTCTTCCCCAGCTGAGCTGCCTCCCTTGTTCCATCCCCCAGCTTTCAGCCCCAGCTCTATCTTGGAGCAGCCCCCACAGACACCAGAACCAGCCCTGTCCTGCAACCCTTTGATGCCACTTTTTGCCAGTGGCCTCCGTGAGTATAAGCCACCTGGGAAGCTCAAAGTCTTGGTTTTCCAGGGAGGGTGGGGCCTTTTGGATGCCTGATGTCTTCAGGTCTGCCCATCTGTCTCCAGAGTCCGAGTTCGAGGTGACAGCCTTCTATCGGGGCCGCCTAGTCCTTCAGAAATGCCTTTTTTGCCTAAAAGGCCTCAGGTTGGTAGGGCCAGAACCTGGGGCTGAGGCCTGGACACAGCTGGATGGAACACCACTGGCCCTGCCTGAGCCCAGCAGTACCCTCACTGACCAGCGGGCAGTACATTATATCAGCAGGGTGCTGGGCAGCCTGGGGCCTGGGCTGGCCCTGTGGTACTCCCAGACAGAACTGAGGGCACAGCGCCTGGGCCATTGCAGGGCCCACTGGGCCTTAGGAGAGCAGGCATCCCCTGGGACCACAGGAAGGGAAGTGACCAAGGAAAGAGACGGCCAGCAAGTATGCTACATTCCAGAGTTTGTGAATGGTGAGCTTGGGCAGGGCTGGGCTGGGCTGGGCTGGGCTGTACAGACGAGGCCTGGTGAATACCCCTGCCCTGAGCACTCTCTTTGATGTACCCTCAGATCTGATCTCTTTCCTGGAAGGCAGTCACCGCTCACCCCAGTACACTCTCTGGTTCTGCCTAGGGGAACCCTGGCCCACCGAGTCACAGCTATGGACCAAGAAGCTTGTCATGGTCAAGGTGCCCCAACAGACCCAGAGGTGGACACCCCTCCTTCCATGGGATGGCCCTCTTGCCACTAGCCATTGAAGGCCCAGAGTGGGGGAATCTAGCTTTAATCCCTGATTCTGTTACTTAAGTGACATCAAACAAGTGCCCTCCTCTGTGGCATTCAGACTGGCGCTCCCACAAAAGCCACTGAGCATGGGAGGCCTGGGTTTCTTTTCTAGCTCTGTGCCCAGGCCCGGTCTACTACTGAGCAAAGGGAGGGCTCACTGAACTCCAGGAACTGGCAGGGCTGAATCCTAATGAACCCACAGAGAAGATTGTGGCCCTTGGCACATTGGGAGAGACACTTGTTTTTAGCCACTGTCTCCTCTCTAGGTGGTACCCACTGCACTGAGAGCACTCCATGAGGTGGCCCAGGCTGGGGGAGCATCCTCACTGGAAGAGGAGGTGGACCTGCACATCTCCAGCAGCCTCTCTCTGTCCCTGGCACCTGCCCACCTCCACGGCTACCTGCAGGAACTGGCCCACAGCATGCAGTGGGAGTCCGAGGCTCACTGCTGAGCTCTACCCAGATCTGATGCCTGGCTACACCTCCTCTCCAGCCTCAGGCAACCCAAGGAAACCACCCTGACCCCCTTCTCTGAGTCTGTACCCTCCCTGCAAAATAAAAGGGTTGGTATTGTGTCTCTTCAGCTGCTGTATGACCTTGGATGAGTCTATGTTCACCGCAGTGAGGCGGCTCCTACCTACCAACCTAAGTAAAGGACCTTGAGCTCCAGGGTCCCCCACCTTTCTGAGTGTGCCCACTCCTGCTTTCCGGAGAGTACCAACCACTAGAAGGAGGGGCACAGGTGGATGCCTCAGGCCCTAGAAGCCCCCTCCAAAAGCTGAACTTCAGGATTAACTGGGAGCTGCCTGAGTATCCCTACATGTGATACCCATACCCACAGCCCCAGGGGAAAGGAGGTTCCTCTCCTACCTCCACAGGTCCAGGTTCTGTGGGAGCTAGCCTCCAATACCCTCCCCATCTCCATGTGACCCCCAGAAAAAGAAGGGGCCAGAGGCAAAGCTGGAGGGTGTAACATTTCATGAAATCCTTAACTAGGGCTGGAAAGAGGACACAAGGAGGGAAGAAGTGGGCCTGGGGCAGGGTGGGGAGAAGTCTGGCTGGGCCAGACAGGTCCCCTCCCCCAGCACCCCCCAATCCCACGAAGCTGTGGCCGTGGGAGGGAAGGAAGGAGAGACATAAATATGTCAGGGCCCAGACAGGTGGGGCTCAGAGTGGGGGCACGGGCAGGACCGGGCCACACTTGTCAGGAGGCGCAGGCTCCTTGGACTGCCGAGAAGGCCCTGAAGGATCACCGGGCTTGCGGCCATGCTTGCGAAAGTAGCGGTAGCGCTGGACATAGGCCCGGACCAGGTTGCTCACCTTCACCGGGTTGATCTCCCCACTCTTGCTGTGGCAGATCTGGCAGTGGGAAGGTCATGATCAGTGGCAGCCTGGGCCCAACAAGCCTACCTCTGTGCCCCCTCTTCCCCACCCTTCTCCCCAGCCCCACCTTGTGCACGGCCTTCCTCAGAATGTCCTTGTACTCCTCCTTGGTTATGTCCTTCTTCTGGTAGTACGGCTTGATGGCCAGCTTCACCTCCTCCACTGCCCGCTCCTGCGTGTGCAGCTTTTTCAGGTACTGAGATAGACGGACCGAGGTGAGGATCACCAGGAGGACAGGGGGTGCTGCCCTGTCACACCCAACAACCCCTCGCTTCCTGACCATTTCCTGACAAACCCAGCAACCAGAGGTCCTATGCCCTCCTCCTCCTTGGCCTCTGCAGCCTCAGATGCCCTGGGTCACTGTCGTCTCCTCCTCCCCTCCCCGTGGTCTCTGCCTCCTTTGCTGATCCTCCAAATCAGGCCCTCTCATCGTAGGGGTCCCTCGGGCCTCTGTCCTGGGCCCACTTCTGTTCTCTCTCTGGCCTACCACATTTGGGGATCTCCTCAGGCCTCGTGGATTTAATTACCGTCTCTATGCTGATCATTCTCAAATCTACTTTTTTCTACCTCAAAACCTGGAAACCCTCAAGCCCAAGACTGCAACCAATTTTCAGACCCCTCAAACAAGATGTCTTGGACTCAGTATGTCCAAAGCTGAACTCGCTCTCTTTCCCCCTAAACCATCCCACCCCTCCATCACCTTCCCACGACTGTGAAGGGCACCCACCTAGGAATGATCCTGGGCTCCTCACTCTCTCTCACCCCCAGGTCCAACATGGTGCCAGGGCCTGTCGATTTCCCCTTGCAACATCTCTCACCCATACTCCTTTGTCTCTCTGACCCTGCCACTCCCCTGGTGCACATCATCATCCCCTCGGCTACGGCAACAGCTGCTGGGGGACCTTTCTCTGGTCTCTCCCTCTCCAGTCAGCCACAATAGGTCTGACCATGTTAACCCCTACTCGATAAACTCCAGCGTCTCCCTGTGGCCTCCAGGATCAAATACGGAATTCTCTGCATGGCATTCAGAGCCCTTTCCCTCCTCCCTTTCCAGTCTCATTACGCCTCACTCCCCAACACTTACTCTTCAATCAAGTGCCCCCAGCCTCCTGGCTGGACATCTTCTCTGGCTGTCCCAAAGGCCTGGAACACCCTCCCTCCTCTGCTCCAACTGCTGGCCTCAAAGGCTTCCTTAAAGTCCCAACTCAAATGACACCTTCTCTAGGAAGCCTGCAGGCCCCCTCTGAATCCCCAAGCCTTGCTCTCTCCAGCAGGACTAGATTTGCCAGGTCCCTAACTGTGAGCTGCTCCCTTTCCTCAGAACGTGAGCCTGAGGCCAGGACGCAGGTCAGGGGAGAGAGGAGGCCCTGCCAGCCACCTCGTCCTCCCTGGGAGCCATCCCACTCCAGGGGCACTCACTTTGTCTGTGTCCATTCTCCCATCGGAACTGCTGCTGCCTTCCCTGCGGTCAGGGCCCCCAGCCAGGCCTCCAGGTGAAGGGGGAGAGTTGCTGCAACCACCCAGAGGCAGCCCCATGCTGCCCCCACCATGAAGCAGGTAGCCCGAGGGCCCAGGAGGGAGTCCCAGCACAGTCCCACCTGGAGCCTGAGCTCCCCCCAGGGCTGAGGGTGGCTTTGTATGGCCAAGGATCTGTGGGAAGAGTGAAGATGAAGGCAGATGCTCAGGGCCCCCCAGTGTCCCCAGCTGCTCTCAGCCCCAATGGATCCCCACCTGGTTGGTGGCCTGGATCAGCTCCTGGGCTTTGGCCCGGCTGGCCAGATTGGCCTCCTCCATCTTGAAGAGTAGAGCAGTCACTAGGAAAGCAGAGACACCACGGAAGATAACAGGTCAGCCAGGCCTAGTGACACTTTGAGCCTCTCTCCATTGGTGCGTGCCCACGCCATCCCCCAGTCCCTTCTACCGTCTCCACGCTCTCCTTACTGCATCCCTAGGACCTTCCCACATGCTCTATGTTCCCCCACCCCATCCTCACTCCCCTCCAGATCAGCCCTGACTCACAGGCCAATACACCGCTGGTGGCACAATCCACACCGGCTGGCAAATTCCAAGGCATGGGGGGTGGGGGTGCAGGAGGTTGGGGGGCCCGGGCCGGGGGCCCCTCCTCCGGTGCAGCCTCAGCTGTGCCAACTACACCTGCCCCTGCTGTTCCTGCTGCTCCTCCTCCCCCAGAGGCCGTGGTAGTACCAGGCTGCTCCTCTTCCTCTTCCTCCTCCTCTTCTTCCTCATCCCCATCTTCCTGGTCTCCTCGGCCTCGACCCCGGCCTCCAGCCCTGGCTGGTTCCTCAGGCAAGAAGGACACGTCGGGTGTCTTGCAGCTGCTGTCCACAGTCTGTGAGTCAGGCGTGAGGGCTGGGGGTGGCGGGGCTGCCTTTGGGGTAGGGGGGCTGGGGGGCTTGCCTGGGGCCCGTTCCTCCCCTGACCAAGATGTCTCCTCAGCTCCCTTAGGCCCAGCCTGGCTACAGCTGTCAGCCTTAGACTTCTTCAGGGTTGTCCCAGCACTGCTTCCACCAGCCTTCTTCTTCTTAGTTTTGGTGCCTTTCGTCTTTACCTTTGACCCTTTCACCTTTTTGAGGCCAGCCTTAGCCTTGATTTTGGCCTTCTTAAGCTTGGGACCTCCTGGTGCCACCCCTTTACCAAGCTCGCCAGATGCCTTCTCGTCGGCCTTCAAGAAGGGAGACCGACTCTCACGGTCACGGCTGAACTTGACCCCAATGGAGCTGGGGGCTGTTGCCGTGGCAACCTCCTTGGCAGAGGTTGTGCTGCTGACCCCCTCTCGGATCAGGACCGCCACCTTGGACTGAAGCTTGACCTTGCGCCCACTGCTCCCACTGGCAGGCTTGGGGGCCGCTTCTTTGCCTGAGGACAGTCGGGCCTTCTTGGACCCTTTGTCTCGCTCACGCTCCGCACCCTCTGAGGAGGCTGCCTTCTTCCTCCCCTTCTCACGAGGGGTCAAGGCTGCTGACCGCTTGCGCTCTTTCTCACTAGACCCCTTCCCGCCCCCACCCCCCCTTTCTTCACAGCTCAGCCCTTCTGAGTCATAAAGAACCTCCCGCTTGGGCAGGGGCGAGGCCGGGGCAGGGCCACTCCCAGCCACAGAAGCTGAGCGGGATGTGGGCTTCTCAGCCCTCCCCACTGTGATGGTCCGCTTGATGGAAAAGAGATCATGGTCCGTGAGGTCCTGAATGGACGGGGGCACAGCCCCCCGTCGCCGGCTCTCCCTCTCCGTCCCAGCCACTGACACTTTTTCAGGGTCCCCCCCACCCCGCTTCTCGCCCCTTGACCGAGACCGCTTCTTCTTCTTCTTGCTACTGCCTTCGCTGCGATGCTTGGTCCGGTGCCTCTCCCGCCTAGAGGATGAGGAAGCTGGAGGGGGCGACGCGGATGACCTTCGCCGCCGTCTCCTCCGCTTCTCTCGGGAACGGGACCGGCGTCCCCCTCTCCTCCTCTCAGAGCTCGGCGACCAGGAGGACCGTGGTCGTGGGGAGCGGGAGCGTGACCGGCGGCGTGAGGACCGAGAACTGGGCTTGTGGTCCCGTGACCGGTGCTTCTTGGGGTCCCAGGCCATAGGGGCTGGCGGGCTGGGTGGGGCTGGTGGGGCTGGTGTCTCCTTGGCCTCTCGTTTGTGATCCCGCTTAGACTTCTTCCTGGGCGGCTGTGGCGGGGCAACAGGGGCTACAGCTGGGGAAGGAGACCGCTGTCGATAGCGCTCCCTCCGCTGGGTCAGAATCTTGCGCCGGAGATCCAGGCCAGTCCAGCGGGGGTCAGAGGACGTTGCAGGAGGCGCGGTGGGGACGGGGTCACCCAGGTCCACCTGCAGGGCCCCCTCCCCATCAGACTCCGCGTGCAGAGACAGAAAGTCGTCGCCCTCAGGGCCCCGAGCTGGCGGAGGGGGCAGTGGCGCAGCTGGGGCAGTGGCAGCAGCACCGGCTGAAGGGGGAGCTGGCCGGGGTGCTCGGCCCCCAGCTCCACGGAACAGGGCCACAGGGGCAAAGCGCAGCTCTTCCTCTGGCTGCACAATCTCCCCTTCCTCGATCTCAGAGTCCAGAGGAGGGGCAGCTGGAGGGAAGGGGGCCCCAGTGGTAACCACCTCCAGGGACAGCTTGCCCTCCCCTCCTGAAGCCTCTGCCTCAGCCCCCACCACAAAGACCCGGCGGCGGGGGGGGCCACCCTCCACCCGGGTTGAGTCAGCTTGGGGTGGAGAGCCAGAGCCTGTTGGGGGTGGAGGTTCTGGCCCAGGGCTCTCCCCACTGGGGAAATCCTGGCTCAGACTGTTATCATCATAGATGCCTGCCAGAGTCTCAGATATTCGACTGATACTGTGTGAAAGACCTTCCTCGTCCTCTTCCTCTTCTTCCTCCTCTTCTTCTTCTTCTTCCTCCTCCTCCTCCTCTTCCTCTTCTTCCTCTTCTTCCCCAGGAGAGGGCGTACCCCCTGAGGAGCTAGGATTGGAACCCGTAGGCTCAAAGGGGTCATATTTCTGCTCAGGTGCAGGCGGTGGCGAATAAGCCTCATCCGTGGGGTGGAAGGGATCATAGATGTCATAGCGAGGAGCTGCGGGAGGGGGTGGGGGGGGCGGGGGGGAGGATGATGAGGACCGCGGGGAGGATGAAGGAGAGGAGGAGGTAGAGGAGGGGGCCGGTGGGGGGGCTGGGCCCCCGTCTCCTGTGCCCATGGTCAGCAGCGGGAGCTGAGAGGAGGCACTGGTGGGACCCAGGAAGCCAGGCTGCAGCAGAGACCCTGTGGAAGGGGGAAGGGAAGGGGACACCATGAGGATGCCAAGACTTGGCCCCTCCAAAGCAGCCCTCCCCTCCCACTCCCACTTCCCTACCCTGATCACCTGACTTGCAGACCCGCCAGGCCCGGCTGCTGTGGAGTGGGTGGGAGATGGGTAAAGAGAGGGGAGCTCCATCTCCCAGATGGACCTCTGCCACCAGCTCCAGCATCTCAGTGGGCTCCTCCCTGCAAGGGGAGACAGCCAGGGATCAAAGGACAAGCTCACCCCACCCTGCCCCACCCAGCTGCCACTTTCCCTCCAGTTATACCACTCACTCTACAACTGGAAAGTCCACCCGGCCTGGGATCCAGGAGTCGGGGGGCTCAAGTACTCCCATGAGCCCAGCCAGAAAACTCCGGGCAGCGAGATCCACCACCTGTAACCAGCAGAGTCCGACTCTTCAAGGAGCAGCCCTAGGACCTCAAGCTACCCAGGGCCCCCCAGGGAGCCACCACCCAGCCCCCAAACTCACGGCAGCTGCATCAGTCCCGCCTGCTCCCCTGAGGCAAAGCTCGGCTCTGGGGCTCCGGCAGCGTTTCCTTCGGGGACCCCGAGCTCGAGGAACATCTGGGAGGGAGGTGGGGAGAGGGAAACGGAGAGAGAGAAACAGAGAGTCACAAAGAGAGAGAGAAAAGAGAGAGAGAGAGAGAGATCAGAGGCAGAGGATCAAGGTTACCAGAGTGACAGCAAGGGACCCAAGCCACAACCCCTAATACTCCCTACCTTTCTCGTTGGTCAGCTCCCCCTGCAGTGAACCCCCAACCGCCTGCTGGAGAGCCCGCTGAGAAATGGGAAAGAACAGAGTCACTCAGAATTCTGGGCCCACAGATGCTCTCTTCCCAGGGACCCAAGGAACACCCACACTTAACCCACTCACCAGGATGATAGCTGAGGGCAAGGGTGCTGGGCTGGCGGCCAGGGTAGGGTCTCTGTCAGGGAGGCCAGGGACCTCTCTCCTCTCATCTCGAGGCTCCTCTGCTGAGGTGCCTCTCAGCTCCTCCTCATCCTCCATGGTCACCTGGGTAAGGGAAGGGCTAATGTGCAAGCAGATCTCTCCTTTGCTCCTTGCCTGCCCCAGTCAGTCTCTGGGGCCCACTCTCAGCCCTTCCAATGACCAGTAAACACCCAGGGCTCACTCTGGGCACCGCAAAAGGTCCCACCCCTACAGAGACACCCCTCAGCCCCAAGGTCCCCTTCATTTCTAATTCCTGTCATCCCATCCCGCCCTCCTTACATTCAGGCCCCAGAAGAATTCCTAATCTCCGCTGACCAAAAGAGCCACCTCCCAACTCCTCCATCCCAAGCTACAGATGTCTCTCCAAATCCCAAAGGTCCCCTGCTCCACAGAGATCCTCACCCTCCTCACATAGCCACAGGTGACCCTTCTTGCCCCATGTAGCTTTCTCTGGCCTACTAGGACCCCCAATCTCCACTGATGCCCAGACTCAAACAGAAATCACCCTTTTTCCTAGCCCTGATGCTGATACAGCAGTCCCCCTCAGATTCTCATAAGGACCTCCAGACTCCACTGATAGCCCCCCATTTCTCCCACACTTCCTGTGTTCCCTCTCACGACTGGCCGTCCCCTCTCCCACTTATTAGTTCTATCCTCCAAAAGCTCAGCCCTCCCCCAGAAAGGCCCCTAGTCCCAGGGTATTGCAGATACCCCATCAGGAAGCAGAGGACAAGACTCAGCCTGGGCTGACGGGAAGGAGCCAATGGCCCCAATCTGACAGATGATTTTTGACAAATTCCTACCCTTTTTCGGGCCATATTTTGCTTCTCTACACATTCTGGTAGTTTTGTTTTCTGGGGGGGGGGCGGTTAATTTCTTTAAAATCCTCCCAGTGGTTCACTCCTTGTCTCCCTCATGACCCATGTCAAGTCCTTTCCTCTATCCTCCCCCTCACCGGCAAAATCTGAGGGACGTGGCCCCCTATGATAGAGCCCTCCATCCTGGCCCCTCACCCTGGAGCCCAACGGCTCCACCTCCCCCCCACCCCAGGCAGCCCCCACGGACCCTGCTCTGACACCTGGGGGCCCCTGTCCGTGCCGTTGACCCCCAGGACCGGACACGCAGTCCCGCCCCTGACCCTTGGGAAGGAGTCCCTCCGGCCCTGAGACGCTGCCCAAGCCCTTCTACGGGAAGGGGGCCTCCAGGAGTCTCGGATGCAGCAGCGAGGACCCTCCCCGCGTTGGCCCAAGACCGGACAGCACCCCCCCGAGTTCCAGCTGCACGTCCGCACCGGCCCGGTCAGGGGGGCTTCCAGGGGCCTGCGATGGCCCGGCCCTGAGCGACCCCTGGAGACAGGAGACCCTGGCTGCTCCCCAGGCCGTGAGCCCCTCCCCCCGGCCTCCGGCGGCCGCGTAGACAAGCAGGGCCGGCGTAGACGGCGGCGCTGCTCCGCTCGGGAGCCTGGGCCGGGCGGCCATCTTACCCCAGCGGCGGTGGCGGCGGCGGCGGTGGCGGCCTGGGCCTCGGCGCTTCCCTCCCTGCCCCGTCCAGCCCTCCCTCCGCCCGTCCTTCCCCCAGTCCGTCCGCCCCTCACCCGCTCGCCGCCGCTCCTCCTCCTCCTCTTCCTCCTCCTCTGCCTCCTCCTCCGCCTCCGCCTCCTCCTGGCTCCGCGGCCTCCTCTCTCTCCTCTCGTCTCGATCTCCTTTCACTCGCTCCTCCGGCTGCGGCTCAGGGGCCCCGGCGCGGGCGGGGCAAGGCGGGGTGGGGCGGGGCCGGGCGCGCGCCGCCGCGGGGCACGCTGGGAGATGCAGTCCCACGGAGGGTCGCTCGCCCGCGGCAGCCAGGCCGGGGAACTGCGCTTCCCGGAGAGCAGCGCGACGTTGCGCGGGTGCCGCCGGGAGACGTAGTTCCTTGACGTGCGGAAGCGGAGGAAGGCCAAGCCAAGCTAGGGAGGGAGGAAAGGAGGGAGGTAGGTGGGGCTGGCAGTGCCGAGCGCGCAACACCCCCGCTCCCAACTTGACCCCATAGTGCCCTGCGTGCGGCCGGAAGGAAAAGCCCTGCGGCAAAGGCCTTCGGGAGTTGTAGTCAGGCGAGACTGAGGGACAGAGCGACCTAAGTGCATAACCTCACCCAACGTTGGCTCTACCCCTCTCCCCAGGGACCCCCGAGCCTCATCCTAGAGAATCCGGCCCTGATGGGAGATGGGTGGGAGGGATGAAGGGAACAAATATTTACAAAGTGCTTTACAAATAAAACATCATTTGACCGACCGAGCGGGAGACTCAGGGACTAGCCGCTCGGCCTCCCTCTCCGGACCTCCGTTTCCTCCTGTAAGATCCAGTGAGATAAAGGTATAGGGAAGGACTGAAATATTTAGACGGGGAGGGGTTCGGCCCAGCCCCACACCTCGGGGCCCCCGGCGCCCCTTCCTCCAGTCCCTGGCCTCCGGGCTCATGAGTTTGGAATGCGATGACTTCACGACTCAGCCGAGAGCAAGAGCCCGCCCCGTCGTTCGCATAAACCCGCCTCCCGGGACCCCATCAGGGCGAAGCCCCGATTATATTAGCATAGCCCCGCCCCCGAGCCCGGTCAGTTTCCAGTGACTCCTCGGCTTGGCCGGAGGGGCCGCGAAAGGAACCGTCGTTTGCATGGCCCCGCCTCTACAGACAGGACACCGCCCCAACCCCGACCAACGCAGGACTTTCGTTAGCGCAGCCCCGCCCAGGCCAGGAAATTCCACGAGCTAATTAACATACCCCTAAGCATTCCGTCTCCCATTGGCGGACCGCGATATCTTCACTCCGCCCCCACAGGCCCTAGACGTTCCACCTGGAACCTTAGTAGCTTAGCCCTGAGCACCCTCCGGGGCTCATTAGTATGGCCCCGCCCCGGTGTCCTCATTAGCATGGCCCCACCCCGGCCGGGCCCGGCAGGGCACCTCCCTGGGCCCCGAGGCGACGGCGGCGGGGGCGGCGGCAGCGGCCGGCGACATGAGCGGGGTGGCAGCGGCAGCGGCGGCTGGAGCGGGAGCCGGGCAGGGACGCGGGCGGGGCCGTCCAGGGGCGGCCCTCTCCGCACAGGCTCCAGCCGGGGAGACGCACAAGCTGGTGGTCGTGGGAGGCGGCGGCGTGGGCAAGAGCGCGCTCACTATCCAGTTCATCCAGGTAGTAGAGGGCGCCCCCTTCCCTCCCCCCCCCTCCTCCCCCCGCGACTTCGGCTCCTGCTCCGGGTCCCCCGGGAACCCCGCCCCCCGGAGCCGTGAGCCCCTCCCCCAGGGCTGTGCTTCCCTCCTCCACACGTGCCGCACAAACCACTCTCTCCCTGCCCTTGGTCACTGCAGTCGCCCTAGCTCTGGCCCTGCTACCACATCCCCACCCTGCCTTGGCCTTGGTCCTGGCCCGGGGGGAGGGGAGGCGGCCCGGGCAGGAAGGGCGGGAGCGAGAGCTGTAGTTGGAGGCGGGAGGGCTCCCCCCTTCCGGGCAGGGCCCATAGCGGGATCTGGCCGCATCCCAGGCTGGGTAGGGAGGGACTGAACCATGCGGAGCCTCGAGTTGGACGGGGCAGACATGAACCCCAGAGGGCAGTGGATCCACATTGGCCGATGAGGCCGGCCCGCGTCTGAATTCTCATCCCTTGCCGGCAGTCCTACTTCGTGTCTGACTATGACCCGACTATCGAGGACTCCTACACCAAGCTATGCAGTGTGGACGGGATCCCGGCCCGGCTGGACAGTGAGGGGGAAGGGACTTATTGGGGAGGGAAGAGGGTGGAAGAGATGCGGCCAGCGGGGCAGGGGCGGGGGCTGAAATGAAGGTGTAGGGCCCCCCAATCCCTTTTTGCCCCTCCCTAGTCCTGGACACCGCCGGGCAAGAGGAGTTTGGGGCCATGAGGGAGCAATACATGAGAGCCGGACACGGCTTCCTGCTGGTATACGCTATCAATGACCGGCAGAGGTGAGCTACCTAGCTGCCCCACCCCCTAAAGGGTGCATGAGACATCCGGGCTAGCCTTGGTGCTTGCAGAAGGGATCAAGTTTGGAACCTGGAGGGGAGGAGTGAGACTAGCCTTGGCACCTAAGGGGAGAGCTGCGTGTGGGCTAGCCTTAGCACCTGCAGAAAGAAGATTGAGGGCTGGTCTTGGTGGCTGGCAGGACCTCTGAAACAGCAGGGGATGGGCAGTGGGCACCCAGCTTAACTCTGATTCCTGGCTCCCATCTGCCCTTCCTGCCAGTTTTAACGAAGTAGGCAAGCTGCATACTCAGATTCTCCGAGTCAAGGACAGAGATGATTTCCCCATCGTGCTGGTGGGCAACAAGGCTGATCTGGAGACCCAGAGACAGGTCAGACCCTATGGGAAGCAGAGCAGGGAGGGACAGGCCCCAGAGGGCAGCTGCTCAGCCCCTCTCCTCCCCACTGCCCCAGGTACCTCGCTCGGAAGCCTCAGCCTTCTGCACCTCCCACCATATAGCCTATTTTGAAGCATCAGCCAAACTTCGACTCAATGTGGATGAAGCCTTTGAACAGCTGGTTCGAGCTGTCCGGTGAGAACTAGCCTCAGAAGGAGGCTCCAGGGATTGCCCTTCCCCACCCCCCAGCCTAGTGAACAAATAGCAAGGGTTCCCATGTCTGCCTCTTCAAGCCTCATTGCCCCTTCTTGGTAAGCTGGTTGGTCCCTACTTATCAGACAGCCTCATATCCCACCCAAGCCCATCCCCAGCTAGCACCCCATTACAGCTGTGTACACCTACCCACTCTTGGGCCCATACCTTGATTCCCCTAAATGAAGTACTTTCCTCCACAGGAAGTACCAGGAGCAAGAGCTGCCCCCCAGTCCCCCAACCCCTCCTAGGAAGAAGGCTGGGAGCAGTGGTTGCCCCTGCCTCCTCCTTTAACTTTCTGTCCTGGGGACCAGAGTGGCACCTCAGGAGATGGCCCTGTACCGGCCTTGCTATCTGGGGCCCTTCCCCACATGGTGCCCATTACCTCTCCTACCCAATTACATGGATTAACTGTCAGGAGGGAGGAGTGCAAGGGAATCTCTGAAGCACCCCTCTCCAGCTCCTCCACGTCCAGTTACACTACACCAACCAGGCCCCTGGGATGGGGTCACCCAGTGCCTTCCTCACAGCACATACCTTTCCTTTCTCCCTCAAAATCACAATTGTATATACTCTGCCACCTCACCTCTCAATAAACATCACTGCCAATACCAGACTGAGTGTCAACCAGTTCCTGGGGAAGGGACCCATGAACAACCTCAGAACAGGCCCAAGAATCCCTGGGGTGGATGACCAGCTGGACAATGCTTTCTGGTTCCAGTTGTGCTGTGAAGACCTACCCCCCCACCCCCTGAGGGCTAGAGGTATAGCTCCTGAGCCTGACCCCTACTCTGGGGGAGAGCTGGTCACTTCCAGACCACAACTCCTGCCCACTTTGAAACACCCCTATTCCCTCCTCTGCACCTCATTCCTTCCTGGGGGGAGGAAGGAGCCTGTGGCCTCCTCAGGCATGGCAGGGGCTCAGAGGCTAACCCCAACAAGCGGTCACCCATATTCCTTTGGAAGTCTCCAGTGACAGGGAGCTCATTCCCTACTTCAGCAGCATTGGGATAACTCCCATTTTTATAGGATCATAGGAAATGCACCCCTACCCACCATGGGTTTCTAAAAACTACATTGTCCCCACCCCCACCCACCCCCACCGCAGCGCAGGACAGAGGCACACGAGGGCCAGCCCATGCAAATAAAGTGGTTGCTGTTCGGGAGCCTGGCTGGTTCTGTGTACACAGTGTATACAAGGTGGATTGTTTAGAAGCCCAAGAGAAAGACAGAGTGAGAAACGACAGGGTAGAGGAAGGGTTTGGGGAGGGGGAGAGGGTGGACAGACTGATAAAAAATAGAATCACATTCAGACAACACTCATAAACTGGAGCGAGGCGGGCCAGGGACCACACACAAAGCGCTGGATGTAGAAAAGGAGGGGGGCCAGAGCGAAGACCCCTTCTCTTCCCCCTCCCCCAAGGCCTTCCCCAAAGGTATGTACAATAAATAAGATTAAAAATAATTAACAAGCTGAGATCCCCTGCCCCACCCACCATAGCCTCCCCCGCGTGGGGATGGCCCTTGAAGAAAAGGTCTTGGTTGGAAGCAGGAACACTCCCTGGACCCCCCCCACCCATACATAGACTTTTCCTATACATTATGTACATGGGGGGAGGGCAGAGGAGGGGAGGGCAAAGGAGGGAGGGGACTAAATAGACATTTATACATATATATATAAATAATTTCTCTGTACAGTGAAAGGGGGTAGGGGGCAGGGAGGGGCTACAACCCAGCAGGGCAAGTCAGTGACCCGGCCCTCAGGGTCACACACAGCGGCCTTGGGCCTGAGCCTGGGCCTGGGCCAAGAGGTCACTGAATGAATCAAACAGCTGTTCCAGCCAGGGCTGATTTCTCATACACTGCTGTACCACCTCTTCCTGCCCCAGGTCATCAGCACCTCCCTCGATGGCCAGTGTCTGGAGATGGGGAGAGAAAATAAGCTGAGCTGAAGGCCCCTGGGCAGTGGACCCATAGGGCTGCCAGAAGGAAGGAGATGTGGAGACAGCCCTGGGCATGCCAGGGGCAGGGAGGCGGTCAAGCGGGCTGGGAGGAAGAAGGGCCAGAACACTACCTGGTCCCGGCAGCGGAGGAATGTGTGGTATTTGTAGTGGTGGAGAGCGTGATAGAGTGTATAGAAGCTTGACTTGTCCAACTCCACCTTGAATTCCTAGGCCAGAAAAGAGGGCAGAGGAAGCCTGAGCGCCAAAGGAGGCCCGGCCTGAGCCACCTTCAGCCCCTCCCACCTAGGGCTCCAGCAGAGGTACCTGCGCTCGGGCCACAGTCCTCTTCAGCTTGCTCAGGGTCTTCCGGTTATACGGGTCCCCTGCAGGCCGAAGCCGCACGGCACCAGAGCCCGTCCCAGGAGCGCCCTCTGCTCCCCCAGCCCCACCGCTGCCACGCTCTACCTGCAGCTGGGGGAAGGTGTGCAGGGCATCCTGGGAGGAGAAGAGCCGTGTCAGAGGGCACCCTGTGCTACCAGCACCAGACCCTTGGCCCAGGCAGAGAGCCTGTGCCACCAGCACCAAGCTCCTGGCCCTGACCCCTAAGCCAGGCAGAGAGCTCTCTGTGCCCCCAGCACCACACCCTGGCCCCTCCTCCTGCCCCCTTTTCAGGCACCTGCAGGGCTGGACTCAGGGAAAGGCGCTTGAGAACCTTTTTCTTGTGCTCATTGAGAATTCCATCAATCTTTCTCATTGGAGGCAAGTACAGCTCATCTGAGGAGAGACAGATATCAGGATCCCCGAGTCCTGGCCCTCAGCCCCTGGGGTTCTGATGGGGAGGCCCCATCCACTCACCATGTGTGTCCTCCAAGGCCTGAATCATGTCAGGGTCCAGGGCTGTGCTCACCAGCATCTCCACATAGCTGCGGTACATCTCTCTCATGGCCCGAGTCTTCAGTAGCCGCCCGGGGGCCGCCCGTTCTATCGGGAAGGGAGGAAGCGCAGCTCCTTCTAGCGGGCCGCCCCCTCCTCTCTTCAGCTGGCCACGCTAAGCTCTCTGATCTCAAAGGACCCCGTTGCCGTCCCCCTACATTCGCCCCCTCCCCACCCCCCCCCACCAACCACATGCCTCACTCATCTCCAGGCCACCCCACCTCCAACCCCATGCCAGACGTGCCAAGGCAGGCCCCTTGCTCAGGGACCTCGGCCTGGCCCTCACCGTCCTCACTGGGGGGCCCGGGGGAGGACTCGGATTCGGAGGAGCTGCCTCTGGTCGCGGCTGAACGTTCACTCGCCTCCTTCAGCCATTTCTTCCTCTTCTTTGGGGGAGGCTCGGCCTTCACCTTGGCTGGCCTGGCCTTGGGAGGGCGTGGAGGCCTGGCCGGGGCTGCCTCTGCTGTAGGAGGGCCAGGGCGGGGCCCCCGATCGCCTCGTGTGGCCCGCTCAGACCGCAGGGCCCGCTCCTTGTCCGGAGGGCGGGCTGGAGGAGGTGGTTTCTCTGAGGCTGGCTCCGGGGACTTCTCTGGGGACTTCTCTGGGACCTTCTCGGGGACTTTCTCAGGGGGCTTCTCAGGGGCCTTCTCAGGGGGCTTCTCAGGAGCTTTCTCAGGGGGCTCTGGCTTTGAAGGGGGAGCTGGGGGCTTGGGAAGGGACACCCCACCCCCTGGGGCTGCTGTCCCAGATGATGCCGGAGCAGCCTTTGGCTGCCCTGGACGCCTGAGCACAAAGAGAAACAAGGCAAAAATCAAACTCCTTTTTATCTTTCGACTGTCCTCTGCCTCCCAGCACCCCAAGACCCTTTGCCCACTTCTCCCAGGGACCCTCTATTCACAGCCTTCCTCCATGGCCCTGCCCATGAGTACCTGACAGGGACTGGGGGCCGATGCCAAGGCTTTCGTGCACACACTCTCACATAATCCTTCTTATTCACGTTCTCCAGAAACTTCACGTAGAGACGCTGGTATCGGTTCTTGGCATCCCCAAAATAACCCAAGTACTGGTAGAGGGAGATCACAAGGAAGAATTAGGGTTCCCTCCACGTGATACCCACAGGGTCCCACCCTCCTGCATGCCCCACTCCAGCCTGTTTCTAGGAAGCCAGCCGCCACATTGCCCAAGCCCAGCATGCTCCCAACCAGGTTTACATTGCTAGTAGCGCAGAACTGCCTCTGTCCGTCCTTGATCTCTGGGGTGAACTTCTGGAGAAGAGCCTTCTGAACCCTCCAGATGGGGGGTGGCTCCCGGCCTGTCTGCAGGGCCAGCTGCCAGGAAGAGGGACCAGCGTGAATGTGACCCCATCTCTGGGGCTTCCTCTGACGCTGCTCTCTTCCGTGATCCTCAGGTCCCTTCCCTGGCTTCAGACGAGATCCCTGGAGTCCAGGTTCTTAAGCCCAGAGCCCTCACTATCTCTGCCATTCCACCTCTCCCAGCTCCTCAGGATGTCATGGGATCAATCCTCTACAGAACTGACAGGCGGAGATGGACCCCTGCGGTGGCTCAAGGTCACTCCAGGGATGGCAGAGGCCTCTGACTCTGCCGCCAGATCCCTTTCAAAACCCAACCTTTATTTGGAGGACTCTGGGCTCCAGCACTGATTAATGGCCCTCTATGCTCTTAAGTACCTGTACAAGTACCTGGGTCCAGCTTGCCCAAACAGCTTCCTCCTGCCAACTCTAGGAGCTGAGGCCAAAAGAGGCAGCCTAGCCTCTGGAGTCGGAGGTCCTGGGGCCACATCCTGCTCTCAGGATACTGTCAGGTAAGCCCCTCCCCCAATGCGGCCCTCAGCCTTCCTCTGGCTAAAAGGAGGGAGCTAGAAGCCCCCACTGTTACCTCACTCAAGCCTCCTCTTGATACCTGTCTCAGGAGCCCAGCCCAGCTTCCCCTGACCCCAGAAGTGAGGCCTGATTCCTCCATCTGCTCAGCCAAGCCACCAGAGGCCTCCCCGCTGGGTCACTGCAGCCTGGCTGTCCCTACCTTCCGATGGGCCCAGTCATTCTAGGCACCCATTCTCAGGATTCCTTGCTGAAAAGCCCATGAGGCATGGCCAAGAACCTGAGCTCATCCTTCTGCCCCAGACACAAAAAACTTGAAGCTGCCCAGAGATCAGCTAAGCTGATGCCTCACTTCCATTTTACAGGAAAAAACAGGCTTTGGAGGAAGGGGGCTGGGCAAGGTCACTGCAGTAGCCAAGGAAGTCTCCCCCACTCACCTTGAGAGCTGGGATGTCCTCTGCCCGGATGACAAACTCGTCCCTTTCTCGGAAAATGCCCTCGCCTCCACTCTCCCCTGCTTCATCGTCAGTCTCACCACAAACAGCCGCTGTCTCCTGCTTCTTGGCTAAGTGCAAGGGCCTGGCATCAGGGGGCTCTGGCTCCTCGGGGGATGGGGCGGGGGCCAAGGCCAGGGTTGGCATCTCTGGCGGAGGGAGCAGTGCCATTGGCACAGCTGGGATGGCAGGAGGCGGCGGGGGTGCAGGGGGTGGGGAGGAGGAGGTGGGCTCTGGGGGCACCAAGGGTGGGGGGGAAGGAGGTGAGGGAGGAGAGGATGGAGCAGGTGATGGGGGTGGCTTCTCTTCCAGGATGGGGGCCTCTGAGGGAGCAAGGACAGAGGGCGACACCTTTCAGAATGGAAAGCTCCAGCCCCTCAGCCCTCCCCAAACAAGCCTGCACATGCTGTCAAACTCTAGGCTCTGCCTTTCCCCAGGATCCCCTCCTTTTTCTTCCCCCCAGATGGAAGGAAGGAAGGAAGGAGACATTTATTAAATGAATGCTTGGTGCTAGGCGCTGTGCTAAGCAATTTACAAATATGATCTCTGATCCGCACAACAACCCTGGGAGGTAGGTGCTGTATGATCCCCATTTCACAGCTGAGGAAACTGAGGCAGGAGCCTGAGCTCCTGGGCAAGCAGTTGTGACATCGCCAGTCACACAGCGAGGCACATGTCTGAGGACAAATTTGAACTCAGGACTTCCTCAGCCCAGGCCCAACACTCTATCCTAGCTGCTCTTGATGGGTCCCTCATGCTCCCTCAGCCCAGGACCCTAGAGGCCCCTTAAGACACCTCCCTCTCCCGCAGCTCCAGGCCCTCCTCCCCTGAGGAGCCTCGCCCCTGGCAGGGCCAGCCTCTGGGCCCACTCTGCCCGCCACCATGCTCCCTGATGAGGGTCCTTACCAGGGCTGGAGGCTGCAGCGGGGGTGGCAGCAGGACCAGCTTCTTTGGGGGCGGGCGGATCGTCCAGGGCCGAGATGGCAGAGGAGATGCTCTCCTGCAGGTCCCGGTTCTTGGCCACCGAGTCCTCCTCATCTGAGGAGAAGGAGGGCAGGGTCTCCAGGTTCCGCTTCAGTTCCTCGTCCAGTCGCTTGCAGGGTGAGGGGCAGCCAAGGCCCAGGCCATCGCTCTCTGCAGCCTCTAGGGCCCCACCAAGCCCAAAGGTGGGGGCAGGGGGTGGGGGTGGAGGTGGCGGGGCCACTGCTGGAGGAGGCCCCAGAGTCCGAGTAGGCCCTGCCTTGGAGGGACTGGGGGGTGGCCCTGAGCCCGAGGGCAGCTGCTGCCGTTTGCCCGATTTCAGGAAATCCAGGAAAGAGGCCATGAAGCCCGACTTCATCTCCGGCTGCTTTTCTTCCACCTCCTTGATTTTTGCCTGGATCTTCTCCCGGGTCTGGCTAGAGTCCAGGCCACCATCCATGGGGCCAGAAGATGCTGGCTCGCCCACCACAGGGCCACCACCCTCACCCACTTTGGGCACTGCCAGTTTGATCTGGAAGAGATGGTAGGGCTATTACAAATTTCCATCTCTCTAGTCACCCACAGTTGCTCCCCACAGGGACCCCTCCCTTACCCCCACAGATATACCCCAGGAAGGAGGCCTCCCCATGCCTTCACCTTGAGTGGCTTCAGGGGCTCCAACCCCTCAGTGCTGGGCTCATCTGCCTTCCTCCCCCGGCCCCGGCCCCGACCTCGAGGCTTCCTGGCTCCATCTGCCTGGGGGCCAGGGGCATGGGGACCCAGCTGGGGCCCAGGAGGAGGTTCGGCCAAAGGCCGAATGCGGGGCCGTCCCCTGGGCCGAGGTGGGCCATCCCGTTTGGCTTTAGTGGGTTTCCTTCCCCGACGCCGGGGCCCAGTAGGGCCAGGGGCTGGTGGGCAGAAGTCAATGTCCCCCAGGGGCGAAAGGGCCGGGCGTGATCGGCAGCTAGACACAAGGTCTGGCAGCAGGTCCGGGAGGCGGCGGGAGTTGAGGCGGATGTCAGCAGGCACGTCAGCCTTGTCCTCATCAGCCTCAAACTCATACTCCTGGGCATACAGCTTCTTGGGAGTCTGGAAGGGAGGGTCCCGCCGCCGCAGCAGGTGGAAGGATGAGGTCTTCAGCAGCTTTTTGGGCTTGGATGAGCAAAAGATGGGTGAGGTAAGGCCACCCTTAGGCTCTGGCGGTGGAGGTGGGGGTGGCGGGGGTGGTGGCGGTGGCTGGTGCTGGCCAGCCTGGATCAGGCCCAAGGGCTCCGTGTTAACTGTGGATGGCAGCTCAACGGGGGTTTTGCCAGGGTCCAAGCCCAGCCCAGGTGGCTCAGGACCCCCACTTGTTGGTCCACCAGGGCAGTAGGGCCCATAAGGATCATAGGCCGGAGGACCCGGAGGGGCAGCTCCGCTGCCACTGCCCTTGGGGTCAGGCTCATCCTCGGGGGGCCCTGCCTTAGGATAATCATCGTTGGTTCCTCCACCAAACATCTCTTCCATTGTGGGGAAGAAGCTCCGTTCCTCATCCTGCAGCAGCGAATCAGGGAAGCAGATGGACGTCAAGGGCACGAAGCGAGGCGCCTTGGGCCCCTGTGGGCTGGGGCTCCGGTAGGCTCCTGCTGGGTCCTTGGCCTCCCCAGGCTGAGGGCCACCCGCTTCGGCAGGGGGTGCGGGCAGGGGCTCCAGGGCACCCAGCAGGTCCTGCATGGCCCCAGGGGCCTCCAGTCCCTCATCGGCACGCAGCCGGGGGCTGGGAGAAGCTTCGAGGCCAGGGGGGCCCCGCAGGTGGGCCTCCAGTTGGAGAGGTCCAGTGTCTCGAGGGCTGGGCTCTAGGAGATGCACCCCAACTTTGCGAGGTGGAGGAGCAGGCGGGGGGGCTGGGGGGCTGGGCGCATGGCTCAGCACTGAAGGCAGAAGCTGGGGTGGGGGTGGAGGCGGAGGAGGAGGCAAGACAAGAGGAAGCTCAGGGGCCCCCTCCAAGAGTAGGTTGTGGTGGGAGGGTGGAGGGGGAGCTGGGGCAGGCGGAGGCGGAGTCTTCTGCAGGTAGGCTCCCAGGTCCTTGGCCCCTGCCCCATAGTGGACCACTGAGGTGGCCAGGGCTTCAGGGGTGCCCCGCTCACTGCTGGCAGACTTCTTCTTGTCCTTTAGCCGCCCTAGCCCCAGCTCCAGAGCGGCCCCATCGTCCAGGCTGGCACTTGTCCGGATCACACTCTGCAGGTGGTAGCGCTGCTGTTCCTCCTTGGCCAGGTCATAGGCCGCGGTGGCCTTGGGGCCATTCCCACTGCCAGGCCCCTCACTCCCTCTCTGCTCCTCACACTCTCCCACTAGCCCATCAGGACCTGAGCCCCGGGGTGGGCTGGGGGCCTGGAGCAAGTGCTGGATGAGGAAGTCCTCATCTTCAGTGCGCTGCCCTGTACCCCCGCTCCCGGGCCCCCCCAGCAGCTCTCCCCCATCTCCTTTGCCCTTATAGCCCCCAGCACCCCCTGCCCCCGGGTAGCCACCACCCCCACCAGGCGGGCCCAGGAAGGTCGGAGAGGCCAACACTGAACTCAGGTACTTTCCAGGAGCCCCAGGGCTGGCCACCCCTGGGGGCCGCCCTCCCCCAGTGGCTGGTGGTGACTGCAATGGTCGAATGATGTGGGAGGGACTAGCCTCCCCACCCCCACCGCCACCTAAGGAGGCTGGTGTGTGGCCCCAGGCTCCGCCATGGCCTGAGAGGGCTGGAGAGTGGCCCGTGCTATAGCTGAGTGAAGGGCTGGCTGTGGGCAGGCCCTGGGAGTGAGGGGCAGGGCCAGGGTAGCCTTCACTCTGCACCCCATAAGGAAGGCTCTGGAGCTGGTCGGGCGAGTAGCTTTGGCAGGTGGTCAGGCTGGGAGGAGGTTGCTGGGGGGGCCCACCAGGCTGAGCCTGGGGAGGCCCTGCTGTATAGCCAGGTCCCTTACTTAGGTCCTGGGCCTGGGTGGCACCAAAACCCTGGCTGTAAGCCTGGGGACCCAGGAGGCCCTGGGGCTGGCCTGGGGAGTAAGCTTGCCCCCCACCACTGCCTGCCCCACTGGGCTTCCCAGTCCCAGTAGCATAGCCCCCACCCCCCAGGCTCTGGCACTTAGGTGTGGCTGTGGAGCGGGATGGGGGGGGCCTCGCCGTTCCTGCCCCTGCCCCATAACCCCCCTTGGCTGCCTTGTAACCAGGGGACTGAATGATGGGGCGGTAGCCACCCCCTGCCGCACCAGCCCCCTGCCCCCCTGTCCCTGGACCGGCCTCTGGACCTGCTGCCCGGCCCCCAGCCCCTGTGCCCCCTGTGCCAGCCCCCTGCCCCCCCTTAGCTGCCTCCCCAGCTCCAGGAGAAGGCTCCCCACCTAGAGGACTACAGGCCAGGCTGGCCCGGTGGCCCATGGCTGGGGGTGGGTAGCTGCCACCACAGCTCAGATAGTGCTGTAGGGAGTGGGTCGGCGGGGGTGGGGGAGGCGGGGGCGGGGGTTGGGCACTGGCTGGCCTCTGGTAGTGCTTGATGACGCTGTCTTGCCTAGGCAAGGCCCGCTCAGGTGGCGGCCCAGGTGGGGCAGCCCCAGAGAAGTTGTACAGCTGGGGAGAGGACTGCTCTGAAGAGGAGGAGGCCAGGAGGTTAAACTGAGCGGGGAGATGGCGGGGAGGTGGGGGAGGCTCAGGAGGTCCTGTGCGATAGGGAGGAGTCTGAGCGGGCCCCAGGCTGGCGGGCCCCAGGACACCACTCCCCGCCAGCCTCTCAAAGCCCAGCGAGGAGGGCACAGTTGGGGCCTGGGAAGGCTTCAGGTGCAAGACGTCATGTGGAGACAGGAGCCCATTGGCTGGTGGGCTGAAGGGTGGGTCCTGGAGGCTTAGGGATGATGGCACCGGGAAGGGGCGGCCCCCAAATGAGGCTGGGTGCTGGTAGGCAGACAGAGCTGAGGAGGATGGGAATGTCCCCGAGCCGGGCAAGGCTCCCGAGATGAACAGCTCCGTGGGGCCAGGTGTGTGCATGGCTGGGGAGAGGGGCCAAGGGTCAGACAGGAAGCCGGGCACCCCCTGGACCCCGGGCACCCCCTGGACCCCATGCTTCCCCATCAAGTCACCACCCCTTCCACCTCAGGCTAGGCTACCTGTCTGCCAGGATGGACTTCGGAACTGGGACAGGAGAGAGGAAGCAGATGGGCCTGGCTGGGGGGCCCGGGACTCCAGGGCAGAGATGAGATTCATGACGGAGGCGTCTGGGCCAGCTGAACCAGCATGGTGGAGGCCCGTGTCAAACAAGCCAGAGAGCCCTGGGGAGGCACAGGCAGGGTGAGAGGAGCCTCTCAAAGCTAAGCCTGGGGCCAGAAGGGCCATGAAGTGAGGACAGCCCAACCTGGCCCCCTACCACCAAAGGGAAACAGCACCCAGGCAACAGGGGGTGTGGCCAGGGAGAGGGGGCGTGGCCAAGGAGCAGGAGGAGAGGCAGGAAGAAGGCTGGGGATCTGCCCAGGAGGACAAGGAAGAAAGGAACCTAAAGGAGGGAAGGAGCCTTCAGGAGACCCACACTGCCCTTCTAATGAGAAGGGCCAATGGGAGTCAAAGGGAAAGCAGATAAGGGCAGCGAGGGAGCCATGCACCATCAGATTCTGGAGGTCAGAGAGATCTTGGGGAGCTCTTTGTCCCAGGTCACACAGAAGGGCAAAGCCAGGACTGAATCTCTGGCCAGGGCTGAGCCCAACACAGCCTCCTAGTTCCCCTTGGAGAGCACGGGCTAGGGGGAAAGGTCAAGAAAGCGAAAGCAATCAAGGCTGGGATATGCAGACAGAAGGGCAGCCAAGGGGCCTGGCACGAGGAGATCCCATTTCACAGGATCTGGGTCCCAACGGGCCTACCTGCAGGGTGATGATTGGTGGCATACCCCTGAAGTGGGTGAGGGGCTGCATAAGCCTGGCGGTGTAAGATGTCTGTCTCCGGGTGGGAAGTCCTGGAGCCGCCATATACCAAGCTGGGGAATGGGAAAGAGGCAGGAAGGTTATCCCAGGCATTAGAGACCAGGCCAGCCTGACCCCGCCCCCTTAGGGCCAAGGGTATCCACTGGAGCCTCTTCCCTTCTTTCTCTGGGGATGGGAAATTTCCAGGTTGGAAAGCAGCAGGACCAGAGCAGAGGGAATGGCCTGGGGTCCCTAACCTCAAGATACACAAAGGCATGAACCCATTGTTACACAGAGGTGGGAATCAAGGGAGTACTGAGATCCCTTGCCAGCCCAGACCTCAGGCCCCATGAGACTACAGAGAAAGACCATTCTAGGCTGGCTTCCGATAAGCTCCAAGCACCTCACTGGTCCCAGGGTCACAGAAAGTCTAAGGAACTGAGAGATCCAAGGGGTACCGCACAGGTGGCCCAGACAGGCCCAACTCTGAGTAAACGCATACATGCATGCAAGCTGCCCAGGGACACGTGTGTTGCAAAGAGAAGCTAACATACTCACACAGCACAGCTACCTGTGTATGGCACAATTTGGCCTCTTACATGGGTGGGAAAAAAAAAATCTGTAACCCTCACCAAGCACACCCACTCTTGAATGCTCAGACCTGAAGTGGGAACAGGCCAATGACTGGCAAACCCCATTCAAACAGAGCGATCACAGTCACACCCTCAGAGACGCCTTCAGCTGATCAAGGAAGCAGGGCCAGCTCAAGCCCCCAGGTAAGGGTCCACTAAGCCGGGAGACAGACACAAAGCCCTCCAAACCCACGGAAACACGGATATAGCAACATGTGGCCCCCATGGGCTAACATGAGCCACCCTCCCCGAATTGGGACAAATCTCAGACAGATCACCAATTCCCAAACAGGGACAGCAGCTGGGAAAAGACATTGAAAGTGCTGCCTGGGCCAGACAGACAAGAAGGCAGAGAAGGCAAAAAAATAAGGAGGAGGTATACTAAGGAGTAAACACAGAAGAAGGCTGCTCACACATGTAAATACCAGCTAGGATACCACAAGTAAACACGGCCCCAGATACTGGGGCCTGGAAATCGTAGTTCAACCTGCCACAGTGTGAATGTGTGGGTGTATTTGGGGGGGTTGCTGGCCCCCCCACTGTCCAGGCCCCTCAGCTGGGGATATGGAGGAGTTATTTAGGGCAAGGGGGCGGTGTGTGTCCATAGATCTGCCTGCCTACTCTGTGCTCACCCCTTCCTTGTCCTCAAGGCGCGGAGGGGTTGCCCTGTCCCACCCGCTGGGGATGGAGTTGGGGTGGGGGGGATGCCTCGCGCAGCAGGCTGAACAATAGGACTGGGGCGGGGGAGTGGGAGGGGGCCCAGGCAGACTTTGGGGTCGGCACTCCCTCCCTCTCTTTCACTGGAGGAGGGGGGAGGCCTCTGCCCCCTTTCTTTTGCATTTTCTTGCATTCCAGCGCGCCCCGAAGTGGGGGCGCGGAGGGTGAGGGGAGGCCAGGGGAGGGGGTGGAGTTGCACAGGCAGCAGCCAGGCCTCGGACAGGGGGTGGCGTGTGGGGGGAGCCCCCCACCCGCAGCCCGGCGCCGCGTTCCGGCCCTGACTCCTCCCCTCCCCTGCCCAGCTCAGCCCGCCCCGTCCAGGCCGCGCCGGCCCGCCCCGTCCAGGCCCCGCCGTGCCCTGCCCCGGCCCCGGGCCTCCTTACCTAGCTTTCGCTGATCTCTCGTAGCTCCATCCCGCCCCGGCGCCGAGCGGGTCCCCGAAGCCGGCGCTCGGGTAGTTCCTGTCCATGAAGGGGCCGCGGTGGGGGCGGGCGGGCGGCCGGGGTGGGGAGTGGGGAGAGGGGAAGGGGAGGGGGGACGGGGTGGGGGCGCAGCGCGCTCGCAGCCGCTGCCGGGGGCCCGGGCCCAGGGCCGGGACCTCTCTCTGCCTCTGCCGCCCCGGGGCCCGCGCCTACGGGGCCAGGAGGGGAGGGGGAGGCGGGAGGAGGAGGAAGGGGAGGGGGAGGGGAGGCGGGGGGAGGGGAGGCGGGGGCCTGGGGCTCCCCGGGGCTCGGCGCGCTGCAGGGGGGCGCCCCGCGGGTCGGGGCCGGCCGAGCGGCCGCTGGAGACTGGGCGCTGCGCTGCGCGGGGCCGCTGCGGGCGCTCTCTGCCGCTCGTCCGGCGCCGCCGCCGCCGCCGCCGCCGCCTCCTCCTCCTCCTCGCTCACCGTGCAGCCATCTTTGCACAAGGCGGCTGGCTGCGGGGAAGGAGGAGGGAGGAGGGAGGGAGGGGGAGGGGAGAGGAGGGAGGGGGGCGGGGGGCGGCGGGCTGTCTGGCTGCGCTCCGCTTCCTCCCACAATCCCGTGCAAATGCAAATGCAGAAAAAAAAAAAAACCCGAGCCGGAGAGCGAAGGCAGGAGCTCGAGAGAGGGAGCGAGTGGCCCGCGGTGGGTGGAGTGACTGACGGACGGAGAGAGGGAGGGAGGGGCCGAGGCCGGCTGGGCTGGAGAAAGGAGCCCCCAGCCTGTCCCGCCCCTGCCGCAGCTAGCGCGCAGACGCGGCCGCGGCTCGCCCGCCCGACGTGCCGGAGCGTGGCCGGCCTCTGCCCGAGCCCTGCTCCCACTGGGCCCAGGGCGGGTGCAGCCTAGGCCAGTGGTGGCGGCAGGGGGGAGGGGGAGGCAGAGGCGGCCCCTCCCCCTCTTCCCCATAGGATTGGGACTGTCCAGAACTAGGCTCCGAAGGGGCAGGGGCGCACCAGCTATCCCAGAGAAGTTGCGACACACCTAGGGCACCCCCTAGGGAGACTGGCACCGGCCACTATGTGGATAGGGCGGGAGCGCCATTATAGAGGCTTGTTCCACTCAGACGTCTGTGTGCACGCACCTAGGCCACTGGAGCAACGGAGCTAGAACACGTGTGCACATACCTCTGGTGCCCTACGAAGCCTGCGTGTGTCCCGAAGGGGGAGAGGACCACGTGTGTGGAACCAGGCCAGGGCACACGCAGCGAGAGGTGGGGAGAGAGAAGAGGGAGGGCAGTAGACTTTTCAGACAAATCCTTTCCAGCCCCGTTCTGGCCTTGCGGGGGGGTGTGGGGGGGGTCACGGAGCACAGAGGGCGCGGGTCGGCCTCGGGGGAGGGGGATGTCGTCTTCTCAGGGGGACAGCCGAGTGCTAAGGGGAGGAGGTGGAGAAAGGGGAGTCAGAGGCGCGCCGGGGAAGGGCTTTCAGCGCCCAAGGCTTCTCCTCCAATCCCTGGTAGTCGTCCCGCGGGCCCCGCCCCCGGGAGGGATTCCATTCAGACTCCGCCCCTCCGTGCAGGTACCTCTGGTAGGGTGGTGGAGGGGCGTCATGCACCCCCGAGGCTGCCAGTGCCTGCTCGTAAGTGGGGAGGCCGGGGGGAGGCGGCAAGGGGGTCAAGGGCACGTCCTCCGTCACCAGGAAGGCTCTGTGGATGTGGAGAAAGTCAGCCCCTGAAGGGGAGATCCAAAAAATGGAGGGGAGGGGAGAGAGATAGGAAGAGGAAGGGGATATAGCCGTTTTTAAAAAAAAGTCGGAGAGAATCGATGAGAGATATGCCATGTCCTCTGAGCCCCACCTCCAGCCACAAGGCTTGCCTTTGCTCCATAATAAGTGGGAAGAGAGCCCCTGGATAGCCCCAGCTTCTGACCTCCCTAGCCCCTCACCTTTGGGGAGAGGGCCCAGGGCTTCTCCGTAACTGTCTCTGCCTATGCAGATACCAAAATATGCCCAGGGCTGCCAGAAGCAAGACCAGTAGGCCAGCCCCCAGCCCCACGGCCAATGCTGCTACATCCACCCGTCCATGAGCTGTTGGAGAGGAAAAGATGGGGACCGTGTCAGGTCATGGAGCCACTGAGATCTTACTCTCTCACCTCAGCCCCATTGCTAGGGCTCATACTTCCTTAAGACAGGGCTACTGGGGGGGGGCTGGGGAGCAGGTGGCACAGCAAGCCCCCATAGACCTCCAGCCTCACCAGGCCCTCTGCTAGGGAATGAAACTCTTAAGAATGACTTCCCATTTTTTACAAATTTGAAAAAAGATGGCTTCCCACCTCAATAGGCCCTGTGGTTATTGTCCCCTTAGTGATGGGGAGAGAAAATTGGTTGTTAGGGCTTTGGGACTGCAGCTTTTACCAGCCTCATCAGGCCCCAAACTACCATTGCTAGGGAGTGCCCATCTCTGTTCTTTTGTATCGGCTCTCACCTGTGTCTGGAAAGCTTCCAACTTCAGCTCCTAAAGGTCTTTCCTGATTCTGACCCCTCTCGTTTCTTCCCCTCCCAGCAATTCCACTGAATTTTCTCTTAAGTATATTTTCTACAGACTCTTGTCTACACTGGTGGTATCTCCCACTCTGCCCAAAATGGTTATCTTTACATCAATAGCATTTAAATTAGGCTGAGGTTGGACTAGGTACTCTGAGCCAGACGATACAAAGACAAAAAACCAACAATGGTGTCTGCCCTGGAGAAATATGTCTATGTAGAAGTGGAAACAAAATAGATATAAAGTATCCGTAAGTAGTCTCCTAATGATATACGCAAAGTAAATGGATACATAGTGTCACTCTAAATGTAAGTGGATACAAAAGAAGACCAAAGCAAATCCCAAGACTGACTATTTCCAAAGGAGACACCAGCAAGCAGCTGGGAGAATGAGGAGAGGCCCATCTGCTAATCTTAGAAGGAAACTAGATTTCCTACAAAGTGAAAGTGAGGAGAGGAATGGCAAAAGGCCGGTTAGGCCTGCCTGCAAAGTGCTCGGAAGGGAGCCCAGCCCCAGAGGATGGAAAGGTGGGCTGGGCCCAGGTTAGGAATGGCCTCACGATCCCCAGGTCCAGCTGGGCCATTTAAGGCTTCCAGACAGCATGAGGGCAGGGCCCAGATCTGGACTGGACACCACAGTATCAAGTTGAATTGGTTAAGGAAGGAGTGGGCTCTGGGCTCCCAGGACCTCTTCCTGGGGTGTGGTTCATAATAATGGGGTGGGGTCCCTACTGGTTAACCTAGTACTCACCAGCGCCACCCTTCCCATTGTAGGGGTAGGTCTCCCAGAAGTGATCCTGGGGCAAAAGCAGAGGCAATTTAAGCCCTACCCACTGTCCTGGCAGGACCTGCCCCCTTGATACTGCCCCTTCCTGGGCTCCACCCCTCCTCACAGGTACCCATCCCCCTCCCAGGTCCTCCTTACCCAGAGCTTTGGTTGAGCTTAGGCCTAGCCCCCTGAGATCTGGCCCTACCTCTCCTATAGATTTTGCCTTCAGGGTTGGGGGAACCCACCCACGTGGATTCCACCCCCAACCCCAAGGAGATTTTTTCTCTTTTCTTCAGTGACCTCTCAGAGGCCAGGTTCTTGAAACAGTCCAGTGCCCATCTACTTTCTGGTATCCCTGCCCCCATACTGACCCTGGTCTCGATAACCCCACCCTACCCTTGCCATAGTCCCAACCCCTTACTTTTCCCCATTCCTAACCTGGTCTTACAGGTCATAAGTACATGCCTAGCCCTCCAACTGCTCTCTGATCCACAGAAACATTCCCCGCCCCAATACTCACCCTAGTTCTAACCTCCGAACTCTCAAGGAATCGGTCAATTACGCTGCCCTATCACTAGGCATCCCTGCCCTTTCCCCCCTCTTCTCTTCAGTCTCAGCCCTGTCCTTTATGCCTAAGCATCCCAAGTTCTCTGGCCTCTCAGGCCACTTCCCTAGACCATCCAGGCCCCTAAACCCAGCCCACCATGGCTGGCACTCTAGCAATAATGACCTTGAACTGCCACTGGCCCTCTGAGCCCAGAACTCCTGGGCATCTCAAGGCCCAGGTTTCAGTCCCAGCCTGGCCCCCCATTTCCCTCACATACTGTCAAGGTCCGGTCTTCAAAGACCTCCCGGGCCTCTTCCCAGGAACACTGCTCTTCCCAGCACTCTCGTTCCAAATTCCCAGGGGTCAGAAGCTCCAAATCCCAATGATTAGCCCGGGGGAAGCGCCGGGGGCCAGGCCCACTCCCCAGGAAACTCTGGGCTCTGGAGGCTCCTAAGAATACAGCTGTGGGGTCTGGGCCAGCAGCAGAATCTAGAGTCAGACAAGGGCACTGGTGAATAGCTGGCCCACGTCTCTGAGTTGGGGGAAGGGGGGAGATGCTGGTAGACTAGGTACAGGTTGCCTGGAAGGTAAAGGCAGAGGGCCATCTACTCAGATGTGGGAGAGGGGGTGTTGGCATGGATAGATTTAGAGGCACAGATGTCTTCATATCCCCAGAGAGAATGGTGGAAAACCTTGCCTGCCCATAATGAGGGCAGTGGCCCAGATACCTGAGGATTACTCAGGGGACCCACTGTGCCTTAGGGTTAGAGACCAGATGCCTGGATCCTCAGAGTGGGGAGACAGCTGTGTCTGACCACCCTTACCCTCTTCCCCTGATCCTCCTTTAGGTACTCACCATGATCTTTCCTCAGGTCACTCTGGGAGGCTTGAGAGGAAGTCAGCCCAAGGCATAGCAGTAGCAGGAAGGGGGAGCCCCTCATATCGGGGTAGAGACAACTGACCTAGAGAGTCCCCCCCCCACAAAGGAAGAACAAATCATTCTAGGGATCCGGATATTCTCTTCACTCTCCAACCTGTACACCTGAGCACCAGCAGAAGGAAATCCACTCTCCCCACTAGGGGGCCTCAGGGCCAGGGCTGAGGTTGCTGGCAGGGAGACAGGCAGACCGGGTCCACCCCCTTTCCAACTCACCCTCTCCACCCCCAACCGAAATTCCCCAGACCTTGCTTGCTGCTCAAGGGTCACATATCACATCCCATATTCGAGGGCAAAGATTAAAAGGAGAAGCTTGGACAGGGAAGGACTGTGAAGAGAAAGGGACAAGCTTGGTTAACCAGAGTCCAGACACCTGCCTGACCTAGGGCTGTGAGGGGGCACCTGAGTTTCTAAGCAGGGTAGGGGTTAATTGAAGGCCCAGACAACTGTGTCC
This sequence comes from Phalanger gymnotis, assembly GCA_028646595.1. Classification (NCBI taxonomy): domain Eukaryota; kingdom Metazoa; phylum Chordata; class Mammalia; order Diprotodontia; family Phalangeridae; genus Phalanger; species Phalanger gymnotis. The sequence continues at coordinate 810,224,801 of CM053622.1, read as the reverse complement.
CCCAGAAGGCAAAGCTAGGGATTCCAGGGTCTGGATCCTTTGGGGGAGTAGGGAAGGAAAGCAAGTGCCTACACCTGAGCCATTAAGGGATGGAGTCCTGGAGACCTGGACTCCTGAGCCAGGGAGGGGTGGCACAAAGGGCAGGCCTAGGGAAAGGCTTTCCTAGCCAGCGACTCACTCACTCACCTGCCCAGAGAAGAGACCACACGGGGTCTGGGGCTGTGTGGCCAGGAGGCAAGGGAGCAGGAGCCGGCTCCCAAGGGCCCTAGGTGGCCAGCCCAGCTGAGAAGGGGCGGAGCCCAGAGCTTACCTGGGAGGGGAGGGGCCCAGGTAAGGCTCAGCTGTTTAAAGGAACCAGGTAGAAGGATAGACTTGACCCTGACCATGGCCCTGAGGATGCTGGGTCGGGATGGGGGGACGCTTCTCCTTGCCTGGGCAAGGAGAGTTGGTCAGAATGGCTCCCCACCGACCCCTAACCCTTCAACACACACATACGGGCACCCACCACCACCATGGCAGGAGGAGGCAACTGAAACCTCTCTAAGGGGTCTGAGAATTGCCCTGGATCACCCAGCCCCTTGGGCCACAGGCCCGCGGGCCCAGAAGCTGCCCAAGTCCCGGGAGTGGGGCCCCTGGCTCCCACCCGGAACCTCGGAAACTCGGGCCGCGGGCCCAGGGGAACGAAGGCAAAGGGGGACACGCGGCGGATGCTCGGGGGCGGTGCGCTTCCGGGGGCGGTGGAAGTGGGCGGTCCAGCCGGAGGGGTGGGGTTTAGTGGTGCCGCACTTCCGGTTTGTTGTTGACGCAGAGTCTGTTGCTGTGCTGCGGTGAGAGCTGCGTTCTCAAGCCCTTGTGTTCGTGCTTGGAGATCCCGGACAGAGGTGAGCCGAGCTCCCAAGGCCTCCTCCGTGCTTGGAGATCTCCGGCGGGGGCGAGGGCCCCCCAGCTCTGTCCTCCTTCCGGCTGCCCAGACCCCGCTGTGGTGTTGGGTTCTTTGGGTGTACAGGCTGGGAGGGATGGGGGGAGGGGACTGGAGGGGGGGAGAGGGTGGGGTTTGGAAGGATGGGGAGGTGAGGGGGGGCCTTCGAGGGAGGGGGAGGTGCAGTCTAGGAGGGGGGCAGCTAGAGAAGGGGTGAAGGCGAAAGGGGAAGGGGCAGCTTGAGGAGGAGAAGGTTGGTAGGATGGGGGAGGGAGGCAGCTGGAGCAGAGGCCGAGGGCGGAGGCTCAGCCAGAAGCCTGAAAGGCCTCGACGTCGAGAATCCATGTGGGAGGACCTGGGGCTTTGGCCTGTCACTGAGAAAGAGAGACCCCAGAGCACAGAACCAGGCGCAGTGGGTGGAGGTGGCAGAGGCAAGCTGAGGCTCAGGGTCAGGAGAAGCGTCTTAGTATTCCCTGCCTGGGCTTGGCACTTGAGGAACACTCCTGTGATCCCAGCTCCCAGGAGCCTGCGGCTGTACTGAAGGGCATGTGAGCCCCTGGATGGGGGGGGGGAGACCAGGTTACCTAAGGAGGGGAGAACCCAAGTCCACATGCTCCTGTAACCATCAGTAACAGGGTCAAGCCCATGAGTGGCTCCCACATTTCAGTCTGGATGAGGTAGGGAAACCTAATTTAAAAAAAAACAAGCAAATAATTTTTAAAAAGCAATGATTCAAGCTATCTTAGTGTGGAAGGGGCTGCCTCGGGGAGTAGTGAGCTCCCTGTCACTTGAGGTCTTCAAGCAAAGCCCACTGAGCCACCCCCTTTTGTTGTTGTTCAGTTGTATCTGACTCTGCGTGACCCCATTTGGGGTTTTCTCGACAAATACTGGAGTGGTTTGTCATTTCTTTCCCCAGCTCATTTAACAGATGAGGAAACTGATGCCAACAGTTGGGTTAAGTGACTTGCCCAGGGTCGCACAGTTAGTACATGTCTAAGTCCAGATTTGAATTCAGGAAGAAGAGATCTTAGGGGACTGAAAACCAGTAAGAGTAAATAACGTGACCTCATAGTATTATTCAATCCTAGGCTTCATTCACTCTTTTATATACAATTGTTAAATCCTTGCTCTGTGCTCAGTGGTAGGTGGAGACAGAATGTTTATATGAGACAGGATCCGTTCCCTCAGGCCTCACATTTTGAAGTGTGGCACCCAGCACCATGCCTTAGGTGTGTCTGGTTAAGTTCTCTGCAAGGTCTGAGAGGCTGACTCTTACTGTCAGAGAGGCTCTCAGAGGATGACTTTTGGAGGAGGCGACGTTTGAGTTAGGTTTTCCCAGAACCTCTGAGGTTTGATTTGGAAAGGGTTTCAATGGCCATCTGGTCCAGTGTAGGGCACTGGACAATTCCTGCTACCTTTCCTTGAGGGTCCACAAACATGGGGTGCCTACCCCTTCCCAAGGAATCCCAGCCCACTCCAACCATTTGGGCCCTGGGCCCAAAATTGGCATCTCCCAGCCTTCCCCCATCCTGCCATTGCTGCCCTGTGTGGTCAAAGAAGTCAGATCTCACGGGCTTTTCTACATGGTAGCGCTTCACACACTTGAAGGCAGCTCTCATCCATCCCCAGTGCCTTCAGCCAATCCTCATGTGCGGTGACTAGGGCCCTGAAATCAGAGCCAGGAAGACCTAGGATGTCAGCTGTGTGACCCTGGAATGCAGAGGCCCTGGGCAGCTCTCCATCTATGCCTTGGCAGCCCTTTTCTGTCCACTTTCAAGCCTATCAAGGTGTTGGCGAGATCCCAGCAGGTGAATAGGAAACGGAAGAACAAAGAGTTCCCTAGGGCCATTGCCAGCCAGTGGTCAGTCATCTGGGCCAGAATGGGAAGCTGGCTTCCTCCCAAGGCCACCCACTACAAGGAAAGTGATTCGGCCAAAGTCACATGCTAGTAAATGGCAAAGGATGGATTTTATAGCAAGAGCCCGAGGCTCCAGGTTCAGCATTCACCTTGCACGTGGTCCAGGGTGCCTTGGGAGATGGAGGCTGAGAGAGCCCTGCCTTCGTGGAGCTTACAGTCTGCTGCGGGGAATGATGTGAGCTATTACACTAAATACAAGGTCACTAGGGGATCAGAAAGGGCTTCACATTGAAGGTGGCCAGGTATGGCGGAAGGGAGGGAGAGAGCATTCTTGGCATGTGGGACTGGCAGTGCAAAGGCTTGGAGATGGGATGCCCCAGCCCCTGCCCTGCCCCCAAGTCTCCTTTGGGCTAAACTGCTAAATCTGCTTCTTTTGCCTTGGCCTGCTGGACCCAGGGAGGATTGCCTAGATTGGAGGATGTACCTGAGCAGAGTCTTGAATGAAAGGGAAGGGGAAAGTATTCCAGCCTGGGAGTGAGCTTGGGGAACAGATCTGGAAACTCAAGGCCAGCACCAAGGATGCATATTTGGGGGCCAGGAGATAGACAGCTACAAAGGGAGGCTGGGCCTAGTTTTCTCTCGGAGGCCTTGGGAAACCCCAAAGGATTCCTTAGCAGAGACGGAATGTGGACAGAGCTAGGCATGAAAGGTGGCAGAGGCCAGATACTGGGCCGAAGAAGGACCCACTGGCTGTGGGTGCCTGTAGTGGGGAGGTAACCAGGATGAGAGGGAGTTGTCAGGCTCGGCCCTGGTGAGCAATGGGCCGTGGGAGGTGAGGGAGTGACAAGCTGTAGTCCAGGGGATTGGGGGAAAAACAAGGTGAGTTTGAATCAGACTGACCAAGGGCTGCCTGCATGTTCAACAAGCGCATGAAGGCCTTGGGGCTCGGGCTAGAAAGAGATTCAATTGAGAGACATTGATTAAGTGCCTACTGCCTGCAGTACATTGATTATCTGCACAGAAGAGGTGGTTGGCTAGTGCAGGAGTATGTAGAGAGAAGGTGGCTGAGGAAGGGTCTTGGACAGACAGCCAGACTTGGCAGTGGTCAGAGAGGTGGGAGAAGCCAAGCCTTTGGTGTCCTGGCAGCCAAGAGAGGAAGACCTGGGAGGAACCTCTGAGGTTGGGACCAAGGAACTTAGTAGTAAGCAGGCCAGTGGCCAGAAGAGAAGCCAGGCTGGGGGCCGGGGGAGGCATGCAGGAAGAGAGAATCCGCTGGCAGGATGGGGTGGGTGCCCAGCGGACCCGAGCATCTGTGGTACAGCGACTCAGAGGGACATGGGCCTTTAGTGCTGCCTGCCCACTATTTATTTGGTTTGTTTTTCCTTCTCGGGGGTCACGTCTCCACTCAGTTGAATGACTGCTCCTCGAAGGCAAAGACTGTTTACTTCTTTCAATCTCCAATGCTTTTTGTATCCACAGCACCTAGTGACATAGTAGGCACTTAATACTTCTTGAATTGAAGAAAAGAGGGGAACCTGGCATATCACCCCTTCAGATACTAGAATTCGTCATGCCAGAAAAGGTTCCCCAAGCAGAGCTAGGAGGAGGAGAAGCAGGTTTCTGATTGGGATGAAGCCACATATCCTGGTGGTCAGAGCTAAACTGGAGTGGACCCAGCTGCCTCTTCAGGGAGCCCTGTCTCCTCCCCGGATGCTTGCAAGCACCTGTCAGCACCATTGTAGGGCGAATTCTTGGGAAGGGGCTAGATTAGTCAAAATGGCCTTCGAGATCCCTCCTGACACAGAAAATCTGGTATTGTCTTCCCTCTGCTCTGGTCCCCAGCTGCAATTTCTAGGCCCTCAGCCTCTTCTCTTTCCTCCCAGGATGACCCGTCATGGGAAGAACTGCACTGCAGGTGCTGTGTACACGTATCATGAGAAGAAAAAAGACACTGGTAATGGCAAAGGAGCCTGGGGGGTCTCTTCCGGGGCGGGGGGTGGGGGGAGTCTTCTCAGGACCTCCCTGAGTAGTTCCTTATCTGGCTTTTGCTTGACTTGGCCTCTCCTCTGCCACTCAGGGGGTGTCGGATCTGGGTTTCTCTCCAAGTGTTGGGCCCACAGCCCCACCTCTCCCTCTCCCCTTCCAGCGGCCTCAGGCTACGGAACTCAGAACGTGCGACTGAGTCGGGATGCCGTCAAAGACTTTGACTGTTGCTGCCTCTCGCTGCAGCCCTGCCAAGACCCTGTGGTCACGTGAGCTGGGGAAGGGTTGGGTCCTTGGTGCTTGTCTCCATCCCCATTCCGTTCCTGCCACCAAGCCCAGTACCCCACACAGTGGGCACTTAAGACAAGCACATTCAGCTCCATCTACTTCCTCCGCTCCTCTTTTGCCCAGGCCGTTCTCCATGCCTAGAATGTACTTCCTCCTTGGCCTGGGCCTGCCCTTTAAATGCTTACATTCTAGTGGGGCATGCAGCATGGTGAAGGGTCAGCAGAGACGGGCAGAGTGGCTTGCAGCAGGGGCAGGGATGGCAAATAGTTAAAGAAATCAGAAGATCAGGTGGCCTTTGAGTTCAGCCTTGTAAGGAGGGAGCTGGATGCTTGGGTCCAGGTGGATGGGGAGCAGGGAGGGGCTCCAGACTCTGGGAGGAAGCTCTCCCGGCCCTGGACCCCCCAGCGTGCCCATGCTGCTCCTATCTGTGCTCCCCAGGCTATGTGCCCTGGGCCCTCATCTCTCTGTTAGATTGCAGGCTCACTGAGGCCCTCCTAATGTTGTATCGGGTGGGTGTTCCCTGCACATGGCATATAACAAGTTCAGTCAGTGTTGGGTGTATGGGGTGCACACACACACACACACACAAGCACTGGAGCATCTCTGCATGTGCCCTGGTCTTTATGTGGCTGCTGGGTCTCCAGGGACATCTCCTATTTCTGTGGTGACACTGTCCACCTATGTGCCTTGCAGCCCTGACGGCTTCCTATATGAGCGTGAAGCAATTCTGGAGTATATCCTGCATCAGAAGCGCGAGATTGCCCGGCAGATGAAGGTAAAGGGCCCCCTGAAGGAGTGAAGGAAGGGGAAAGCTGAGGGGCCCAGAGGGCAACAGGACTGATATTCCTCCTCCCTGCCTCACCCCCCAGGCATATGAAAAGCAGCGAGGTGCCCAGCAGGAGGAGCGGCGGGAGCTGAGCCGGGCAGCTGCCCAGGACCAGCTTCGGGGCTTTCTGGAGAAGGAGGCAGCCATCGTCAGCCGGCCCCTCAACCCTTTCACCCCTCGCCCAGGGGCCAGCTCAGGTGAGGAAGGGGCAGGGGGCCACCCACCTGCTCCCTGTACAGCAGAGCTGAGTTCCTCTGAACCCCACTAAGGTAGGTTTCTTCTTGTCTCAGGAGAACCTCAGCCAGGACACACCTCTGGCCCCGAGGCTGGGGACAAGGAGAAGGCAAAGGAGTTACCCAGTTTCTGGATCCCATCACTGACACCTGAAGCTAAGGCCACCAAGCTAGAGAAGCCGGTGAGAGAAGACTGCCCCTGTCCCATGCTGACCCCAGTGCCTAGGGAGCCCTGTAGCCCCCTTGCTGAGCCCACCTCTTCTGTCTCTGTGTGTGCATATGTTGGGAGCAGTCACGCATCGTGACATGCCCGATGTCAGGGAAGCCCTTGCGCCTGTTGGACCTCACGCCTGTCCACTTCACACCTGTGGATGGCTCCGTGGACAGGGTGGGGCTGATCACTCGGAGTGAGCGCTATGTCTGTGCAGTAACACGGGACAGCCTGAGCAACTCTACCCCCTGTGCCGTCCTGCGGCCTTCGTGAGTCGTGGGCTTGTCAGGGCTGGGGAGGGCAGAGGTCCAGTGAGCTTCACCTCACCAGCCTCCCCTCCTTCCTTTCCCAGGGGTGCTGTGGTGACTGTGGAGTGTGTGGAGCGTCTGATCCGCAAAGACATGGTGGACCCCATCAGCGGGCTCCCACTAACAGACAAGGACATCATCCTGCTGCAGAGGGTAAGATACCCACCCTAGCGGCCCTCTGTCCTCTCTTCCCCTTTTCCCTGTCTCCCCAAACTTTTCTTGGTTGACCTTCTGTCCTCTTGGCGACTCCTCACTGCCATCACCCCGTACTTGTTCTCTTCCCTAGGGCGGCACTGGCTTTGCCGGTTCTGGGGTACAGCTGGAGGCGAAGAAGTCTCGCCCTGTAATGCAGGCCTGAAGGGGCCCAGTGGGGGAGGGGGGAGGGACTGGTTCTGGATGGAACAAATGGGTGATAAATGTGCTGGCCTCTGGTTCCCTGGCATCCAGACATCCTGCTGCCTGCCCAGCTCTGGGCCCCACCCCCACAAAATAGGTCAGACTACGAGAACTTGAGGCCTCAGCTTTTATTGCAAACCCCTCCCCCTCCCACCCATCCTCTGTGGGCTTTGAGGCCTGGAGGGAAGGGCTAAGGAAAATCAGTCCTTCCTGTTGGGTTGGGGCTCAGATTTTCTACACTCTTGCATTTGGGGGCCCCAGTGGTGATCCTAATGCTGCAGGCCTGGCCTGCTGGTGACCAGGAAAAGCTTGGGGATGTTGGGCCCCCACATATGCCCAGAAAAGGTCCAGAGAGGAAATGTATCCAGGAGATCCACAAAAGATGCTCAGAGCCTCCAGTTAGGACTCCCAGGCCCTAGGGCTATGAAGACGGGCCCCCAAGTTCTCTACCAGGAATCCTGGGTCTCCCTGGCTTGGGTGGCTAGGAACAGGACAGGTTCAAGCAGAGTTGTGGTTCGCCCTGGCCCTGGCTCATATCCCTTTGCATGTTTAGTGCCTAGCCTAGTGCTTGGCACACAGTCACTGTTTAATAAATGAGGTTTTGCTGACTATATGTGTATAATGGGTATTTCTGCTGTCTCAGTGAGTGGGAGAGGGAGAGCAAGAGCGTGGAACTGAAAATAACATTTCAGAAAGGAGCTCTGGTTGGAGTCGATTGGATCTGGGCACCGTGGGCTGGGGCCTAGGGGCCAGGGAAGCCCCTGGGCAAGCAGACTCGGACCCAGGGCTGTGGCAGCTATATTGTGGGGCAGGGCAGGGTGCTCAGAGCTCATCGTGATGCCGGGTCAGGTCCTCACCATAGTTGGTGGCCTGGCTTCCCACAAACATGTTCCAGTTCCCTAGGATCTCTTGTTTGCTCAGCCGTCCATCCTGTAGGAAGATTTGGTCAGGTGTCAGGTCCCAATTCTTGGAGGCCTTGGCGCCTCCCCCACCACCACCAGTCTCCCCCAGTGGCTCCCTACCTTGTCAGTATCACTCTCCTGCAGCAAGTGATTGGCCTCCACCAGTGGCTGGTCCTGGGCTGGGGGCAGCACCCAATGCCCAATCTCACGACCATCCAGGTGCCCATCCCCGTTCAGGTCCCGGAAATCTCGGAATTGCTGCCGCTCTGTCTGCACCCAAGCAGGTTCCTCACTGCCCTCTGCCTCTGGGGAGTACAAGTCCGCTGGGCACATGGGGAGACAGATGAAAGATGTCAGCATGCCTTCGGGACAGGGCAGTGCATCACTTCCCACCACTCACTCCCCATGATGGCAACCTGCCTCACCTATATACTCCTCCACTTGCACATAACCATCTCCATTCTTGTCCAAATCCTCCAGGGTCTCCTGGGGGAAGAGAAGGAGCCAGGCTTAGGGGGCTGTGGGTCATAGGGTCATAGATTTGGAATTGGAAAGCCCTCTTTCTAGCAAGGTGCAACCCTGTTAAAGGTGAGGACTCTGGTACTGAGAATCGACCTGATTGGCCCAGCATCCCTCCCAGGCAGCATCTAGGACCAAGAGGGAGAATGAGGTGGGAGGAGAAGGCGCCTGCATCCTCACAGCAATGACAGTGTCTCGCATGTGGGGGAACTCCTCTGGGTGCAGGAAGGCTGTGAACTCCTCCCTGGTGGCCTGCAAATCCCCATCTTGGTCAGCTGCCCGGAATCGCCTCTCATCTCGAGCCAAGAGCTTCTTATAGGTCTCCGCATCCTCCACATCAGAGAACTCCTCTCCTGGGATGAGGGAGAACAGGGAAGGGAACTGAGAGGGGGCTTTCAGGCTCCCCTCCCTTAGGTTGCTGACAAGGGAAGGCAGGGCCAGGTGGAGGAAGCCTCGACTGGCAGGCTCTGAAGGCCAGGCTGTGGACTGTGCCTCGACAGGGAGACCATCAGAGGAGACTTGGAGGGCTGAATGGAAGCTGGGAGCATGCACGGAGGGAAGTGGAGGAATGGAAGTGAACCCAGTCAGGAGAGAAAGGACACCAGGAAGCAATGGTCAGAATCCCCAGCCCTGGAGCCCAGAAGGAGGAGGAGGCTCTTAAGGCAGAAGCTAGTTTGGGCAAATAAAGACAGTCTGAGTTGGTACCATGTCTACAGGTGCCAGATAGAGAGGAGAACTCAGGTGAATCTGATCACCTCACCCCATTTTATGGAGAAACCAGAGGACTCCCTCATGGCCAAAGGAAGTACATAAAATAGTGGCCAGAAGCACCCAGAAAAAGGATCAAGCCCCGCGCGCACCCTGGCCAGCCGCATCTGTCTGTCTCAGCGTGGCTATCTGTTACGTGAAGTATGCCTTGTCATCTCAGCAAGAGACATCTCATCAAGTGCCCCATTCCGGGAGCCTCAAATGTAATCCCAGGCCAGAAGGAAGGCAGTGACTGACCTTGGTGACACAACACTCGGAAGATTACTTCCCAGCCCTGCCTGCTGAAGGCACCTTCCTGAAGAGGAGGGGAAGGAGGAAGGAGGCCTGGAGCAGAGAGAGCATAGGACCAGGAAGGAGGGGGTGGGGAATAAGCCCATGCCCCCGGTTTAAACGAGAGGACCAGGCAGCGCCTGAGTGAGATTAGGCCAAGAGGCAGGAGAAGCCTGGGTCACTCAGTGGGGCCACTGGCTGGTACAGGGTCAGAGATCCATGTCAGAGGGACAAAGGGGTCGCGGGCTCCACGCCTTACCTGGCTGGTAATGACCGTAGGTGATGTTGCGCAACTCCCCCCAGCCCACACGGCCATCCCGGTCAGTATCATAGGTGTCCCACGCAGCTGTAACCGAGTCTCGGATGTGGCGCTGCTGAGTGTGAGCAATCCAGGCCTGGAGTTCATCTAGCGACACCCAGCCATCGGCATCCCCATCTCGGTCCATTCGGTCTACAATCCGCCTGCAGCAGGTGCGAAGGGGGACCAGTAAGAGGAGCAGCGGCCTCAAGCACCTTCAGAGGGGTCAGGGACCCGGAAGAACTACCTCCCTAGAAGAATGGAAGCTCCTTGAGGACAAGGACCCTCCTTTTTGGATGGTATTCATGGAGGCCGGCTCTGAAGCACTTGTGGATTGAATGACTGACCTAGGTGTGGCCACTTCACTAAGCCAAGGGGTTACTCAGAAGGGAGGGGGTGAGGGAAGGGATGGCACCCCCAGTCTGCCCAGATAGGCTTTTCTACTTTCAGACAGACCTCATTTGTAAGTTTTCCAGACATTGAACCTAAATCTTCCTCCCAGGCCCTCCTTCCCTCCCTAACCCGGCCCCCTGTTGCTCACCTCCGAGGCCAAGCAGATCGAGGCCAATCCTTTCCCCATGACAACCCTTCCAAATTCTTGAGAACAGATCTCACAGCTACCCTCCCCACCCTCATACCCCCCATTCTCCAGCCTTCTCCTCTAGGGTAAACAGCCCATCCTTCTGCTATTTACTGTTCCTTATATAGCAGGAGAGTCTAACTTTCACACCCCCACCACATCCATCCCATCCAGGAGGAACAACACAGGCCTGCTTACTAGCAGCATCCCCCCCCACCCCGCCACACATGCACACATGCATGCACGCATGCACATACACACAGACATGCACATGTGTGTGCACATATGTGCACACAAACACATTCATGCACACACACACACACACACGCCTCTTACCCCAGCCGGGCTTTGCTCTCTTCTGGGCTGAGCTGGTCAAACTCCCGAGCTGCCTCCCGGCCCAGGAAGGCCTCGTGGTCAAACTGGAAGTCTCCGTGGGCATCGTCATGTTTGGCTTCACTCAGTGGGGCCTGCTGGTGCACCCGGCTTGAGAGAGGGACCCCAGCATCTGGGGGGGGCTTGCCCCATATCCCTTTGCCCAGGCCTAGCCCCAGCAGCAGCAGTGACCACAGCCACGTCATCCCTGAAGGAGAGAGGTCAAGAAGGCCTGAGCGCAGAGCCCCAGGACAGACAGGGTGATGAGTGGCAAGGAGGAGGTGGAACAGGACCCAGAGACAGCAAATGGGCCAAAGTGAATAGGAAAGGAATTAGCATGAGACAGATAGGGCCCACAAGGGAGGGCCCAAAGGAGGAGGTGAGACAGAAATGGGGAAGGGTCAGGTGAGGCACAGGGCTGGCCAATGGGGAGTGGTGTAGAGAGCGATGGGGGAGACAAAGGCTCGGACTGAGGGTGAGTTCAGGGGTCATAAAACTGAGAGGACAGAGTAGAGATGGATAGTGGGGGGGCGCGACATGGGAGTGACATGGGAGGTACACAGGAAGGGGATGCTGACAGAAGGGCAGAAAAACAAACAGGTATAGCTACATCCAAAATAGAAGTGGGTTGTTGGCTAGAGATGGGCTAAAGATGGTGGGGTTGAGGAGGAGAGAAAGGGAGGAAGGCAAGATTTAGGCTCAGAGATAAAGAGATTGGTAAGGGCTTAGGGACAGGTGATAAGAGATCGGTATTGGTGGGAGGATGGACAAGGAAAGACTGAGAAGGGCGAATGATGGGCAGGAGGGAGAGCTGGAAATTGGTGGGCTGGAAGAGCTAGGGGGACAGTGAGAGGGAAAGCTAGAAGGAGATTGTACAGAATGGGGCTGGGTGGACAGAGGGAAAGGAAGATTGGGCCAGGGTGCAAGAGAGAGGGGCTGAAAGGCTGAGAGGGCCATGGGAAAGGGCAAAGGCACACAGGAAGGAGCTGGGATACAGAGTGGAGTTCAGGGATCCATAGAGCGGTGGGAGGGGGATTGGAGACAGAGGAGAGCGGGAGGGTAGACTATGGGGCACACAGGGCCTGGAGGACAGAGCTCAGGGGTGGGAGGCTAGGAAACAAGTCAAGAACCCACAGAGGGGCTAGAAGATGCAGCAGGGGCACAGGTCTGAGGGCACAGACAGGGTCTGGGCAATGAGGGTGGCACAGAGAGGGGATCAGGGAAGAGGCATAGAGAGGAGCTTGAGCATGAGTTGAGGGGGTCACAAAAATGAGAGGATGAGGTGGGGCATAGAGAAGGCATGGATGGTAGGTAGAGGCACAAGAAGGGATGGGGGATGGCACAGGAGGCACACATTAAGAGGACTGGGGCCTATTAGAGGGGCTGGGGCAAGGGGCACAGAAGTGCTGAGGGATGGGGAACAAAGAGGAGCTGCAGAATAGGGACACAAAGTTGTAGGGATTACAATGGAAGGAACAGGAGGATGTGTTGGGAACCAGAGAGAGGACAGAGTGTGGGCTGGGGACCAGAGAAGGACTGGGGGAAGGGCTGGGGGCACAGAGGACTGGGGGAAGGGTTGGGGGCCAGAGAGAAGATGGAGGGTGGGTTGAGGCACAGAGAAGGGCTGGAGGGAGGGTTGGGGGCCAGAGAGAGGATGGGGGACGAGTTGGGGGCACAGAGAGGGGCCAGAGGCCTGGGGGTGCAGAGAAGGGCTGCCTGGAGGACTGACTGGGCTAGGGTGGGGTTGCAGGGGCCCGCGCTCCACCCGGTCCTCACCACCCCGTCCCGTCCCGTCCCGTTCCTTCCAGTCCAGTCCCTCGGCGCTGGCTCAGAGGCAGCCCCGCTCCCGGCTCCCTCCTTTCATCACCCCGCCCGGATCGCTGGCTCCTCTTGTCCCCGCCCCCCGGCCAATCCCGCGGCGCAGGGCCCAGGCAGGGACCGGGCCTTCCCCTTCTCTAGAGCTCATTGGGTTCACCGCGCCACGTCCGCAGGGTGGGAGCTGAGGGGCGGGGTCCGCTTTGGGGGACTCGGGGCCCCCATCCCCGCCGCCTGTCAGTTCACGATGCCTGCGGAATATTTAGGAAACTACAGCTCCCAGCAGCCCGGGGACACAGAGCGCAGCAGGGGCTTCAGACTCGAAGCCGGTGGGCGGGACAGATAGAACTCTGTGGGGAGCCCCGCCCCCGGCGCCAGGCAATCCCGCAGCAAACGAGACGCAGGTTAGACTCCGGGAAGGACCTCCCTACAGGAGACGAACTCTCCCCCCAATACGGTGAATCCCCACCATGCCACCCCAAACAGAATTGGAAGAAATGGACACAGCAGAGATCTGGACCCAACACCAGCTTGTTTTGTTTAGGAGAGAGGAGTATATCAATCAACATTTCTGTACTGTCAGAGGTGAAATCCAGGAGGGCTGCCTGGAATGGGCCAGAGGTGGGGAGGGGGAAGGAGACAGGGTCGAGAAGACAGGACTCCATCCGGGGGTCACACAGCATCCAGACACAACCCATCGAAGGAGGAAGGGGTACAGTAACTGGGGCGGGGGGAGGAGGGGTCGGCAGCAGATAGGCAGGATGCCAAGATCTTAGGGGCTGGAGTCCTGGGGAGAGGCTGGGGCTGAGAGCAGGGATCCCACATCGTCTCCTGCACGCCGCTGGAAAATCCACGGAGCTAGAGAGAGAAAAGAAGGAACTGGGATGAGGGGAGAGACTCCGAGGCTCTCCCTGTCACTGTCAGCCTCTCCTTGATCATGTCCATAGCTCTTTCTCTGTCTCTCCCAGCCCCAGCCCAGTTCTGGACCACAGCTTACCTGGGCGTGCCCCTCTCTTCCTAGAGATGACCACCCAAGCCACCACAGCAACCAGACACGCGAAGAAGAGCAAGGAGCCCGCCACCAGGCTGATTCTGATCGGCAGGGGTAGTCCACCAGATGCCTCTGCAGGTGGGGGGAGGGTGGGGAAAGGCTTGGATCAGTGCGCATACAAAGTGCTTAAGAAATGCCAATTGATGGATTGAGACTAGGGATCCTGTGGCCCTAGAAGACCCCTGCTCTTACCAAAGTTCACAGTGATGGAGCTGGCCAGTGCAGGGTGTTGGACCAGGCAGCTATAGAAGGCTTCATCCCCAAAGGGGACCAGCAGAGTGCCCCGGGAATGGAAAGCACCGTCCCCATTGGGCCATGGCTCCACTCCCTTCACGAGCTGTGGCTGCCCATCCCGAAGGAAAGTCAGCTCCAGTTCCGGTGGGAAAAAGGAGAAAGCCTGGCAAGTGAGTGTGGACCAGGCAGACCCTGGCTCGACATGGCGTCCGGCTCGCACCTCTGGGGCCTCTAAGGGAAAATGAGCCCAGATCAATGGTACTCCAGAAGACCAGCCCCCAGGTCAGTCACCTGGGTGACCCGGGGCAAGTGCCTTCCCCTCTCTGGGCCTCAGCTCCTGCTTCAGTGAAGGTGTTGGAATTCAGGTCTCCACAAAGCAGCTAGGTGGCGCCATAGTGCCTAGAGTGCCCAGGCCTGGAGTCAGGAAGACATTCATCTTCCTAGGTTTAAATCTGGCCTCAGACACTTACTAGCTCTGTGACTCTGGGAAAGTCACTTAACCCTGTTGGTCTCAGTTTCCTCATCTGTGAAATGAGCTTCCAGTATCTTTGGCAAAGAAAACCCCAAATGGGGTCACAAAGAATCGGACACGACTGAAACGACCGAACGACAAATGTCTCTTCCAGCCGTGATGCAGCCCCTAGACTCTAGGACCTCCCCCAGGTGAGCCTTACCCTCCCTGGTCCACCTCTTCTTTATCTACACAAGGGAAGGTTTAGACTCCATCCCCAATCCCCTTCTGGTACTGGGCATCAGGATCCTGCCGCCCTCTTTCTCTGTCCGCCTCCTTTCTTCTTCTCTGGCCTGGGTAGGAGACGTGCCTTGGAGTCCACTGACTTGGGGTGACTTCTTGTCCTAGCCCTGATGCCAGTGGTTCACATACCTTTCCATTGGAAGTTGCCCTGCGCCTTCTGCAGGTGACTTTTGAGCTTCTGGGGACAGGTGGTGAGCAGGAATTCTGCATCCTTCTCAGCCCGCTGGCTCTCATTGGCCCAGCTTTTCTTCACATTCAAGGCTTCCGCAGTATCTCCAAACCAATCTCTGGACACAGGGTCAAAGGTCAAGAGGTCCACCCCATCCAGGGCATATTGAGCCGTATGTTGAGATGAGTTGTCAGGTTTCAGTTGGCAGCCCACCAGGCCCTGAAAAGTGTGGGCCCCTGGGGGAGGCCCCAGATGAGGATGTGAGGGAGGGAGCCCCCCCCTTCCAGGAACCCCCTCCAGCCCAGCATCCATCCAACCTCACCCTCCTTCTTAGAGAGCTTCAAAGCCTCCTGCAGCAACCGCTCTTGGGTCTTCAAGTACCATGTCTCCTTCTCCCAAAACCAGGGTTCCTGAGGCTCCCAGCGCCAGGCCCCCCAGGGTTCAGCATTGCCACCAGAGCTGTAGGTCAGGAAGAGCTGGGGACCCAGCCACCCTGAGGCCCAGAACCTCGGGGTCCCCTTAGGGGCAACTGACACTGCTGTGAGCTGGTAGAACAAGGATGGTGCCTCTGCAGGTCCAAGCCCAGGCCACAGGACCCCATGCATACAGACAGAGAAAGCCAGGCAGACCAGCATAGGGGAGAAACACAGGGAGAGAAAACAAGCAGGGACAGCCAGGAGAAACAGGAAAGGGGGGAGGGACACTGTGAGTGTGGGGCCTTCCATGATCCCCAGCCCTGCCACCCAGATCTCCCAACCCAAGGCTCCAGGCTCCCTCCCTTTCTCCCTCACCTGCACTCAGCACTCCCAGCTCTGGGAGAATCAGCAACAGTAGGAAGGGGAGACCCTGGGGGTTAGGAGAGGGTCTACCCATGCTGAGACCTGAAGAGAGAAACTGAGTCACGGACACTACAGGGGGGGCCCAGGTACTGGGCTACCTGACCCCAAGTAGTGCAACTCATCAGAAAAGGGAGAGTCCTCTGCCATCATCCCACACTCCCCCCAAGTGATGGCACTTTCACCTCCGAAGCTACTAAAGGAATAACAATGAAGCCCCCGACAACCTCGTAGGGGGCCTACAGGTGCCTCCGTCCTACCCACTCCCCCAGCCCTATCTCCTAAGGGAACGCGATGTTCCTAGACCCGTGCCTTCCCTTCTCCACTTCCCCCAGAGGATCCCAGAGGCCCGGCCACGCCCCCGAGAGGACCAAACTTTCTAGGCCGTGGGCCCCCCAGCTCCTGAAGGCCCCAGACTTGTCCCTCCTGTTCGAGGCACCCTGGCTCCCCGTCCCCTGGGGGCACCCCAATGTCTGCCTCCAGCCCCGGGGGTCCCTCCCGGGCTCCCCGATCCGGCCCGCCCCGCTCACGCTGGCCTGGGACTCCCGTGACTGACCTCGGTCAGTTCCTCTACTGCATCCTGCCTTCCCCCACGCCCAGCCCACCCAGGCTGGAGTTTTGGCCTCCCCTCGCTTCCGTTCTACCCCAGCTCCAAATGTGCCGTGCACCCCCCCCCCACCTCCCCGCCTCTGTTCCGGGAATGTCCCCTGGCCCACTTCCCCTCTAGGAGTGGGCGGAGACAGGGCAAAAACTGCCCAGCCCGGTCCAGGGCAACCGCCCTGCCCCTTCTAAAGTCCGGAGCAGTGGAGAGGGGCAACCATCTGCCCAAGGTCACACAACAAGCTTAGCCAAACGGGCTGTCAGCCCGGGGCCTTCCTCTGCCTCTTGCCTGTCCCTTAGTAGCTCTCTGAAGGACAAGGAATGTGGGTAGCTCTGTCTGTCCTTATGTCCGTCTGTCTGTATACCTGTCTGTGTGTGGATCTGTACGTTTTTCCCTTGGGAGTTGGGGGGACTGGGGGAGGAGAGAGCCCAGATAACTAGGGAGGGGAAGGGGCTGGCCTTCCATCGGGACCCGCCCCCTCAGTGCCCCAGGGAGATGGGGGGCGGGGGTCCGAACTCACAAAAACATCGGGGTGGGGCCTAGAGGGCTGGTTACTCCAGAGGTAAATAATAAGCCTCTAAGGGAGAGGCAGCCGCCCGGGCTGCGGAAACACCTGCAGGGAGGAGCCTGGGAGCTCCCAGGATATCCCGCTCCCTCCTGGTTCCGGCTAGTGCTGGGGGCAGGCGAGAAAGGGGAAAGGATTGTCCTCCTCTGGACACAGAAAGGGCCCCAGGCATGGGGCTGAACACAGAGAGCCCTCCTTTCCCTTTTCTGGGACCCCATCAGAGGGGGCTCCTCCGAGGGGGCAGTCCTAGCCTTTTTCTGTGAGTCCAGTGCTTGACCCAGTGCCTGGCATGTAGTTGGCAGTTAATAAATGGTTTATCGAATGACTGACTCATCAGGTCCCACAAGTTTAATTTTCAATTCTATGTAGGAAGCCCCTTTCCACGTCCAGTCCTACTCTTTCCTGAGCTCCAGCCCCCCTTCATCAATTCCATTGGACCTTGTGAACTTGGTGTCTGTCCTGTAAGCCTGAGGCGCCAAATATCCCAGCAACACTCCCAAGTGCATCCCAAACCAGAAGAAAATGTAACAGGGAAGTAATTAACAAGATAAACGATACAATAGAACATAGATAATGTTAATATGTGGTTTTCTAAGTTAATAAGCTGGGGCAGAGATCTACAGTTTATTGGATCCCCTTCTGTTTGAGCTTCATGTCACTGTTGTAGGTAGACACAGCAAACCCAGCATGTCCAAAGTGGAACTCATTATCTCCCCCCAAAATCAGCCTGTCTTCCAAACTCCCCTTTCTTTAAGCTGTCACATCTTCATCTTCCCTATTACCTGGAGGTCACCCTCTACTCACTCAGCCAATCTTTTGCCAAATCTTGCCATCTTTACCTCCTGGCATCCACCCCCTTCTCTCCACTCATACAGCCATGACCCTAGCTCAGCCTCTGGCTACCCTTTACCCAGACTATGAGGCAGCTACATTAGGCAGTGAATAGTGTTGGACTTGGAGTCAGGAAGACCTGAGTTCAAATCCAGCCTCAGACACTTGCTAGCTGTGTGACCCAGGCCAAGTCACTTACTTACCTTCTGCCT
>CM053622.1:810161245-810198945 GCA_028646595.1 Phalanger gymnotis | reverse complement strand
GGGGGGGGGGGGGGGGGGGGGACTGGGCCTGCTCCTACCGGAAGCAGGGTGACAGGTGCACAGACATGTTCTTGTGGCGCTTCTCAAATCGGTTGTACTTTCGGATGTAATGCAGGTAGTCCCGACGGATGACGATGGTCCTCTGCATCTTCATCTTGGTAACCACACCTGGAGGGTCCAAAGCAGGAGGTGAGGCGGGGTCCTGGCCCGGCCGGGGTCCCCAGCCCGCCCCCCGCCAGGTCACTGACTCACCAGACAGGATCCTGCCTCTGATGGAGACATTGCCGGTGAAAGGGCACTTCTTGTCAATGTAAGTGCCCTCGATGGCCTGGAGGAGAAGAGAGGAGGTGAGGGGGGGGGCGGGTGGGGGGGAGGGGGGAGCATGGAAGGATGGGGGCGGGGCCGAGCTCACCTCCTTGGGCGTCTTGAAGCCCAGCCCGATGTTCTTGTAGTATCTGGGCAGCTTCTCTTTGGCTGTGTCTCCGAGCAGCACCCGCTTCTTGTTCTGGAAGATGGTCGGCTGCTTCTGGTAGGCTCGCTCTGTCTATGGGGGGAGAGGCACACCTGGAGGCTAAGCCCCGGGGCTGAAGGACACACACAGGGCGGCCGGCTCTGGCCTGAGAAGAGGCTCCAGAGACCCGGAGACCGGGCAGACCCCCGGAGACCGGGCAGACCCCCAGAGACGGCCGAGACACAGCACAGAGACCCTCAGAGATACAGTGAGAATAGAGACCCTCTCAGAAACGGACGGCATAGACTCTCAGAGACACAGATAACAGAGGGACCCGCAGAGACAATAGGGAGACCCTCAGAGACAAAAGGATATTAGAGACTTTCAGAGAAACGGCTGAGACCCCCAGAAACGCGGAAAGCCTCAGACCCACAGGGAAGAGGACCAGAAGTAAAGCAGAGACACTGATACAGCGCAGAGACCCTCAGAGACCCCGCGGACACGTGGTGGGGGAGGTTCGGCACTGCCGGGGGCTAGTTTCCCCCCCGCCACGGGCCGAGCCCGCGCATGCGCGCACCTGGATGTCCGCCATGTCGCCGCTTCGCTAGTCTGTCGCTCCTGTCCTCAAGGACGAACGGACGGAAAAAGGCCGAAAAGTCGCCGCCGGGGTCTCCTTAAACACGAGGCAAGGGCCGCACCGGAAGTGACGCAACACGCCGGAGCGAGGAGGCGGAGACCAAGACCGGAACCAAGCTGGTGTGGGCAGGACTTCCGGGAAACGAAGAAGGAACACGTGGTGTCCGGCTGAGGGGCGGAGAAGGAAAACCACCACGTGGGGTGTGGGCGGTGCCGTGGCGTAGAGCGGGACTTCCGGAGCGGGGAACTGCTCTTCCATCCGTCAATCAATCCATGGGCATGTATCCAGACCTATGGAAGGATCTTACCATCTTGCCCCCTCGCCCCCGTTTATGGAAGTTGGGGGCGGTATACTCTAGACTTTTGATATGATAGTTTTGCAGAAAGTGTTTTCTTTCTCTTTTTTTATTCTTTATTATTAAAGGATTAGTCTCTGGGAGAGGATGGGAAATATAATAATGACGAGGTTTAAGAAAAATGATGATGGTAGGGAACCATAATTTTTTAGGGGTGCTCGAGACCCCAAAATACCGACACGCCGGGTCCTGCCGAAAGAATTCTCAGCCAAGGAAAAAGACAAAGTTTATTAAGGATCCGCCACAATGGGTTGTCTTAAGAAATCCTACCCTTTGTGATGGCCAGATTCTATCTGAGCTGCATTGAATCTGAGCGCCTTCGTGGAGGCAAGATGAGACTTATATACACAAAGAGTGTAGGAGGGATCTAGGGTGGTCCTGGGGTAATGGGAGGAGGGGTTTATGGAGGATCTTGAGTAGGAGTCTAAGGAGCTTGATAGGACTGGGATGAGGTCAGACTCCAGGGTGGGATTAAGGGTAGGAAGTAGCTGAAGGTTTGGATATTGATAGTATCAAGGGTGAGAAGTAGCTGGATAATAAAGAGCTAGGCTAGGTAGAGATTTGGGCCTAATAATATGTAAGGTTGTAGCCTCAGGCCAAGGCAGGATCAAGTGGAAAGATTCAAGAAGAGTTCAAGGGGGCTCCTACAGTCTAAACCTCATCATTCCCCCCTCAAACGAATGGGACCCAAAATCTTTTGGGGTCCAAGGGGGTTCCCACAGTCTAAACCCCATCAATAATAGTAATAATGTAAGGGCTAACACGAATATAGAACCTACTATGTGCCAGACTGTGCTAAGCACTTCTGTTATTATCTCATTGGATCCTCACGACAACCTTATTATCCCATTTAACAGATGAGGAAACTGAGGCAAACAGGGTCACACAGCAAGTGTCTGGGGCTGGATTGGAACTCAGGTCCTCCTGACTCCAGGCCCAGGGCTCTTGGCTGCCTAGGTGCCTTCATATAAGCGATACAAAAACAGAAGTTGTCAATAAAGTTTATTTTCAAAAATACATTCAGCGTGATGTGGGGAGAGTTTGCCAGTAGCCAGGGGGATAACAGGAGGCCTCCTGCAAAAGCTGGGGCTTAATCTGAGTCTTGAAGGAAAACAGAGAGAGAGAGAGAGAGAGATGCAGAGATGAAGAGGAAAGCATCCCAGGCATAGAGGATGAGATGGGACATAGAGTGTGCCTTCGGCTTGACCAGACAGTGGAGGAGGGAGAAAGATGTGTCATGCATTTCCAACAGCATGTTTGGTCCTAGAGAGAATTATGGAGCAATGGAACTTTTTGAGCAGAGGAACAATGTGGTAAGACTTGTGCTTTAGGAAAATTACTTTGGAAGGTTGAAGTTCGGAGACCCAAGAGACAGAAGGCAGGGAGGCCAAGCCAAGGGCTACTGCAATATTAGGAGGGTGGTCATGAGTTCCTCACCTAGGTGGCTGCTCTGTGAGTGGAGAAAAGGGGATGTCAAGAAGAAAACAGTTTGGATATGTGCATAAGTGGGAGTAAAGAGTCCAGGAGACCTCTAGGTTTCAAAGCTGGGTACCTGGGAGGATGGTGGCAGCATCGATGACATAGAAGGAATTTCAGAAGAGGGCAGGGCTTGGAAGGAAGTTCAGTTTCTGACATGTTGAGCTTAATCCAGGTTGAGATGTTAGTTTGATAGGCAGTTGGAGATGGGAGACATATTCTGCCTCCTCATCTCTATTTTCCAGCTTTTTTGGCTTCCTCCAAGTCCCAGACAAACTCCTGCTTTCTCCAGGAAGCCTTTACCAATCCCTTCTAAGGCCAGTGTGTTGACCTTACATTGAGATGGATCAGGAGAAAGGTTAGGGCTGAATACAGATAGGACCTGGGAGTCATCTGCAGAGAGACCTCGAACTCATGGAAGCTGGTGGTGCAGTGGGTGAGCCCGCTCTACCCTCTTTATATGCTCTTCTGTATATGTGGCAGCTGGTGTGCTGTGCCTGGGGTCGAGAAGACCTGAGTTCAAATTTGGCCTCATACACTTACTGGCGAGGGACCCAGTGCAAGCCTCTTTTCTGTTTCCTTATAAAATAGGGCTAATGAGAACACCTACCTTCCAGGGTTGTTTGAGGATCAAATGCGACATTCTTAAAGCCTATAGGCATAGTGCCTGGCACATAGTAGGTGCTTAATAAAAGCTTGTTTCCTTCCAAGTGAGAATGTGGAAAAATAAGTATTATTGTTCAGATGTGTTTGACTCTCAGTGACCCCATTTGGGTTTTCTTGGCAAAGATGTGGAGTGTTTGGCCATTTTCTTCTCTGGATCATTTTACAGATGAGAAAACTGAGGCAAACAGGGTGAAGTGACTTGCCCAGGGTCACGCAGAAAGTGTCCAAGGGCAGATTTGAACTCAGGCATAGTCTTCCTGACTCCAGGTCCTACACTCTCTCCCCTGCAGCGCCACCTAGTGACCCCTAAAAATGTGGAGGCCCCTAGATGGCACTGTGGTGTGCTTGGAGTAAGGAAAACCTGGGTTCAAATACAGCCTCAGACAGTTCTTAGGGCTGTGATCAAATCATGTGGCTATCACCTGCCTCCCAGAGATTGTTATGAGGATCAAGCTACATAAATGCTCTCACTAGAGACTTAAAAGAAGGGGGGTGAAGGGAGAGAGTGCACAGTGTCATCACACCCTCCTCCCAATCCTCCAGGCTCACAATCTAGGAGTCACTCTCTCACCCCCATATGCAAGTTGCAGCCAAGGCTCATAGCCTTCATTTCTACAGCATTTCCCCAACATGCCCCTTTCTCGCCTTTGGCCCTGCCCCTACCTTGGTGAAGGCCCTCAGCCCCTCCCACCTGGGCTTGTGAGTCTACCTGCCCCCACTCCAGTGCATCCTCCATTCAACAGCCCATGTCATCACCACTCTCCCCATCAGTAAAGTCCAGTGGGGCTCCCTATTGCCTCCAGGATCCAACACGACTGCTGTTTGACATTCAAAGCCCTTCCTAACCCAGCCCCAACCCAAAGAAAATCCTGCTTTCTCCAGGAAGCCTTTACCAATCCCTCTTAATTTGGGTGTCTTCTCTATGTTGACGATTTATCCTGTATACAGCTGGTTTGTTTGCTTGTTGTCTCCCATTAGACTGGGAGTTCCTTGAGGGCACAGAATTGTCTTTTGCCTTTCTTTGTATCCCCAGCACTTAGCTTGGTGCCTGGCACATGGCAGGAGCCTTTTGTTGTTTTAGTTGATGAGTTGTGACATTCCCTCCTTCCTCTACTTAACATTCCTCCCCTCCAGTGAACTTAATCCTATGTTGTCATTGAACCTTTAAATCCCTTGTGCCCAGTTCCTCTCACTGGTCACTGCCCTGCCAGGGACTAAATGAACCCCTTCCTGCCTTCTTTACTGCCAGACAAATATGGGAAATGAGGCCATTGAAGAACACCCCCTCTCCCCAATCATTCGCTTCTCATAAACCTTTTACATCACCTTAGCCAAGGCAGCTCCTTTCCCTTACCTAAGATCGGGTCCTGTACATGTGTAATCAATTGCTGCCCCCTGCCTTTCTGAAGATTGCAATTTAATCTCATCTCTAACCTTCAGCACCTCTACTGGCTTCTTCCTTCCCACTTTCAAAACTGCTCCACCAGTCCTAAATGGCTATCCCCTCAGGCGATCATCCTGGATCACTTTTTCTCATCCACTCATGGCCTCTAGCACCCAGTTCCAAGGATTTGTCCATCATCAGAGCACTTACATGGATATTATGGGGTGCGGGCACTCTATCTGGGGCCACCCCACTTCTGGATACTCGATGTTGGCTCCGCTTCCTTCACATTTCACTTAGGACACCTCACCTGACTTCCAGTTTTCACTCGATTTCAGACTCAGATCATTATGACCAGCCCCTTCCTTGTTCAGTTCTGTCATTCTTGAAGGTGTGATGAGGGGTTTTCTTGGCAGATACTGAAATGTTTAGCCATTTCTTTCTTCAGGCCCACCCACAGGTGTGATTTGCCTGGGGACACACTGCCCAAGCTGGGCACCAAAATTGAACCCGTAAGATAAGCCTGACTCAAGCCCTGGGACTCTCCCTTTTACAACTTTCCTACCAACTACCTACATAGTATTTAAAACTCATTATGCTAAAAACTCCAAACATGCCTCTTCCAAACAAAAAATGTGTAGTCAGACCCTCCCTGCTCACTGAATTCAACACCAACAGTAGCCTCCAACCTATACATCTCATCACCTTGATTACAATCTTAGAGTTGCAGCCACGCGAATCTTTTCCCAATTCCAATCGCTAGTTTCCCACTTCCCAAAACACCTTCTATTGACTTTAAGGAACTAGTCTTCCATCTTGAATGCAGAATTGGTAGAGCTTCATTTTTTGGGTACCCTATAACTGGGGGCAGTCTTAAGATGGGTTCTGTTGGGTCCATGGGTACCTATAGAAGGATTGACCTTTGCTTTAAGGGAACATATTTTTCAGAAGCTGGAATATAGGGATGGGTTTTGAGATACAGAGAAGGGGGGGGAGGGTCAGTTGACTTCATGGCCACTGTCATTTCCAATGAATTGAGGTCTGAGAAAGTAAAAGTGACATAGAAGATATGATAAAAGGCTGTAAGGAGAGTTTATGGAGAACATACAGGGAAAGGGAAAGACTCCGGCCTTGATGAAAGCTGCTCACATCTTGTTGCCTTAAGAGTGGGGCGCTAGGTTAAGGATGGGATCACTCTGGGTAGTTAAGTTGGCCTCCTAAAGCTAAACAAGGAGATGAGACAGCACACCAGACTAGTGCCAAGGTGAGAGGTTAAGAGACCCTCCAAAAGCATACAGGTCAGCTTCTGGGAGCCAGAGGAGAGTGACCCTAAAAGAGCCTTGTTTGTTGTAGAAACTTAAGATGAAGCAGTTGTCTGTAAGAGTGGCAGGACACAAGGGTACTGAGACAGAAAGAAGTTTGATAGGACCCATGATGACAAAGCAAAATCTATATGGGCAACACTGGGCCCTGAATGGTTTTTCACCAAAATGTGCTTTAAAAAGTTCAACATTTTATTTATTAAGCACCCAGGTTATGGGTACAAAGCAATACAGAGACCAAGCTCTGCCCCTGAAGAGGATTTCAGCCCCACAGGACATCCCCTCCCTCCCTTCCAAGGTCCCTAACCCCAATGTTGGATGGAGCTGCAGATCTAGACTAGCCCCTCTCTACATTCCCCAGGTGGGGAACCACTCCTTCATAGAGGCAGGCATCCCACCTCAATACAGACATCCTTGCCCCGCTCAGTTAAGGACATGCTTATAGCACTGAATGTCCTTCTGAGCCCTGCTTGCTGTGTGTGTGGGGCCCCCCAGAGGGCTCCCTTCCCTGAGGGAGGCACTGGCAAGAGGAGACAGAAGGAGGAGCCAGGAATCCAGTTGCCATAGAGGATACACTTTATTGGACTCACACCAGCAGCCCGTGCTTCTTCAGCACCTTTGTGTATTTGTGGATTTTGCCTTCCACGTTCTTCTCCGCTTGCTTTCGTAGTTTCTGTGGGGGAAAAAACAGAAACTGTGATTGTGGGTCCAGGAACCAGGCAGTTGGGGCCCTCATCCTGCACCCTCTGGCATCAGCTGAGCCATGTGGCTTTGTCGGCAAATACCCTGTGGGCATCCGTAGACCATCGTGAGAATAAACATCATCTGCCAGATGGCTTCCCCCCTCCCAGAACCTAGACCTCACCGTAAGCTTCTTTTTCTTTCTATAATGGATCTTGGCTTTCTCTTTCCTCTTCTCTTCCAATGTAGCAGTCACTGCCTGATACTTCCAGCCAACCTCATGGGCCAGGCGCCCCAGATAAGCAAACTGTGGTGGGGGGAATAGATTAAATCATCCATGGCACTGTTTCTTTCCACCCAACAAAGACCAAGGAATCCCTGGTTCTGAAAAAACCTCCCCCACCGAGAAAATCACTTCTCGGGACTGCACACTTCATGCTGTATCCCTCCTCCCTCAGCTGCTTATTTGCACTCACCTTTCTAGTTGGCTTCAGTCTGACAACTTTGAGAGCAGCTGGGACAACCATGCGTTTTCGCTGTAAGGGGGAAGGAACCAATCAATGGGTGATGGCAGAAAAATAGGGATGTTGAGACATGAGACAAAGGATCACCAGTGCTCTTGAGGGTACAAAAGAACATGGAGAAACCCACCTCCCACCCCAGAGCCAATCTGGAAGAAGGCGTCTCAGATAACAAAGCTTTTCTCAAGGAGGTATCAAACAATGTAGGTAAAAAAGACATCACTGACGCCAAGGCTCTGACTCCTTTCTGGATAAACTCACCTTGTCATATGGTGGGGGAATGCCATCAAACACCTTAAGGCGTTCCAAAGCAGCCTGACCTCGCTTGGTCTTGTGGGGAAGCATCCCTAGGGAAGATAGTTCATAGTTAAAAGTTAATACTAGAAATCTCCAAGTCTCAGAACAAAATTCTCACCCACCCCCCAGAGATCTCAGATGGAGGTGCATGGATATTTTTATCTCATGGTCGGTAAAACTCGAACGTGTGATAAATATTGTCATCATCATGGTCTCAAGCATCCCTGGTTTTTTTTTTATCACCACTGGCAGGAACACAAACTGCTCCTTACCTCTCACAGTCCTCCAGAAAATTCGGCTGGGGGCTCTGAAGTGATAAGGGCCTCTTGAAGGGTTTGTGTTCATTCGCTTTCGGAGGAATGCCAGGTATTTCACTGGGGCAAAGAGAAAATTTAAAAAGATGCCTCAAAGCTCTTCAGTTAATGTTTTCCCCCAACCCCACATGCTGGAAGCATCTAAGAGCTGGCATCAGCTGAGCCTTAAGGAAGATACAACAATAACCCCCATCAGTCAGGGCTTCTGAAGACCATCGTGAGAAAGGACATCACCTGCCAGCAGCCCAAACACAACCTCCCCAGACTCACGCTTGTTCCTGTAAAAGTTTCCCGAGATGTTGATGCCTTCACAGCGAACCACGACCACCTTCCGCCCTGTTTGCGGGGAAAATGGGAGGTATGTGTCAGTGCAAGATGAAAGGTGGGTGAGAGTCTCTATAGAGAAGGGGAGGGCCGGGCCAGGCCTCAGAGCGGTGCATGGTTTGGTCTCATGGTCGTAAGACTCGAACGAAAGATGGTGAATGTTCCTCATCACCGGCCTAGCCCTGCCCGGGGCTACACGCCCTCGCCCCCCCCCCCACCTGGGCCCACCAGGAGGCACCCGCACTTACCCAGAAGGACTTGCTTGGCCACGATGGCCGCCAAGCGGCCAAGAAGATGGCCCCGCCCGTCGATCACTAGGACCTGGGAGAGCAGGAAGGGACGCGGGGGTCAAAGCCGGCCTGGGACGCTCGGGCCATGTAAACTTCCCCCTCCCGCGGCTAAAGCCCCGGCTCCCAGGCTGGTACACCAAGGCTCAACCCCCGCTGCCCTTCACCGCTGGGCGGCCCAGATGCTGCCCTGCGAGGCTGCATTGCCGCTCGCCGAGGCTCCACGGGGGCCCGGGACCGACACCGAGGCCGGAGCGCTCACCTGCCCGTCCGCCATTGCCGACGCCGTCCGAGAAAGAAAGAACTGTCCCACTTCGGGGTCTCCTTATCCACCTCTCAAGGGCGCCGGAAGTGACGCGAGGCCGCCGCGGCTCCCTATAGGTGGAAGAACGCCTCGCTCCTCCCCTCAGGGACGGGGAGGGGCTGCGGCGCCGGCGCGGCGGCCCATGGGAGGCAGGGCTCTCAAGAACGAGGCCACACGCTGCCTGCTGGAGTTTGGCGCAGGCGCAGAGGTAGACGCTTCGCAGGGAGGCAGAGGACAATTCACGTGGTCCTGCCGCCGAACTCTTGCAGGCCTCCGCTTCTGTGCGGGGCCGGGAAACTGAAGGGCCCCCCTCAGCGCCATCTTTGTGAGGGCCTGCCGGCCATGTGAGCGACTGCAGGCCCACTGGGCCCAGCTGACAGTGTTGCGACTTGGCCTTCCCACCCCACCCCAGCCCTTCTGCGAGGCCTTCATAGCCGCCCCAAGGCTGGCCCAGGCGTAAGGGGTTCCGGTTGCTTAGTTACCAGCCTTGGGCCCGGAGCGTGGCATCAGTTTCCTTTCCTTACTTCCTCTCCCCTCCCCTCCCCCTCAGGTTGCACGGGGGTGAATACTTCTCACTAGACTCTCTTCCCCGCCTTTCCGGGGGATCTGTTAGTGTAGCCTCTACTGGAGACCTTCAGAGATGGGGAGCTTACTACCAGCCCTTGCAGCCAGCCCGTTCCGCTTCTGAAAACAGCCAAGGGACCCCTTTCCTCAGAGATCGAGAAGCCGAGCCCCCCTGGCCCCCCCACCATCCCCTCGGAGGCTACGGGTCTCTAGGAACCCCCTTGAACCAGATGGGATACAGTCTCTGGGAGCCCCCTTGAACTCTCCTTGAATCTTATCTTCAGGCCCAAATCTCTACCTGGCTTTGCCCTTTATTGTCCTGCTACTTCCCACCCTTGATACTATCAATATGCATGCCTTCATCTACTTCCCACCCTTAATCCCAGTCTCTTGGTTCCTGGAGTCTGACCTCATCCCAGTCCGATCAAGCTCCTCCTTAGACTCCTCCTCCCATCACCCCAGGACCACCCTAGATCCCTCCTACAATCTTTGTGTGTATAAGTCTAGTCTTGTCTCCACGAAGGTGTTCAGATTCAGTCTACCTCAGTAGACTGAATCTGGCCCCCGTGTGAAAACAGGAGTCAGAACGGGTGGAATTTCTTAAGACAACCCATTGTGGTGGATCCTTAATAAACTTTGTTTCCTTGGCTGAGAAGGCTTGAGTCGAATTCTTTCGGCAGGACATGGCATGTCGGTATTTTGGGGTCTCAAGCACCCCTAAAAACCTATGGTTCCCTACCATCGTCATTTTTCTTAAACCTCTTCGGTCATGGCCCAGGCCAGTAAGGGGCCTCCAGATTGGAGTCTGAGGCTGGCCAGGTCATCTCCTGCTTCGATCTGTCCCTGTCCACAGATTCCACCCAACAAAAGCTAATAGAAAACGTTTTATATACATCCAGGGAGCTTTGTACAGAGGGTGGGGGGCCCGAAGGTAGTCTGCAGGGTACCCCTCTGGAGTAGAGAGAAGGGGCCACAGGCACTGCTTGGGGATGGCCCCTTAACCCCCCGTAAGAGAGCAGTAACTGGGGCTCATTGAAGGAGGAGGGAATGAGGCCAGTCTTAAGCTGGGTCCCTTATGGAAGGCTTCTTCAGGAGGTAACCTCAGCTCCTGGACTTGGCCTTCAAGGCCCTCCAGACATCCAGGTCTTCTTTCAAAGCACCATCAATTGCAGATCCTGGGGGACAGAGTCCGGGGGGCCCTAGCCACACCCCCCAGGCCTGGAGTCAGCTGCTGTCTGTGCACACGGAAGCTAACACCCCCTACCCCACCCACATTGAGCTGAGCCAAGCTCACCTGGGGTATTGTGGACTTAGTGGATCTTGGTGGCCTCAACTGCCTCTTTCTTTGCTTCCACCTCCAGGCAGCCACCGAGATCAGCAGCAGCAGGACTGGCAGCACCCCCAGGGACAGCAGATGAAAGTTGGAGGGCTGGAGTGGCCTCAGGGTGCTTCCCAGTGCCCCAAGACTGCCGGGTGAGGGGAGTGTGGTGACAGTGGAGGGCTCTGTGGGAAGGAGAGGGGGGAGAGTGCTTCCTATTGGCTATGCAACCCAGAGTCCTGCCCTCCCCATTTCAGAGCCTTAGTCCTCCCTGTAAAGGGAGGAAGTTCCCACCTGGGCACCTCACCTGGCTGGCAGCGATACTGTTGGCAGGGCTGGAAGCTCTGACGAGTGATGAGGGTCTGCAGGGCCCTCAGGTGTCTGGAGACATCCAGGAGGAGGTGAGAGATGTTGGCTTTACGGAAACGGAGGCAGCTGGGAAAGGACTGGGGAGCCGAGGAAGGGAGGTGGGGGGCGTCACATACCATACCAGTCCCTCCCTTCTCAGAACCAGTCCTGGCAACAGCTCAGGATGGCCGATGAAGGCCTCCTCTTCTCTATCCCGGCTGAGCTGCCCAGGCCTGAGACCACCACATCCCTTCATATACCTGTGATGGGCCCAAAGACCCTGAGGAGGCAGAGGGCACCTAGGATTGATCTTGGGGACAGACAGCAAGGGACTGACCTGGTTGATGCACTGACTGACAAAGTTGACTTCAGCGTACACGGCCTCCAGGGGATCCTGCAGTTTACTCCCAGCCACCAGCTTCAGGTGCTCCAGGGTTTTCTTGGCCAAGGCCAGGTGCCACAGGGCCCAACACTGCTCATCCTCGGGAGAGATGCCCAGATGCCTCAGTCCCCGAGAGAGTGAGGGGTAGGGATGCCTGGGTCCACCCCCCACCCCATTCTCCTGCCTCAGTCCCCGAGAGAGTGAGGGGTAGGGATGCCTGGGTCCACCCCCCACCCCATTCTCCCCCCAGACTCACCACCTGAAGATTGTCTGGGATGTCCACTGGGTAATCCCTGAGCATGAAGTCAGACTGTAGGGAGAGATGCTTGTTAGGGCCCCACCCTGGGAGTCTCTGGGATTAGGTGAGACAGAGAAAGGAAAAGAAAGGACAGAAATTCCTCTGTATTCTCAATCTAAGAGAAAGAGATTTAGACTCTCCACACGGAGACAGGGAGACAGAAGATTCAGGGAGAGATTCAGGGAGACCGAGTCTCGGAGAGACCAGAAATAGATATTAAGAACAGGAGACTGAGAGATTTGTAGACTGTAGGACATGGAGAAATAAATCCAGAGAGTCAGAGACACAGACATAGAGAACATTCAAGACCAAAATGTAGAGAGTCGGGGAGAGTAGCGAGAGACAGCAGGAGCAGGAGCAGGGGCCTGAGTGCTGACTCTCACCAAGTCGCTGATGGCCTGGAGGAATGTGGAGCTGATAGGACTGTCCGGGTAGGTGCAGGTATCAGCTGCGCTGGCTGTGGTGGTGTCCGGGGGGAGCAGGAGGAGCAGGAGCAGCAGCCTGGAGGCCTGGGGTGTTGGAAAGACAGAGCTGGGGAGAGGCCCTGGGTCCCTTACCCCAGATCTGCATCCATTCAGTGCTTGTTCTGCCTGGACACGTCTCCTTGATCTCCTCGGTTCTAATCGGAGCCTGTCTCTGCTTCCCTTTTGCCCCACCCCTGCGTCTCTTTTTCCTGCCTCACCACTTCTGCCTTTACCTCTCTTTCTCCCTGTCCAAGTTTGCCCATCCCTCTCGGGGTTTCTGTCTCTCATATCTCCCTCCTCTTCTCTCGGCCCTGTCTCTCCTGTTTTTTTGAGTCGTGTGTGGCTCTGCCTTTTCCTTCCCTGACCCTGTTTCCCTTTCTCCTGCCTCTTGGTCTCCTGTCTCTGCCTTCCTTTCTCCCCATCACCATCTGTTTGTCCCATCTCCATCTCCTAACATCTCCATACCTGTCTTCCATCCCTGTCTCTCGTCTGGCTTTGTTCCTCCTGGTTGCCCGTCCCTGTCTCTGTATCTATCTTCCTTCCTCCTCAATATTGATGATGCTACTCCCTTCGCTATCTCAATCTTTCCCCCCTATTTCTGCCTCCCATATCCCTGTCTCCATTCCTGTTGGGAATACGCACAGTGAGGGGCCAGGCTGGGGCTGGGACGGTCATCTTGAGTTGGGGCCCCTCATACCGCTGCCGGGCCCTGGGGGGGACAGAGCCGGCTCAGCCAGGGACCCGGGCGTCCGGGTGCCCTCCCCCAGCCCCTTCATGTGGCTAAGTTTCCTCCCCCACCCTGCTTCCTGCCCCCGCCTCATTACTGTGAATCATGCCCAACCTTCCAGGAAAGCATCCCATGCCTCAGTTCCCTTGGTAACCCAGACACCCCTTTTCTCAAATCCGTTGGAGACCCAGGTATCTCCTCCCCTACTCTGTCTCCTCAGGTAGCCAATCCCCCTAACCCTAATGGAGATCTAGGCAAGCCCTCCCAATCTTAGTCCCATCAAGAACCCAGGCACTCCCCCTCAGACCCCTTGGGGACCCAGGCATCCTCTCCCCATCCCCTCTGGGTCCCAGGAATGCTATCCCAGCCCCGCACCAGCGTCCCTGTCCAGGCCGGGAAGGCCCAGGGCAGGTCTGGGCCCAGACATCAGAGATCGAAAGTGAAAGATACTTGGTGGACAAGTTTGGGAATCCATGGGGGAGGAGCCCTCTGGTGGCTTTGAGTTGAGCTACAAGAAGCAGGGGACGCCTGGGTCCTTCCTTAAGCCTGAGTCAGATGGGAATTTGGAGGTCTGGGTTCTAGCACTGCATTTAGCCTCTGCAGAGGCCCTATAACCCTAACCCTACTCTCAGCCCTAGCCAACCAAGGCTCTATCCCCGTCTGAGAAAGGACAGGGTTGCACTGGGGAATCTCTAAAACCCTTGGGAGGTTTTGAGTCCAGAAAGACAGTGCCCAGGCAGAGGGTGAAGGCCCAATGTCTATGGTCAGAGAGACAGCTGGTGGAAGAGAAAAATGCCATAGAGGGTACCAGAGATATCAGCATGGAGAGACAGACACAGAGAGAGATTCACTAAAAATGTTGGGAGGGGGAGTAAAAGACAAAAGGTCAGACAAAGGAGATAGGAACAAGAGGCAAATGAGAGAAGGTGCTGCAGACTGGCCATGGACTACTACTGCCCCTCTCAAGACTGAGGACCTGCCTGTTGTTGCACAGATGAAATACCCGCTGCTGTTTACCACTTCAAACCCTTCATACTACACTGGTACATTGTCGGTGAAGCTGTCAGATGGTACAACCATTTTATGAAAGCAGTTAATGACTAAAACATTCATACCCTTTGACCCAAAGAGTGAGTACATTACTGGGCTTATAGTTCAGGAAGGTCATTGATGTAAACCAAAATATTTATAGCAACACTTTTTGTACTGGCAAAGAATTGGAAACAAAGTAGGTGCCCATCGGTTGGGGAATGGCTGAACACGCTGTGGCATGTGAATGTAGCGGGAGATCACTGCACTGTAATAAAGCATGAATTGGGGATGAATACAAAGAAGCCTGGAAGGATCTCTTTGAACTGATGCAGAATAAAATCAGCAGAGCTGAGAATGTAGACACAGTAACTCCCGTGATATAGATGGAAAGAATGGCCACACACACACGCGTGAAAGACAACATAACAAAATTACAAAGAACAAACCAGGCTGGAAAGAAGAAACAGGAGATGATGGCTAGCTCTGCCCGCCCCTCGCAGAGCGGAGGTCTGCAGGGCTTACATGGTACATGTTCTCAGACTTTTTCATTGTATTGATCAGTTGTGATTTTTACCTCTTTTTTAATGTTATTTGTCATGTGAGATGGCTCTTTGAGAACATAAGGGATGATAGAAGAAATTATGATTTTTTTTAATAATCAAAAACATTGAAAAAAACCTAGTCTCATTCACAATCTAGTGCAGCTTGCCCCTCCTCCAGCCCTATTACACCTTACTCCCTTCAGGAACTGTGTCTAAGCCCAAAAGGCCTTGCTCTTCTCCATCATCCCATCTCCCACCACCATGCCTCCATATGGGTTATCACACCAGCCCACCCCCCTGCCCATGCTAGGAATGTCCTCCCTCCTCTCCTCCACCTGCTAGAAATTATAGCTCCCTTTGGAGTCAGCTCAGATGCCACCTCCTTTCAGTTCTTTCATTAGCCACTAATGCTTCTCTCTCAAAAGTGCTTTGTATAGAAACATGGCCGTTGTGACCCCCTTCCTTCGCCACCTAGAATGGCAGCAGCTCGAGGGCAGGGACAGCTTCATTCTTGTCCCTGTCTCCGGACCTAGCAGGACGCCCAGCACTTAATAACATGGTTGAACTGAGATGCAGGAAGACTGATGGAATTTGAAGGGAAAGAGGCAGAGAGATTGAGGGGATATCGGAATCGAGAGAGTAACACCTGATGGGGTGTGGAAATTAGGGTTTGAGGAGCTAGGAGCCCAGAGGAAAAGTGATTTCCATGCTGAGCCAACTGGTCCAATCCCAGCAACGAGGAGCTGCCCCAGCCACACACTCTGTCTGCACTGGCCTGAGAAGGGCCTCTGGAGGCATCCAGAATAGGGCAAGGGGCCTCCAGTCCAGGCCTTACAGAAATGAAGGAATTGGAAAAGTTTGGCCTCCAGGACAGAAGGCTTGCTTGCTGGAGCTGAGGGTTGGGTTTGCTTTGCTCGGCGCCAGAAGGCACACTGAGGAGCCTGGGGCCCCAAGGGCCAGCAGCAGAGGTCGGCGGAGGAGAAGTTTCCTCCCAACTGGAAGGATTCTACAGTGGCCGGGCCTCAGGGGAGAGGGTCTCCGACCCAGAAGTCTCTGAACACAAGCTGGAGGGCCCCAGTCTGAGATCCTGCCCAGGGAGGGTGGCCTTGGAGTTCTGGGAGCCTCCTATGAGCCCTGGGCCTCTCAGACCCTTTCCCAGCCCACTTCTTTCCCCTCAGAAGCATACTGGATGTATGTGAGATCATTTATTCAGGTGGGGACCACAATGAGGGGGCAAGTCTGGGCTCTGTGGGTCTTTATGGCTCAATCCTCCAGATGTGCAGCAGCCATGGGTTCCAGGACTAAGGTGGCGGGCTCAGATGTCTCCGAGAGACAGCCAGAGAGCCTTAGTACGGGCTGCCCGAAGGCACAGCTCGGGTCCAGCTCCCTCTGTCTCTCGGTCCCAGGATCGGCTCTGACCCTTGTTCACCCATATCACCTTTAGGTTCCCAGCCGAGGCCCATTTCACAAACTGGGAACCCTGGGAAGAGATGCTGAGGTCACAAAGGGCCAGGACCAGAGCTGGGACTGGAACCCAGGCTCAGAATCTCTGAGGGGGATAGGGCTTTGGAGGCTGCTGGGTCCAACCATCCCTGGCTGGCCATCACCTCAACAAAAGGCATCTGGGAAAGGGGCTGGGGCTGGGGGCATGCTAAGGGCACAGGCTGGAAGGGGGAGTACCTGGGCAGAGCCGAAATACCACAGGGCAGGTATATCCTGATGAAGGGCCAGACAACGAGTGAGGTGGTCTCGGTCCCCTGTCACCACATTCACCAGCCCAGGTGGGAGCAGGCAGGCCACGTCCTGGTAGGAAGAAATGGGCGCTGGAGTGGGGTACTAAAGCTCTACCCAAGATGCTCAGGTGACAGTGGGGTGGAGGGGAGGAAAGGCTGGCGGACAGGCAGCAGGGGGAGTCGGGATCCAGTACCTGACAGAGCTGCAGGGCCGGCAGCGGACAGGCCCCACTGGGCACCATGATGACAGCGTTGCCGTAGGCCAAGGCTGGGGCAAGGAGAGACACAAAGGCGAGCAAGGGCCACTCCTCTGGGCAGATGATGCCCAGCACTCCCAGGGCCTCTCGAAGGCGCAGAAAAGGCCCCTGGTGCCCAGTACTCTGTAGGGAGGAGGGTTACAGGGTCAGGGGATTGCCAGGGGACCAGATGGGAGACCGAGGGATGAGGGCAGGAATAGAGAAGAGGCTCACGTGTAGGCCGGCTCCCTGGGCATGGACCTGCGCTCCCCAGGCTCGTAGCCGGGCAATGCTCAACACCACTTCGGTCTGAGCACCCGCAAGGTCAATTCCCGTCACCTCTGTCAGATGTTCTGCTAGCGCCTGGCTCCTCTGGGACAATGCGTCAGCCAGAGCCCACAGGGTTGATGCCCGGCTCCCTGGCACCTGACTGGCCCAGCTGGCGGACAGGGAAAGGAGAGAGGTAGGATGAGGGTGGCCCTGGGGGGCTGAGGCCAGCCCACTTGCCTCCCGTCTCCACTCACAGGGCTGCTGCCTGGTGGGCTGCTTCCACGGCCACTCGGATGTCCTTGGCACTGCCCTCTGCCACATGTGCACAGACGTTCCCACTGGAGCTTAGGATGGGCCTTGAGCTGCGGCTGGCAGGATTCTGGAAGCGGCCAGCCAAAAAGACCCCATATGGGACAGTTGTGCTGAAGGGAGAGGATGTGGTGAGGACACAGAGCCGTCTGTCCTCAGGCCCCGCTCTGGAATCCCCCTCAGAGGCCTGAGCAAGAGGGACTGGGGGAGCAGGAACTGACCTGGGGGAGGTGTCCGGGCCAGATGGCAGGACAGGTTGGGCAGACAGGCCAAACTTATCATAGTCCACGTTCTTCAAGGGCCCTCCAGGCCAAGGAGGGAGGTCCACAGGGTGGAGGTACTCATAGAGGCCCTGTGGGAGCCGGGGGCGAGCGCCATTAGGGGAGCAAGCAACCCCCCAGGGTGGGAGGAGGGTAACTGAGGGCAATGGGAGGTCAAGGGTCACTCACATCAGGGCCTCCGTGCCAGGATGAACCGTTCTCCTTGCAGCCACCCATGGGGGCGCCTGCGTCTTTGAGTCCATGGGCATTAATCCAAACGGTGCCCACTCGGAGCCTGGCAGGAAAGCCCAGAATAGGAACCAAGACCGTTAGGGACAGCCAGGGACAGAAAGATACAGACTTGGGAGGTGGGGGTTTGTGTGTGATGGTCTGGGGAGGCCTGGACGGTGCGTAGGGTCTAAATAAGCAGCTGGCGGCAGAGGGAGACTAAGGCTATGAGCCTGAGGGCCTGGGGATCCTGGCAAGGGGAAGTGAGGTCAGCAGATCAAGAGACACCCCTGGGGCATGAGAAGGGGGGCCTTGAAGGACAAGGATGGTGACATGTACTTCCTACGGATGCCCCGTAGGTGCCAGGCCTTCTGCCAAGAGCTTTGCAACTACTCCTTGCACGTGGTCCTCACAGTCCCCTGGGGAGAGAGGTGCTAATATGACTCTCATCTTACAGAGAGAGAGATGCCCAGGGTCTGGGGCCTCCTTACTTATAGGCCAGGTCCAGGGCCAATGTGAGCCGCTCACTCCACACGCTGACGCTGCCCCCTCGAGGAGTGCCATTGACCAGAGCCAGCGCCTCCTTTGCTGTGCGGAATGGGGAGAGCAGAACCACAGGCCATGGCACCTGCAGCCACCATGGGAAGAGAGGTGGGGGGACTGAGGAACCCCAGGCTCCCAAGGGACCCAGGCATCCCCAGCCCTGACCCATGTCCTGCTGCCCCCTAAGGGACACAGGCGCCTCCAGCCCTGACCCATGTCAGGGCTCTGGTCACTGTGCCAGCTGTGGAGGCCAAGCCTGAGACTATCCCCACCCAGGGGCTTCCTCACCTCTGCCTGGGCACACGGGCTTGCTGGGGCCAGACCCAGGATCAGCGTTGGGGGAAAGAACGGGCTGTTTGGGGGGACATTCCCAGCTTGGAATATCTGCACGATGGAGAGAGGAGGCAGGAGCTCTTGATCTAATCCAGGGGCATCCCCCATGGGATCTCCTTTGCCCATCATTCCCATGTCCCAGCCCCCTCCGGGCTCCTCACCTGTGCCCCCTGGTTCTGGGCTTCCTGAATGTAGTTCTGGGCTTTCTCCCAGGCAGAGATCCCAGGCGTGCCCATGTCCATGGCCCAGTCCAAGCTCTGGCCTTGACGCACCCCGCACATGCGGGCCTTGAGTCTCTCCAGTATCCGTTCCCACTCACACACCTGCACCAGCAGCCGCAGCCCACCCTGAGGCCCCAAGGCCCAGGTCAGCTGGGCTGTCTGGGAAGACCTCTTTCCATAGCTTGGCCCACGCTGCTCCACCCCCTTCCCGTCTTCTACCACGCTCTTCACAAGGGGGAAGCCAGCAGGACAACACACAGCTGTCCCCCCAAGTGCCACTCACCAGGCTGCGGTCAGACCAGACAGCATCCACCACCCCTTCCACTGCCGAGTCCAGGTCGGCTGTATCCGTGATTACCAGCAGAGATTCTGTGCCCAGGCTCAAGGAGAGGTCAGCACTGCTACCAGCTAGTGCCTTACGCAAGGCCTTGCCTTCCTGGGGGAGACCCCAACCACTCAGCATCTTGCAGTGGCCTTGGCAGGCCACACCCAGCCAGGACGCCAGGGCCCTCTCAAACCTTGAGCTCTAGTACCTCTATAGTCCCACAGAAGGTGATCTTGGCAATGCCCGGCAGGGTGGGGAGCAAGGTCTCTAGGGAGGTGGCTCCCATGACCACATTGAGGACACCTGGAGGCAGCCCAGCCTCCTCACTCAGCTGGGCCACAAGCAGTGATGTCAGAGAGGTTGGGCCTCCAAGGACCACCACAGTACACCCTGGCGTGGAGGCCAGAAATCAGTGAGTTAGCCAAACAACCAGGTCTATGAAAAAGCCCCTGTTACAAGCCAGGACTGTCCTCCACAAGCTCTCAAGCACAGAGGAGACAACGCAGAATGCATTCCGGGCAGCTTGGGCAAGGGGAGAGACTGCATGAAAGGAAGGAGGGAAGAAGTCCATTTCTGGGGTGCCAAGTCACAAAGTGGAGGGAGGGTTGTGGGAGGGACGTGGGAAGAGGCCAGCCGGCTGCCCAGCCCAGACAGAGATGCTGAGGGAAGCTGGGCAGGCAGCCAGAGGCAGCACTGGTCCTGAATGCCAAGTGGCCCCAGGAGGCCCCAGGGAATGATGGGAGCTCACTGAGTAGAGGGTGATGGCTAACCAGGCACTCATAGGGAAATCGCTTTGGTGGCTGAACAGAGGACATGCAGGAGTGGAGAGAGACTGCGCAGGCAGGCCCCTAGCAGCTGGAACCACTGTCCAGGCCTGTGCCAGGGTGGGGTGGGGGTGGGAGAGGAGAGAAGGGGGTGTCTTTGAGAGATGGGACGTAGGTGAAATCATAAGCCTTGACAATAGCTTGCACATGGGATGTGAGAGAGAATGAGGAACCCAGGACTACTCCAAGGTTGGGAGCCTGAGGGACTGGGAGCTAGGTGGCTCAGTGGACAGAATGCTAGACACAGAGTCAGGAAGATCAGAGTTCAAACTCAGTCTCAGACACTTAAAAGCTGCGGGACCCTGGGCAAGTCACTTAATCTGTTTGCCTCAGTTTCTCTCACTATAAAATGGAGCTAATCATAGTGTGTAGCTCCCAGGGCTGTAAGGATAAATAAAGTAGGTTTAGGAAAGTGTTTAAGACACTGCTATTATTATTTGCTACTGTTACAAGAAGGATGGTGTGTCCTGAGCTGTGAGGTGAGGAGGCTTCGAAAGGATAGAGAATTCATTCTGTTTTGGATACACCGAGTTTGAGGTACCTATGGGACATCCACAAGGGCCAGATGCACAGATTTGGGTTGCACTGAGATGAAAACATCCATAGTCACTGATGAGGTCACCAAGGGAGAGCATGTCAAGAGAGGAGGGCCCAGAACATTGTGGTCTGGAGGAGAACCCATCAAGGGAGACAGAGAAGGAGTAGTCAGAGGGGGAGGAGGATGGGGTGGGGGGTACCTAGAGAGGAATGAACAGGCAGGAGAAGAGGGGGTCACCACAGCGTCAAAGGGAGAAGGACTCAGAAGGCTGTCGTCTGGCCACCGAGAGGTCACTGGTTAGT
This sequence comes from Phalanger gymnotis, assembly GCA_028646595.1. Classification (NCBI taxonomy): domain Eukaryota; kingdom Metazoa; phylum Chordata; class Mammalia; order Diprotodontia; family Phalangeridae; genus Phalanger; species Phalanger gymnotis. The sequence goes on along the minus strand of CM053622.1, from coordinate 810,178,129 downwards.
GCTGAAGACAGGAATGATGAGCATGGAAACCAGACTGGTGAGGGCTTAGAAAAGAATGGGAGGAAGGGTGAAGGAAGCAGGGGCAGACAATTTCTTGGAGGAATTTGGCTGGGAAGGGGAGGAAAAATAGAAGAGGAAAGTTTGTGGAAAACAGAAAGGCCCAATAAGGAAAAGGGGGTGGGGTCCAGTCCTGGCTAGTCCTTCCTAGGAGCCTCAGCCCTGGGACAGATGAAGGGCTGAGCAATCCTCTCAACCCAGATGTTTCCCATCGCCCAAGAGTCCGGGGTAGGTCCCAGAGGTTCATCCTCTGGCCCTGACTTACCCACGGCCAGGGCTGGGCAGATTCTCCACATCATCTCAATGAAGGAGAACGTTGGCGGGAGGATGATGGCTACCACTCCTGGGAAAGGAAGAGCAGGCATTGTCCACGTTGGTGTGGGGACGGGGGCGGGGGTAAGTGCTAGGACGGGGGCTGGGCGGGGGAACACCCAAGGTCCTGGGGGCTCTCACCCACGGGCTCCCATCCTGAGAGGGCCTGCTCCTGAGTCTGGGCCCAGCACGCGTGGTATTGCAGCAGCTGATGGGCCAGAGGAATGTCCCCATCCCGGACCTCACGCACCACGCGGCCAGATGCTAGTGCCTCAAGAACCCACAGAAGCTTCTGATGCTTCTGGATCATCTCTGCCAGCCTGGGGGATGAGGGAAATGGGTGAAGCTGGCCTCTGACTCATGTCCCTACCCCATCCTCCAGAGTGGCCATAGTCCCTGGCTCCCCCAGAGACTCATGGGAGAGACTACATTCCAATGGAGTAGAAGCTCCTTTAGGGCAAGCACTGTTTCCTTTTGTTTGCTCAGTAGGCTCAGGGAAGAGCTTCTCTTTTGGGTCCTGAAGGCTGGCTATCCCAAAGAGGGCAGGAACATCTATGTTTGTCCCACTTCCCCTTCCACCCCCTGCAGGGCCAGGCAGGGGAGCCAAGTTGGGGGACCCCTCACCTAACCAGGTGCTGAGCACGAGTGGCCCCAGGAAGCTGGCTCCACTCTTCAAAAGCTCGCTGAGCCACGTCCACAGCCAAAGCCACATCTTCATTCTTGGCCTGGAAGCAGTTGGCCAGGAACTCACCTAGCCACAGAGCTCTTAGAATCAACAGGATGTAATCACCCCACCCCTTGTCCCTCAAAATGGGGGCATCCAACACCCCCGAGGATCGGGGAGGGAGAGTGAGCTGGTCATTTGGTGACAAGCAGGGAGTTAGGCCTAGGACACAGGACTCCTGGAGAGAGTGGGATCACTGGGGAAAAGAGTCCCTGGTACCTGAGGATGGGTCCCTACACCTGATGGTGCCTTGGCCTTCAGATTTCAGCCACTTTCCATCCACAAAGTGGCCCAGGTTTGAGCCTTGGGTATCCAGCCAGGCCTAAGTGAAATGGGGCAGTGTCAGGATTCAGGCTTGTCACATACTTGCCCTCCAAGAGTCTTAGGAGGCCAGTGTCTCTGGCCTCCAAGAGACCCAGGCATTTGGCATCTGGAGGGAAATTGGAGCTCAAAACCTTCAGCTCTGGGAGTGGAGATAGAGACGATTCTAAATATCCCAGAGGGAGCCAGGCACTTGACCAGGGTCAAAGTCTAGTGGCCTCGGGGCTGTGATCCCTAAATACTGAGACCAGGGTAGGAAGTTTGAGCCTCTAGGTTTCTAAACCAGGAAGCATCCAGGTGCCTGCCCACTCCCAAAAGGCCAGGGCAGTACCTGGAGGGCCCAGTTTGGGAAGACTCCGCAAGCCCTAGCACCCAGGCATAATTAATAAGCAGCTTGGATGGGGTCCCTAGGCAGGAGTCTGAGGGGCAGCAGGAGTATCTAGGGCCCAGGGCATAGGGACTGGTTTCTACCAGGGTAGGGGAACACAGGCTTGAGGCAGGAGACTGGGGTACCCAGGGTAGAGAAGAAGAACCGTGAAGAACAGGTAAAGTGCCCACAGGGCAGCCCCAGAATCCTGGGGAGGATGCATATGGCAAGGTCTATAGGTCTGGGTGCTAGGATGTACCCAGGATCCAAAGGACAGAGTGCAGGCGTGGCAAGCTTAGCTCAGGATCCACAATGCAGGATGGGTAAGCAGGGCTGAAGTCTGGGGGACACAGCTGTAAGCAGTGCTTGGGATTAGGGCACAGGGGATGGGGTGCACTGGTATAGGTGAGGCTTGGGATCAGGGGCACAAGGGTGCAAGCATGGCTCAGGGTCTGGCTGTACGTGGGACTAGGACAGGCCTTCTTAAATTTTTTCTACTGGATACCCCTTCAGTTCTTTGAGCTGGGTGGAGACCCTGTCTAGGGCACAGAGGCAGAGGGCTACAAATAGGGGCCTGATGTGACTGCAGTGGGATTGGTGTCACTGAGGGGCAGAGAGACAAGTGAGGCTGGGCTGGGGTGTAAGGGGTGCACGGGGGGAGGAAGGACAAACAGGGCTGGGCAGGGGTTCAGGAGGTGTACTGGGCACAGGGGGGGACAAGCAGGGCTGCAAGGGGTGTGCACTGCGCACGGAGGGGGGGACAAGCAGGGTTGGGCAGGGGTGCAGGGGTGCCCTGGGCACGGGAGTGGGGGGGAAGGACAAGCAGGGCTGGGCAGCGGTGCAGGGGGTGCACTGGGCACTGGGGGGTGGGGGGGGAGGACTAGCAGGGCTGGGCCCGGGCTCGGTTCCGCCTGCTCGGAGCCCAGGGAGCCGGTGCCGAGGGTGCGCGCCCTCCTGAGCGCCCGCGGGCGGGCTCACCAGCGCCAGCGAGGGGCTCTCGAGCGCAGGCCCATAGTCCAGGTTGAAGAAGATGTCCCGGGCACTGGAGGCCCCACGCGACGCCGCCGTGGCCGAAGCCGCCATGCCGCCCGCCCGCCGCTCAGGCTACAGCCCCTAGCAGGAATCGGCCGAGCACCGCCTCCCGGCACCGCACACCCCGCCTCCCTTTCCCGCTGAAGCCTCCCATTGGCTCGCGTGACATACCGGAAGTGACATGCAGGATGAGGCGGGGCCGCGTACCGGAAGTGTGGCTGGCGTTCCGAAGTGCGGCCTCCTAGGTGACTGCAACACCTGCCAGCCCCTGGAAGTGGGCTGGGGGCGTTTGGGAGGGTCTTTGGGTCCCAGGGCTGGGGTCTGAGTGCCTCCCCAATTCTGGTACCCCCGCTGCCCGTTCTGTACCCAGAGAGAGTTGCGATCTCTCAGCGTTCTTTAGACTCGGGAGCCCCGGGGGTCAGGCAAGAGGGGTGTCTCCCCTAATTCCCGCAGCCCCTTAAGGGGTCCAGTCCTGCCAGAATAGGGCCGAGATCTCTCAGCGAGCTTTAGGTCTGGGACCAGGAAAGGAAGAAGGAGAGGGCGCTGAATCCCCCAGCCCCCTGCCCATAGGGCAGACCATTCAGGCCATCCAGGATCTCTAAGCGTCCTTTAGGTGTGGGCGCTTCCGCTGCCCCCCTCCCAGAAGCGCCTTGACTGGGAATCTCTGAGCCCCTTTTAGGCCTGTCTGGGGAGAGGAGGAGATGGTGGTCCCTTGGGTCACCTGGGGTCACATCCTGCCAGGGGGTGGCTTGGACCATAGGTCGTCAGTGTCCCGCTCGTCCGTTCCCCCCCCTCACCCTCCCCCCGGTCGTGGGAGGGGCAGCCCAGAGAAGGGAGTTCCCTTCTTCCCTTCCCCACCCCATTCCCCAGGAGCCCTGACCTTTTGTGGTGTGTCCGGCAGGCTGGTTCAGCCTGAGGATCTCCAAGCGTTCTTGGACACGGGGAATCCCCCTCCCAGAGACCATGGCTTCGACCCGGGGCCGGGACAACTCCTTGCTGGCCGCAGAGCTGAGGGAGGAGGCCAGAGCAGAGGCAGAAGAGGAGAACAGGGGCCTGTGTGAGCAGATGCTGCTGCAGGTGGGCAGGGGTCTGAGGAGGTTTGGTGGGTCTGGGGAAGTGGAGGCTCCCCTTGGTGATTTGGGGGTCGGTCTCCCCACAGGCCATGCAGAAGATCCTGGATGCCCAGTCACCCATGCCCGACTCCAGGCAGATCCAGCCCAAGCCTGGTAATGGGGGGAGGAGCTGGGGGGGGGGTGCAGAGAGAGAAGGAAAAAAAAACATGGAGGCAGAGAGGGGGAGATGGAGACATGGACAGATGAAGATGGAGATGGATGGAGAGGAGGAGCAGAGGCATGAGGCTGGGTCAGTGGCCAGGGCCATCCTTTGACTCCCTGACCCTGCAACCCTCCTCTGTGTCTCCATCTGAGCTGATTCATCCCTCATCTTTCTCTGTCTGGGCACTTGCCTCAGTTGCCCCATGGCCTTTCACCCTTCAGGTTTCTGTGTCAAGACTCGCTCCCCAGAGGGAAAGGTTTTCATCAACGTCTGTCAATCGGACGCCATCCCTGCCCCGGCTGATCTCAGTGAGCAGGAGCTGCTGTGTGTGCTCGAGGGGGACCAGGCTGCCTTCCGCATCCCCATGAGCCTGGGAGAGCCCCATGCCGAGCTGGACCGAGGTGGGACAGCAGCCCCCAGCCCCAGCCATTGCCTCCCTTCCTCCCAGCCCTTCCCCAGGCAGTGTCCAGGCTGCTGGGGGTATCTCTGTTTCCCATCTGTCTGTCTCTGGTTTGGATGGTTCCCTCCTTTCATCTCTCCCTCTGTCTTCATCCTCTTATCTCAGTCTGTGTTTGGTTGCCACTGTGTCTCTGCCTCCCTGGACTCAACTTGTTCCTTTCTCTGTCCCTGTCTCACATCACCCTCTCTCTAGGCTGGGGCTGGTGGGAGGGAGGTTGGGGAGATCCCAGTCCTCAGCTTCCCTTGTGCTCATCCTCCATAGGAGGGAACGGCTGCACAGCCTATGATGTTGCCATCAACAGTGACTTCTATAAGAAGCTACGGGTACGGGGCAGTGAGGAGCTGAGGGGGAGGGGAGCTGTGAGGAGCCTTGTGGGGGGGGGTCAGATTCGCTGCAGGAGCCTGGGGGGTGGGCGAGGGGCTGTGAGGAGCCGGGGGTGGGGCAGCCCAAGTTGTTGCTGGAGCCTTAAGGGGGGAAGGGGGGCCAAAGGAGCTGCAGGAAGCTGAGGGGTAGGTGAGGGGCTGTGAGGAGCCTGGTAGGGAGAGACAGAGGAGCCGTAGGAGCCTGGGACCTAGGGAGCAGGAATGAGCCAGGGCAGGAGCCTGGCAATGGGATTTGAAGGGGTTCAGGCTGTGAGGGATGTCTCCCCATCTTTCCCCAGAGTAATGACTTCTTCTTGGAGTTTTTTGTCACGGTGGCCATGGAAGGTTTAGAAGACAAATATGGTACCCAGCTGAGCCGAGGTGAGGCCTTCCTCTGGGGCCTGGGGTCTGGTGCTTGACAGAGCTCTGGGGAAGCTGGGCATGGCCTGCTGATACCCATTCCTCACTGCCCACAGAGTGGCGCCTGCTGAAATACCGGCCCTTCCTGGGCTCCATCTCCCAGCAGAGCATCCGCACCCAGAGCCAGCCACGGCCTCCTGCTATCCAGGAGCTTGGAGATGGGTGAGAGGGGCTGGGAGTAGCATGTCCTACACTGCCTCTGGGTGCAGGGGGGTGCCTATGCCTAACTACGTCCTCTGTACATCCTAGCCCCCCCGTCCCCAGCCCTGCCCTCTGCATACTCCAGGCCCCCTGGCCCTGCTCAGTTCTGCTCTTGCCTGTTCTCTATGGTACCATCTCTGAGAGAATGTGTGCTGTGTGCATGGCTCATCCAGGAATATGTTTTGTTTCAGGATCCATATTTGCAAAGGTAATTTTGTCATGCTTCCTCATTAGGGAGGTGGAAAGCAGTAGGAGGGAGAGAAGGTGGATCTTTGAAAAAAAAATATAAGCTCTTTGCAGACAGAGACAACTTCTTTTTTGCCCTTGTGGCCCTAGTACCTGCACACAGTAGGCACTTAATAAATGCTTGTTGATTGATTGTGCCCATCTCTCCTCATGCTCCAGCACTGAGGATCCCCCTCTGAGGCTTTGGCTAGAGGCTCCAGACCTGCTTCTGGCTGAGGTGGTCTTGCCCAAAGTGGTAAGTGCCAAGAGCAGGTGGGCCCCCCCAGGCACAAGAGAGGGCCCAGGTGGGGTAGGGAGAGGGGGAACCTGGGATTTTCCCATCAGGCCCAGAATGGGGGGAGCAGGTCTGGCACTGAGGAAGAGTGAGCCAGCGTTCAGGCCCTGGGCTTGTGTCTGATTCTATCTCTCTGCCCTAGGCCTCTGCCCGGGAGCTCTCACTTCAGCTTGGGGGAGACCGACTGGTCCTGAGAGCACCAGGAACCCCCTACCATGTGGACATCTTTGTCCCGCATGATATTAACCAGGAACAGTGCCAAGCCGCCTTCAATCAGAAGAGCAAGGTGGGCCCAGGAGATCCCCAGGCTGCAGGTGGGGTGGGTGGGCTGGGCCCCAGGAACCAGCCAGGGTGCCTGGGTCTTTAGTGCCTACTGTGTCTCCTCCAGACCCTGATGATCTCCATGCCCCTGCAGACAGCATGCTCCTGAGCAGCAGGACCTGGATTCCTTGGGTGGATGTCAAGTGTGGCTGGGCTGCCTTGCCTTCCTCTGACTTACTATAAAATAAAAGATTTTTATTTGGAAGAACTCTTGTCTGAGTTGGGGCCAACACCTGAATATCAGGGCACATAGGGGTGACTGGGAGGACGCGCCAGGGCCCCCAACAGCATGGTAGCAGAGTTCAGAGACCAGACACTGAGTGAGGCCAAGGAAAAGGGCCCTGCACACAGGCAGCTTTTACTTTACAGATGGGAGACCACCAAGGCAAGAGTTCAGTGTATGGCAAGCATCTGACGAGAGAGCATTGATCAGGAGGGGAAGGTGGTACCTGAGCTGAGGCTGGAAGATCCTAAGAGGAGAAATTGTTTATCCAACAGCTGGGGAGGGAGGGAGGGTGTACTGGGGGAACAGCCTCTAGGCCAGCTTGGCTGGAACGTTCCAGGGAGAAGTGGCTGGGGAAGGAGGTGGGAGCTAGATGCCAGACTGGGGAGTTTGCTTCATCCCAGAGGTGACAGGAAGCTCTGATGGCATGCCACGATCACACTACCCTCTGCTTAGGCAGCTGAGAGGAGAGATTGGAGTTGGGGGGTGCAATGAAGAGACAGTCCACTACTCCAGAAGTGAGAAGGTAACAGGCAGAACGTGGGTTGGGGGCTGTGTGAGTGGAGGGATGTGGCAGAATCAGAGGTGGTGCCAAATAGATGGGTGGAGTAAGGGAGAGGGAGGAGTCAAGGGTGATTCCAGGCTGCAGACTTGGGGTACAGGAAGGATAGCCAAGGTAGAAGAAGGGGTGGTTTTGGAGAAAGTAGTGAAGATGTGGGACTGGATCTCGAGTTAGACTGAAGCTGACCATGACAATGCATGAGACGGTAATTAGATCCCTGGGAATTAAGGAGGTAGCCACGAAAAATATCATATAGGGAAAAGAGAAGGCTCAGGCCAGAGCTTTGGGGTCACCTATGGAGTGTGATACGGATGGGGGCCTGAGGACAGGAAGCATTGACAGATGTGCAGGCGAAGGAGGTGATGGCTTTACAAGGATGATGTGTGAGAGAAGGCCATCAGATGGGGTGGTGGAGAGGTGGCTGGGACCAGGAGACTGGAAGATGGCAAGGGGCTGAATGAATGAAGGCCCCCAGAGCAGGACCAGCTAGTCCTGAGAGTTTAGGTGTGGAGGGTCCACAGGTGAGCCCTTTGTCCCTGGGGCTTCGAAGGGCACCGTAGGCCCAAGGGTGTGAGCTTCAGAATCTCCAGAGAAGAGGGTCTGTACCCCTTCCTTTCTCTAGTTTTGTTAGAGTTGGGAAGCATCAGAAGGGAGCCAGTTCTGATAATCCTTGAGTTTGCTTCTCTGGTCCTGCCCTGCTGGGTACCCTGGCTGTGGAGGCAGAAGAGGCAAGTGGCTTGTGGTCCTCCCCATGGGCTGGGTAGAGCAGCCCTTGAGACTCTGGACTCCTAGTCCATCCCTAAGACATAGGAAGGCCCCTCAGCACTAGAGGGATGAGCACTCAAGGCTTCAAATCTGTTTCCTGCTGCTGTAGCTCATGGAGGGCCTGACCAGCCTCTCATTGGCCTGGCTACTCATGCCCAGCCATGGGACAGACCTCTGCCCCTGGCTAGCCCCCAAGCTGATGGTGACTCTGGCCTCCAGCTTGCCTAGCCCCATACCCCTCCCCCGTGCTGCTGCTTCCTACTGTCCTGGGGGACAAGGACCCCTCGTGTTGTCCATCTCTTGTATCCCTGGGTTACCTCAGTGGCTGAATTCCCTGGGTGCCTGGCTCCTTCTGTCTCTGCCTTTATCTGCCCTTTCCCCTTGGTTGCCGGCCTCACCTTGTCTCCTCCACAGAATGGAAGCTCCCTGCAGGCCAGAGGTTGTTTTTGTCCTGGTATCTCCAGCTCCCAGCATTCTCAGTGCTTAATAAAGGCTTGCCAAGTGAAACTGAATCCAGGTTTTGTCTTCTCCCTTTAAGACTTAGCTTGGATTCCCAACTCTCAGAGCTCTGTACTCTAGGAGCAAGGTCCTCTGTGGGACCCTTGGAGTCACCAGGAAGAGCTCGGCCCCAAAGATCTTGAAGCCCATGATCTGTCTACATCATCTTTGGTCCTGCCTGTCTGTGGCTTCCTGCCAGGATTTGCACACAGGCACAACCTGCTTCAGTCTCTGACCTGATCTCCGGTCTTGCCTTTCCAACTGCCTATTGGACATCTCAAATTGGACGTCCCGGAGAGGTCTTAAACTCAGTATGTCCCAAACTGACTTCATTTATTCCCCACATCCGAGGCAGCTAAGTGGCAAAGTGAAAAGGGTACTATAATGGAGTCAGGAAGACCTGAGTTCAGATCCAGCCTCAGACCCTTAACTAGCTGTGTGATACTGAGCAAGTCAGCCTCTGTTTGCCTGTTTCCTCATCTGTAAAATGGGGATAACAGCACTCTGCCCCCCGCCCAGGTTAAAGATCAAGGATAGGATTTATATAGCACTTAGCACAGGGCCTGTTACATAGTAGATATTTAATAATTCCGTGTTAATCAATTATTGATCGACCGATTAACCGCTTCAGCATATTCCCATAGAAAGAGCCGTACCTCCAAAACCAAGGATGTGGGAATTTCGACAAGGCCGTTTCACTCTGCACAGAACTGGAGGGACCCTGGCAGTCCTCACAAATAGATGAATTGGTCCAGAAGTCCACCTTTCCCTTTTGGCTTGCCATTTGCCTTCGAAACACATTCCCGGTGTGCTATGAAGGCCAGTCACGCGGCTCAGTCAGCTCCTCCTTCCGCTGACTCAGCCCTCATCCCTAGCTCGGCCCCTAACTGTCCCTGGCCCTGTGTTCTGCCTACACACAGAGTCCAACCCCCTCATTTCACAGCTAGGGAAACTGAGACTCAAGAAGGGGAAATGACTGCTCAGGATAACACAGTCAGTAAATAACAGAGTTGGGCTTTGAATGCGAGATCTGATTCTAGACCCTCATAAGAAGCATAAAAGCTACAGACAGAGATGTGGGTGTCTGCTCCATGGAAAGGACCCAGGTTTCTCTGAGTTCATCATTTCTGCAATTTCCAATGGCACAATCCTATTCTACTGTACTACACACAGCAGGCACTTGATAAATGCTTCACTGACTTCCATTTCATTCAGGTCAGCCCTCTCTGGGGCTTCCAGTTCTTTGCTCTGGCTAAATTTTGCTATAAATTATTGTGGACATGGAAGGTCTTTCATCTGCTATGGGTACGTGCCTAGTAGTGGTATCACTGGGCCAAAAGGCACCTTCCTTTTAGCACCTTCTTTGGTTGAATTTCCAACCATTTAACATAGAATCTGGACCATGTTACAGTCCCACCAATAGGACATTCACGTGCCCATCTTTTTTTTTGTTGCAGATCAAAACATACATGTTTTACTTTATTTTTCTTGGGAACTTTTTGGTCTATGTTTTCTTTAGCAACATGGCTAACATGGAAGTATGTTTTGCATGGCCTCACATATATAATCTATATTAAATTGCTTGCCTTCTCAAGGAGGGGGAAGGGAGGGAGGGAGAGAATTTGGAACTCAAAATTTTTTTAAAATGTCAAATTTTTTTACATGTAATTGAGATTTAATGAAATAAATAAAAATATATTGGAGAGGGGGTGGGGAAGAATATTGCCTTGGAACACTGAGAGGCTAGTGTCATACATCCAGTACATGGGACTTGAACCCAAGTTGTGTGACTTTAAGGTCAGCCATCTACTATACCGAGGTGCATATCCAAAATCACCTTGGTTCACATTCTCTGACTTAGATACCCTACAGTTTCTTCTCACTCCCAAACATTGGATATATAAGAAAAGCACAGGCAGGATAACAGGCCCAGGGAAGAACTCTGAGGGAGTTGATGGCTGAGAGCCTCTAACCTGTTGCATGTTGTCCTTGAAAGATGAAGCAGGCCAGGGTGGCTCTATGGGGTCATCTCATCCCTTCCAGGTACCTTGTATAGCTGGATGACTCAGTCCTTCGGTAGATGCCATAAGGGGGTTCATCGCTGTCTTGATCCAAATATCGAAATGGTGGCAGATAAGGGAACTTCTGTGGGGGATGGTAGGGGGGTGAGTGTACAAACTCGGACACTGGCTCTCGAATGTTGAGCAGGTGGTGATAGATGTGGGTGACAGAGTCATCACAGCGGCATTGGAAGAAGGCCAGACCAGCTAGAGTCATGAAGTCCTGGTGCTTCTTACAGAAATCAAATGTGCAGAAGGTTCTCATAGCAAGACGGTAACAGGGTGTGGGACGGGCATCTTCAGAAAAGTTGATGGGCTCATGTTGCTTGAAAAGGAGTAAAGTAAAACAGTGAAAACCAGTTCCTCTTGAGGGGAAGGGTGGGAGGTAATGGCACATCTCCTGTCCTGTGGACACGTCGTTACCTGGGATGTTGGTCAACAGCCAGTGGATGTATTCAGCATCCTGTTCTTGCAAGTGTCCATCCAAGCTGGTGAGCAGCAAAGTCCACAATGAATCCTTTTCTGCTTCATATGTCACTTCTGGGAGATTAGTGGCCTCCATCAGGGTAACCTCATTCCCCTGGAATACAGGCATCATCAGCTTTTCTCCCAGATTGCAGGCAACATTCAGTGGGACCCAGGACAGAAATGTAGCACCATGGAACAGGTCTTGGTAGAGGCCATAGTACTCAGCCAGGTGCTGCTTATGCTAAGGGCCAACAGTCTTCTCCCAATCAGCCTTCACATGACATTGTGATCAAGACATTTCAGAGGTGGGCAGCCTTCTCCATCCTAGCCTGGTTCTCCCGAAGGATCTTCTTCCTTTCAGGGATCTGTTGTTGCCTCTGGAGCATCTTGTTGGAAGGAAATCCAGTGCCTATTTTGTCTTTGGGATTGGAGGGCTGTGGGAGGTAGTCGTGGTACCTCTTCCACCAGTGTGGGGTGTTCGCCTCGTGTTCGGCATGGTGCCGGTAGCAGTTGAAACTGCAATACCTCTCTAGGTTCTCCAGCATGCTGATGTCGATGTCTTCATTGGGCATGAGTCCCAGTGGGGCAGACTGCAGCTCAGGATGGTCACGGTGCCGAAGTCGTGGGCACTCAGCATTTTGTACAGAGTGACTCTTTTTACACCGTCTTCCTTAGGGCCACGGCATTAGCATTGCCGCCAGGGCCACCTCACGTGCCCATCTTGTAACGGCCTCTCCAACAACTGTGATTTTGTCTTGGTGTTAGCTTTGCAAACCAATGGATGTGAGATGGCATCTCCCGGTTTTAAAAACGGACATTTCTCTTAGCATTAGAGCTTTGTTGCTTTCTGTGGTTGTTGGCAGCTTGCGTTTTCTGTTTCAGGAACTGCCTGTTCATAAGTCTTCATCTCTAATTGATTGGAGAATAGCTTTGGTTTGTTTGTAGGTCGCTGAACCTATAGGGGCTAATGAGATCAACAAGGAAGAAAACAGTGTAGAGAGAGAGGAGGGTCTAGGACAGAGTCGGCGGATAGACCCACTGTTAGAGGACATGATGTGAACGAGGGGGATTGAGAAGGAATAGCCAGACAGGTAAAAGGAAGACAAGAGGTGGAATCGCAGAACCATAGAATCCAAGAATTGGAGCAGCTGCCTTGACCAAAAATCAACGTACACACCAACATGATCCTCACCATAGCAGATGTAAGAAATTGTCATCCATCCTCTGTTGGAGGACCCCCAAGGATGGAGAAACCCGACACTCCAGGAGGCGGCCTCGTCCCACTAAGCCATGGTGCCCAAAACAAAACACAGTACTCCATCAGCAGTCTGACGAGAGTCGAGAGCCATGGGGCTATCGTATTCCTGTTCTTGGAAACTCTGCCCTCCTAATGCATCCTGCTATCCTGATGTAACAACGATGCTGCTTGCTGCAACTGTGGCTGTGTAAGACCAACAACACCAGCACACAGGAAGGTTGCTAGCACAGGGCTTTGATTTGATTTTCTAAGGAAAGCAACTTTAAGGGGTTAACAATCTCATTTTAATCAAACATACATATGTCATTCACTTAGTTCAGGGGGAAAAGCCAGCACCTTGAACTTCAAAGCAAATACAAACAGAAATTACAAACAGAGACAATATAAACAGAGTAAATACGCAAAATTATCAACAGACAGGCCTTTAGCTGTGTGACCAAAGAATTACATAGTTACCAGAGAGAGAGGCACCAACACCTGGGTTTTCAAAGCCAGGGGCCTCCAGAGGCTACCCAGAGTCTCTTCTGGTCAGACGAAATGACATTCTTTCAGTAAAATGCTAACCTCCGAGTATATATACCCTTCTTAGGGCCTGAAGGCTTCACATCTAATCAGAAAAAGGTTGTGGGCCTGGGGCTTCACACCTACTTAGCAAAAGGTTGTGGGCCTGGGGCTTTGCACCTAGCAAGACTTAATCAAAGTCATTGGATTACTTTAGCATTCTAAAAGAGAAAACAGTAAAAAAAAAAAAAAGTCCCACCCTAATTACCATAATACCTAATCACATTGGCAGTCACAGGGCACTGTCAACTTATATTCACCTTGCATGCCACTCAGATCCCCAGAATTTTTCAGAACAACTGCTACCCAGCTATACTTCCTAGAACTTGTTCTGGGGAAGTTCGTTATTCGTCCCATTGTACAGGACTGTACATTTCTGCTTGTTGAATTTCATATTATCAGCTTTAGTCCATCAAGATTTGACTCTTCTAGTATGTAATCTCCCCCACCCAGCTCAGTGGCATCTGCCAATCTGATGAGCATACCTTCAATGTCTTTATCTGAGTCATTGATAAAAATGTTCAACAGTCTAGGACATGTACAGACCTGGGGAGTCTGTGCAGGCCTCCCCTGGAGACCTCCTGCCACATTGCCACATTGACACTATGCTATTAGTTACTCTTGCCATCCAACTTGTTTTGAATTGATCTAATTTCATTATGATACAGTCTATCTTCTCCATATGAATACTAGGACTAACACTTTTTATCAAGAGCTTTGATCGGCCAAGTGTATCCACAACATCTTCTCAGGTTAGTAATGCTACCAAAAATGGAAATGAGGCTGGTCTGATGTAACCCCTGCTTGCTGAGCCCAGGTTGGCTCTTTGAAGACACTACTTCCCTTTCTTGATGTTTGATAATCATTTCTTTAACAATCCCTTCCCTAACTTTCCTAGGAATCCAAGTCAAGCTCATAGACTTAGCTTGCGAACTTACTGTGTTCTCTTCTCTTTTCTGAAAAAAGGGCCAACATTTGCCCTTCTGTAGTCTTATGCCACCTCTCCCATTTTCCAAAATCTTTCCAATGACCCTGGCAGTGGCTCAGCAATTACACCAGTCAGTTCCTTTAGGACCCAAAGCTGGAATCCATCTGGGTCTGGAGACTTGAACTGCCCCAAAGCAGTAAAAGCTTCTCTTATGATCCCCTTACTTATCTTGGGGATCAACTCCCTGTGAATCATTTTGATGCTGTCTTTTCCAGTGCAGAGATCATTCTTCTTGGCAGGGGAAACAGAAACCAAACAGGAGGTGAGGAGCTCTATCTTTTCTCCATTTGCAGTTCTTATTTTCCTGCCCATTCCAGGCAAACTCTGTCCCTCCTTTGATCCTTCCTCCTTTTCCCCTAAGATATACAGCTCAATGGCATCATATGCAGAGTAGAGGACATGGAGTCAGGGGAGACCCGAGTTAATATCCTGCTTTAGATGCCAATTGGGTGAGTCTCAAACTCTCATCTGTGGCCAGCCTTAGGTTCCCTCACCCATAAAAAGGTGATGATAACACCAACTTCATAGCGCTGCTGTTGTTACTTAGTCATGGCCAACTCTCTATGACTCCATTTGGAGTTTTCTTGGCAAAGATACTAGAGTGGTTTACCAATTGCTTCTCCAGTTAATTTTATAGATGAGGAAACTGAGGCAAACAGGATGAAGTGACTTGCCCAAGGTCACACAGCTAGTAGGTATCTGAGGCTGGATTTGAATTCAGGTCTTCCTGACTCCAGGCCTGGTCCTCTATTCACTGAGCCACCTAGCTGCCCTGGGATTGTGGTGATATTAAATAATAGAGTGATATGTAAATGCTAACTATTATTATTGTCATATAACTTTTAAAAAAACCCACCCCCTTTTGGGATTCTTAGCTGACCTCTTGAGACTCTGTCAGTTCCGTGATTTAGCATTCCTAATGCTCCCTTTATAGGAATTTGCAACATTCCTATTTTCATTCTCTCTTCCTGGGCCTCGTTCTCCCCATTTCTTTTTTAAAATCGGTTCGTGGTGTATAACCTAGGTCAAATTGCTTGTCTTCTCAATGGTGGGGCAGAGGAGGGGAGGAAAAGAATCTGGAACTCCAAATTTGAAAAACAAAAGAATGTTAAAATTGTTTTCATATGCAATTGGGGAAAATTAAATTAAGTTAAAAATCAGTTTCTGGGTGAGTTCCCTGTGCATCCACATTGGTCTTCAGACAAATCCAACTTCTCCTCATTGGAATCATTTGCCTTTAATTCCTGACCATCTCTCATCCTTCCTGTTCCCCAGGGACATGGAGAGTGGGTCCTATGTCTGGATGAAAGAGTTTGGATCAATTATTCTTTGCTGTCTTAGTAAATACATGACTTTGATAAAAGTTAATTATCTAAGAGTGGATTGTGGTGGGATTCATGGGTAGGGCTGGATTTAGACAGCTCTGTCAATCCACAGACAACTATGGGCCAGACACTGTACTGTCCAGCTAGGTGCTAGAGGCAGATAAAAAGTAGGGTCTCTGTCCTCAAGAAGCTTACATTCTATTGGCATAGACAAAATATACTTATATAAATAAAAATGAACACAGTCTAATTTGCAGGAGACAGTGCTAGTTTGGGTGGGTGGGGGGCAGGATCAAGAAAGGCTTCACTTAAAAGGTGAGAACTGAGTTGAGTTTTGAAGGAAATAAGAGATTCCAAGAAGTGGAGAGGAAGAAAGTGAGCACCCCAGGCATGGGGGATGGCCAGGGCAAAGGCACTGTGGTGGGAAAGGGATTGGGCCCTGTGAGAGCAACAAATGGGCCAGTTGGACTGGACCATAGTGTGAAGGGGAGTAACCAGTCTGAAAAGGTCAGTCAGAACTGGGTTGTAGAACACTTTTAATGTCAAATAAGAGTTTATAGTTGATTCTGGAAACTAGAGGGAGTCTGTGGAGTTTTCTGAGCAGAGCTGTCCATAAGGGACATCATTTTGGCCATCCTGGAGACAACTGAAGAGGGGGATTGGAGGCAGACAGGTCACTTAGGGGGCTATTACATTAGCCTAATAGATGAAGTCTGGAATTAACTTAAGAGAGGAGGGGGTGGATGGCAGAGCGACATGACAAGTGACTGGGTACATAGGGAGAGGAAGAAAGAAGAGTGGAAGATGACAAAGAATGTGCATGTCTGGGTCATGGGCGTGGCAGCGCCTTGCACAGTAATTGGGAGAGCTGGGGAAATTCAGGGAGTTCTGCTTGGAGGGATCACTGAGCATGGCACCCAGCCCTTATTGATTCTTTTCCTCCTAATCTCACTGTCCCCTCCCCAACCCTTTGGGCAGGGCTCAGCTTGGTCTGTGGTTCCTCCATTCTTTTTGCAGGACCCATTTTGGAATCATATCCAGAGAAATGGAATGAGTTTCCTCAACATTCACACAGATCTCTGCGATTGTTTTCCAACACAAATCCCGTTCTTTCCTCCTCCTTGCAATCCTCTTTGGACCTTCAGGATTTTATCTGGAGCATCTTCCATCCGCAGCTGAATCCCTCTGAGCAGTTTAGTCACTGGATACACCCTATCCTTCCCTCTGAACTTTCTAGCATCTGCTTGCCTAAAATCTTGTATGCACCTCAGACTCTTCCTAGTTTTCCAGAGTGATCCCTCCTCTCCCCTCCCAGGGTATCTATCATTGCCCCCACACACACACCCAGCAGCCAGTCCCTCCCAGTTAGTGAGAATTAGATTCAGAGCAGAATTTCCCCTTGTTGGATCCTCCACTGTGGAAGGAAGAAATGGACACTAAGGCAAGTCAAGAAGCAAGGTCCACTTTTGGCTGAGAGCGCCAGCAGATGTCTGACCCTTGTGCCACCTGCCAGTGACTCTTCTCCCTTCGTTTTCTGGATCTTCAGGTGCCAACAGGAGATGGAAGTGGGGAGCTGGAGTGGGTTCAGGAGGCACCAGACATAAAGGGGCAGTTGTCATAGGTGATGCTCTGACAGCACTTTCACAAGACAGGATGTCACAGGGGATTGTCACTCTCCCTTCTTGGAATGGACTGAATTCCCATCAGGAGGCAGAAACTGCTGGGCATGGGTCTGAGGGCTTGCCCAAGGCAGCCTGCCAAGGGCCGCAGCCACTGGTTTTAGCTGTGAGAGTTTCAGCCTCTC
>CM053622.1:810123990-810160745 GCA_028646595.1 Phalanger gymnotis | reverse complement strand
ACCACCACCTCTCCCAGTTCTGGTTCTTGCTTCAACAGTGTTTGGACGGAACAGATCTGGGGTCCCCCCAGCTCCCCTCGGTTTTGAACCTCACCTTTCTGCAGTCCGACAGTCTCTGGGACCAGTCGCCTCCCGCTTCCGGGACCAGCTGCCCCCCGCCTCCGGGACCAGCAGTCCCCCGTCTCCGGGATCAGCCGACCCCCGCCTACGGGACCAGCAGACCCCCGCCTCTGGGACCAGCCGCCTCCTCACTTCACCGACGGTGCCATGAGCTCTAGCTCCCAGATCCGCCAAAACTTCTCCTCTGAGGCCGAGGCCGCCATCAACCGCCTGGCCAACCTGTACCTGCAGGCCTCCTACTCCTACCTGTCCTTGGTGAGGCTCGGGGCACCTTCCCTCGCGGCCAGGACCCCCTCCCGGGTCGCGTGCCCCCTGCACCCGCAGGGACTGCGCATGCTCGGCTCCCCCTGCCTCTCCCCCCCACCCCCACCCCGCGCGCGCGCGCCCCTCTCTCTGCGAGGTTTCTTCGCTCTGCCGCGCGCCCTTTGTTCTTGTTTAACTAGGGAAGGAACTGCGTGGGGCTGCCGCTTTCAGGCTCTTCTCGGTGCGCATGCGTCTGCCTGGCCCGAGCGCTTCGCCAGCCCTAGTGACCTCTTTCCCTCTCATCTGGTTTCCCCTAGGGTTTCTATTTCGATCGGGACGATGTCGCCCTGCCTAGGGTGTCGCGTTTTTTCCGTGAGCTGGCGAAAGACAAACGCGAGGGTGCCGAGCGCCTTATGAGGCTCCAGAACCAGCGTGGGGGCCGTGTCCTCCTCCAGGCTGTGCAGGTGGGTAGCCGTGGTACTGTGAGAACTACATTTCCCAGCGGCCTCCGCGGATACACATACCGGGGGTGGGAGCTGCTGGGTCCCCCCTAATGGTTTCTGGGAAATGAAGTGTTTTGTAGTTTTCCTTCCCTGAGCCTTCTCTTTTCCCAGAAACCAGCCCAAGATGAATGGGGCCGCAGCTTGGATGCTATGCAGGCTGCCCTGAACCTGGAGAAGGACCTGAACCAGGGCCTCCTGAAGCTGCATGCCCTGGGCTCGAGCCAAGGGGATCCACAGGTAAGTAGCCCCAAGGACTCCCAGCTTGTCATAGTACCCAGTTATGCCACCTCCTGCCCACTTTTGGTAGGCTGGGTTTTTGGTTACGGCCCCTTCCCTCCTTCCCAGCCTTCACTGGCCCTTTTCCCCTTTCCTAGCTCTGTGACTTCCTGGAGAGCCACTACCTGGGTGAGGAAGTGAAGCTTCTGAAGCGCTTGGGCAACCACCTGACCACCCTGCGCCATGTTCAGGTGGACCCCCAATCCGGGCTGGGGGAGTACCTGTTCGAGAGGCTGAGCCTGAAGCATGACTAGAGGGAGTGGCCTGGGCAGGCAGCCCCAAGGCCGAACCAAGAACACCCATAATAAAGCCAGCTGCTCACCCAGCATCTCTCCGTGACTCCTTGGGGTAGTAGGCGGCTGGTGGGTTGGGGGGTGGACTGGATGGTCAAGATGGACAAGCTTTGACTGACTACAGCCTCCTTCAGGAGGCCCTGAGTGAAGCCACTGGGCCAAGGCCAAGCTGGCTTCTTCAACACCAGCAACTTCCAGGCCCAGTGCTTGGTTGCACAGCACAGCACTGGAGGCAGGCAGTGCACGGGAAGGTTAGCGGTGGTGAAAAACCTTTTATTCTTTAAATACACAGGCCTTTTTTTCATCCCTGGACGGACAATTAATTCCCCAACTATTGGGGTGAGTGATCCTAGGCCATCAACATCCACAGCAAATCCAGCAGTGGCCCCTCCCCTTGGGCTGGAATCTGTCACAGACATTGCACAGGGAGACACACACATAAGGCCCTTGGTCTGAGCACAGCCAGGCTCTCAGGGAGTGGGGACAGGCCAAAGGATGTGGGAGTGACAAGGTGTGGTCGGGGAATGATCTGGGAGAGGGCTGCAGGTCCTAGGCCGGGGCAAGGGTTCTGGAGTATAAAGCAGGAGCCACTGAGCCAGCCACTGACTGCCCTCTAGAATGTGGGTGATGGGATTCTCCTAGACGGAGCATGGAGAAGGTGGCTCAGTTCTAGAAGACAGTGGTCCTGGGCATTTGGATCCCTGGGGTTCTACAGCAGAGATGGGTAGAAAGGTCTTGGGCATCCCCCATCAAGGCATCTCTCAGGACACAGGCTCTAGAAAACAGCCCACGCACAGCAGATGGGGCTGTCTGGACTCAGAATTGAGAAGCTGGCAGGCCAATGGCCAGGAGGAAGGGAGGGAGAGCCTGGCATGCCCTACTTAGTTTCGCTCCTCACCCAGAGAACTGGCAGGGCTGAGGGGTTCACTGGGAGTGCTGGGAGAACTGGATGGGGCTGTATCCACAGAGCCCCGCTTGGCGGTGGAGGACCGCCGGGACCAGTCAGGGGCACGAATGTTCTTTCGGTCTTTTTCGGCTTCCTCGTCCTCATTGTAGCGCTCACTGTCCTCCTCGTAGCCTGACTTGCGGGGTCCGTTCTCTAACCCCTCTTCTTCTTCCTCCCCCTCACTCTGGTGGGGGCTGGAGTGGCGGGACAGTGAAGGTGATGGGGGCACCGAGGCTGGCCGTGGGTAACGGAAGCCCTGCGTCTGAGGGAGTAAAGGGTAGTGAAAGGCCCAGGCAGTTCCCCTAGGCTCAAGTCCCCTACTCTTAACATCCCCAGTCCTCCTTTGGGCATGTTCCCTCCCTCGGAGATCCAGCTACTCACAGCAGCAGCGTCGTGAGGCTCGTATGTGAAATGATCCGGGAAGGCCCTGGCCAGGGCCATGTGGCGGGCAAACATGTAATACTGGAGGAGAAAGGGAAGAAGATTAGCCAAGGGCAGATGTGATAGAGTCCCCTCTACCCAGGGCAGGGGAGGAGGATGGGAGAGGACTCATACCCGGCCTAGGTACTTCCAGTCCAGCAGATCCGAGAGTCGTTCTGTGCGGTTCCGCTGAACAATGCGCTGCCTCCGGCTCTGCTGGCAGAAACTGTACAAGAATGAGGTCAGCTGGGTGCATGAGTCGTCCAGGCTCCGGAACCTCCGGTCAAGGATATAGATGCCTAGAGATATGAGGGGTCACTCAGGCGCAGAGCGGAGGGACTGCAGCCTCGCCAGCATTTTCCCACCCAAGTGTACCCACCATAGGCGGAGGGATCTGCGATGTGCTCCTCCATGAAGCAGCCGAAACCAGAGAGGTTGGTGGAGATGCTGGGGATCCCCATGACAGTACATTCCGCTGGGGAAGAGGGGGGTTAGTTATGGACCCCAGAACTGCACTCTGGGGCACCCCAATCCAACCTCCACCCCAGCCCTCACCAGGGCTCACCAGGAGTGTAGCCCCAGGGCTCGTAGTAGGAGGGGAAAACTCCCAGGTGGCAGCCCCGGACAAACTCTTCATAGTCTACTGGGAGCAGGGGGCTGGTGGAGGAGAGGAACTCTGGATGGAAGATCACCTAGGGTTTGAGAGACAGGGAGAGAGGGGGAAGGGGGAGAGGGAGAGGAAAAGAAAGGAGGGAGGGAAGGAGAGGGGGAGAAGGAAGGAGAGGGGGAAGAGAAAGGAGGAGGGGAGAAAAGAGGGAGGGAGGAAGTGGGGGGGGAGAGAGGAAGAGAGAGAAGGGCAAGGTGGTTAAGCCAAGGGCCCAGGGAGGGTGGCATTCCTGGCTTTACTAACTAGGGCCAAGGTTAGTTAATTTAGAAGGTGACACCCCCACCCCAGCCGCCTGGTCCTGTTGGCCTAGGAGTGTAGTGAGACAGCCTCAATGGGGGCTTGCTGGGAGGGCTCTAGTTCATCACCTTGACCCGATCAGCACTGCTGTTGAAGAGGCCGATGCGGCGGATGGTGGTCAGGATGGGGTCTGAGGAGTCATCCAGCATGTTGTGGGTGCACACAGGGGGGAAGGACTGCCGCTGAGGGGAGGACAGCCAGTCAGGGGGTCAGGTGGCCTGGAGTTCCCCACCCCCTGGCACTGGGCACCTGGTGCATGGCCATACCTGCGTGGCGAAGATGGCTCTCTTCATCATGGTGAAATCCTCCTTGTCCAGCATCTTGTTCATGTCTGGGAGGCTGCCACTGAGGGGGAGCAGGGATCAGGGGTCAGGGCAGCAGCCAGAGAAGAAGGCTAGAGCTGGGGAGGGAAAACAGAAGGTTCCCCCCCTCCCAACCTGTCAGTCCCATCACTCACATCAGGAGGGATTCATAGAGCTTTCTCCCAAACTTCTCCTTCACAGCGTTGGCCGTGTCCCTGCAGTGGACAAGGGAAGCTTCATCATCAAAGGGGCCCCTGATGAAGGGCCAAAGGCAGGGAGAGGAGACAGAGGAAAGGAGAACAGGAAGAAGAAAGAAGGTGCTTGGGAGAGAAAGGAAGGGAGCCCGGCCAGGGCCCTGCAGGAAGGAGGACCCTGGCGCAAGAAGAGGAAGCAGAAGCTGGGCTGGCTGAGAGGACAGGAGGAAGCCGGGGGCAGGGCTAACCAGAGCTGTTTCCGGACAGCTTGGCCCTTGAGAGTCTCCACATTGAAGTTGTTGGTCCTCGCAGGCATGATGAAGAAGGCCACTACAGTCTGCTCACTGCCATTCACCTGCAGAGCAGGGGGAGGTAGGGGGTCAGGACTTCCCCCTCCCCACCTCCCCTCTGTGGGCACCCTCCAGCCCTGACCAGCACCCCTAGGTGCCTGACCCTGAGCAGGTAGTTGAGGCGGGCCAGGGCCTCCAGGAAGACGTCGGCACCCTTGTTGGAAAACTCGTAGCGGCCGGCGATGAAGAAGTACAGGGTCTTGTCCAAGTTGAAGTCCAGGTGGCTGGTGGGAGAACTTCCAAGGTCACCCCACGGCCACAGAGCCCCTCCCAGAATCCCCGAGAGAAATCAATCAACAGGCATTTCTGAAAGGCCCACCATGTACCCAGCACTGACATACAAAGGCAGAAACAATGCCTGCCCCTTGGAGGAGACTCACTCACCCATAGAAATGGCCCCTCACAAACTCCTGGATCCGAGCCTTGCTTTGGGCATGCAAGTTCTGAAACTCGTGCATGGCTGAGAACTTCTTCACGTTGAGCCCATTGGGGGTCACAATATCTGGGGTGAGGAGACCCAGTGGCCATTGAGGCACCCAGGATGCTGCTCACCTTGGGTGTAAGGGCCCACTTCCCAGAGCCTGGCCTTGAGCCCTGCCTAAGTCACCATGGACACCGTGGATCTAGGGTAGGGGCTGCTGGGACCAAGCATTTATTAAGCACCAACTATGTGGCAGGCGCTTGGAGGTCAGTGCTAATATTTTGAGGAACCTGTGGCGGAGAGGTAGGCCTTAGGGGACTCACCCGGGATCAACCAAGGCTCAGCTGGGGAGGAGATAGGCCACAGGCAGAGGGACTGAGACAGCTGGCAGGGAAGATCAAGGCGCATGTTCCTCACCTGGCTTCCTCTTCAGCAGGTGCTGAGCCTCGATGGCTGTGATCTGGGACACAGTGGTGAAGACGTGAGCACAGTGCGCAGCCGCTCTCTCCATGCAGTAGCGGTGGTAGATCTGCCGCTCCCCTGCCTCCTTGTCCACGTTGAACTAAAGAGCAGAGGAGGGAGTTCAGTGGCCCAGGCCTCTCCTGGCCACCCAACACCCTGACCCGGGGCGGGGGGGGGGAGGGAAAGGTGTCCTCACATTCTCCAGGTTGTTGTAGAAGTCCACAGCCCCAGCGCAGAGGTACCGGCCCAGCAGCGTGGCGTGCGTGGTGAAGATGGTGGCCACTGGGAGCTTCCGGGCCCTGCACAGGCATAGGCCCACCCCTGCCAGCCACTCATGGAAATGACCCACAATGAATGGCTTCTCTTCGCTTTGTGCCCAAAACTGCAGAAGAGACAGAGGGCCCCACTGGCCTGTGCCCTAACAGCCCCAGGGCCTTCAGGGAGGCTGGGGGAGGGAGGAAGCAGGGCCAGGGTGCTGGCCCCTTGGGTCCCTACCTCACCCAGGAACCAAGTGGTGAGAAAACCAAAGAGGACTGCGTCGTTGGCTTCACGGTCGTACCAGGGGACCCCGATGCTGCAGGTTTCCCAGAGCTCCCCCTTCCAGCGCTCCAGGGCCCAGGCAGCAGCCCCCACATCCAGCAGCACCACAGGGGGGCTGCCCTCAATCAGCCAGCGGCCAAAGTACACCTGGGGTGGGGGGTGTGGGCATGTGGGTAGGGCCTAGGGCCCCTCCTCTCCACCCCCTCCCAAGACCTGCCTTTGTATCATATCATTGTAGGTCAAACTAGGGTGGCTGATAAGGAAGGCCTCACTGTCCACCCCTCAGAGCTCCCTGGGGCTGGGAAGCAGTCAACTCAGTCAATCCACCAGTGCCGCTATCCCTTGCTTGCTGCCCTCTAAATCTAGGCCTCCCCCCATCCAGAGGCCAGCAGCCCCTCCCCCCTCCCAGCTGTTTGCTGCCCTTTTCACAGCAGGGCGGGGGGGGGGGGGGGGGGGGGGCTATTCTTAGGCTATGACCCTGCCCTCCTCCCATCACATGGCCAGCACCTGCCTGGGGGAGGGGGTAGGTGCACCCTGGGGTTCTCTGGGGACAGGCCCCTGCCCAAGGCTTTAGCCCCTCTGCTTTCTGGAACAGATTCAGAAATCCAGAGTGAGACAGTTCCCTGGCACCCAGCCAGGCACGGGCATGCACACGCACACACAGACATATGTGGTGGCCCTGCCTAGAAAAAACACTGAGCTTTCACACTAAGGCTGCTGCACGTACACTATCCTCTACGCTGTCCTCCGGGGACCTTGAGTGAGCCCCTGGCCTCACCTGGGCCCCAGTTCTCTCTTGTGCTCCCAGGCCCCCCCTACCTTGCAGCCCTTGCTGTTCATGGAGTCCAGGGTCTTGCGCAGGGCCGGGGTGGGGGGCTCCAGGAGCTCCACCTGAGTTCGCACACTCTGCTCTGTGTAGGGCCCCACTAGGTAGTAGTTGTCCCCCCACTCATCGCCGGTCACCTTGGCTTTGGTCTGAAGCACAGTGTAGATGCCCCCCACTGCCAGAGAGATGGGGTCAGCCAGGGCTTGGGGGCCATCCTGGCAGAGGGGGCTGGTCTACCCAGTCACTTTCTCTCCGTTCCTTGCTGCCTCCCAAAGGGCGCGTACACAGCCCGAGTCCCAGAGGAGCTCCTGGGCTAAGGCGAGCGGGGCATCACCTTCCCCAGGGCCCCTTCCCTTTCCTGTGCCTGCTGGGGCTCCTGTCATTCTGGCTGGCTAGACTCGGCATCCCTGCCCTCAAACTGTCCCTGTCTCCAGTTGCCCAGAGGATTTCCCAATCCAAAGCTGGCCTCAAGGTCCCCAGGGCTGGGGCTTGGCATTGGAGGCATCCCCTTCATCCCAGGGCTTCCTGGGGACCTGAAAGGTGCCCCCCACCCCAGCACATTGTCTCAGCCCCATGTCTGTCCTGTAGCCTGGCCTCGCCCCAGAGACCTGTGGGGCTGGACTCCCCCTGCCACCCTACATCCTAGGGACTCCAACCCCGTGCTCCTCCTGCGATTCAGTCTCCCCTTTCATCCCACGCTAATCTCCCAAATATAGATTACAGATGCTCTTTGTCTCCTGGATCCCCCAACTCTCTTCAGCCCAGGGACCCGCCAGGGCTGCTGGTGCCTCCCCACACTCCCAGCCCCAGGACTCTGACCTCCCACCTTCACTTCCAGGCCAGGGGGCTGCAATTCTCGGCCTGTCCCAGCCATTCTCCCTCTGCCCACCTGGGCTGCTCAGACTAAGACCCCTCCCTTTGGCTCTGTCTCACTTACCTTGCCTCCCCTTCCTCCCAGATCCTCCCATTCTCGAGACCCCGGCATCCCCCTCCCTTCAGCCTAGTCCCCTCCCAAGTGCCAAGTGTCCTGGAGTCCAAGAAGCAGGGAAGCCCGGCCACTGGGCACTCGGGCCTGCCTTTGGGCCCCTCCCCAGGGCCCTGGACTTGTGTCCTAAACCCCTGCCCTTCTCTTCCGCCTGGGGGTTTGTCACCTGGCCCTCCCTTTTAGGGGTGGAGGGGGTCCCTGCGGCCTGCACCCTTCTTTGGAGGGTGTCAATCCGCCCTGTCCCCTGGGGGGAGGGGGGTGTCAGCCTTCCCCGCCCCTCCTTCCCGGGGGGAGGGGCGCGCTCACCCTTGTTGGCCACCTCCCAGGCCACCTCGAAGAGCACCGCGTTGTCCAGGTCCAGCTCATCCTCCCAGTCCTCCAGGCCGGGCAGCGACGACACGGATAGACTGCGGCTGAGCGGCATGGCGGCGGGGCTCGGGGAATCACGGCGGCCTGGGCCCGAAGCGGAGGCAGAGGCTCTGAGCCCCGAGCCGCAGCCGCAGCCGGACTCTTCGGCCCCTCCGGGCCTTGCCACGCCCCCTGGACCGCCATTGGGGCGCCCAGGACCGCGCCGCCTGATTGGCTGGCTGCGATCCTTGCACCGTCCCCGGCCGGATGAAACCTGCAGGGGAAAGGGCGGGGCGCGCCGGGTGCTCTGATTGGTCAGAGTCCCAGGCTTGAAGCCCACGGGGCGGGGCCCGAAGCTGTGGGCACGTTCACCGATTGGCCGAGGGCTCATGTCTGTCTCCCGGCCGTGGGAGCCAGGAGCCAAGCGGGGAGCAAGGGCGCGTGGGGGACGTGCGAATCTTAAAGGGGAAGTGTCGACATTTCTCGGCCTGCTGGCTCACAAAGCCACATCCCCCCCACCCTCCTATGTTCCACCGAGAGGATCCGGAGGACCGCTTCAGCCTAGACTAGCCTCAGAGCCGCGAGGGGAGGGCGGGGCTAGTGGACGCTTCCGCTTCCTGTCCAGCGGCGGATGAACGGCGGTTGGAGAGCGACATGGCAACCACGGTGTGCAAGGGCTGCGGGGTTGGGGGACCTGCTGGGAGGCCTGGGCGGGGCGGGGGGCCAGAGACGCCTTGTCCTTCTGTCTGCGCTGGCCCGCATGGGAAGCGAGAGGGAAACTGAGGCCTCCGGGGAGGGAGCGGGTGAGGCGCGGGGAGAGGGGTGTGTGCGAACGCGTGCCAAGGCCGGGGAGCCCCTTCGCCCGCTGCGCCTGCACCTCCTCAGTCCGAGCTGATGCAGACGCCCATCTCCCCCATATGAGTACCTGGAAGGGCATTTATTAGGCGCTTGCTGTGTGCCGAGGGCTGGGGTGCCGATCCAAAAGCAAGGGAGCCAGGTGGGGAGACAACTCGCAGAGAAGGCTCTGGCTGCTAGCCCGGAGCTCCCGTGGTTCCTAGGGCCGCGGGATGGTGGCAGCGTTGTGGGGGGACCCCCCACCTCCATCCTCGCTCCCCACGCCTGTCGGAGGATGTGGGGGCTCCCTGGGGACTGTGGGTTCACTTGCCTCTTCCCGGCCCCAGGCAGCAACCACCAAGGTTCCTGAGGTGCGGGACGTGACCCGAATCGAGCGCATTGGTGAGTGCTAGGGGTGGGGGAGTCAGAGCGGCACTCCCCAGACCCTGGCCCTTGTTCTCTACCGTGCTGGCCTCGCAGCCCCATCCCTGCACCCGCCCAGATGCCATGGCCCGAGGGGCCTCATTGCTCCTAGGACCAGCTGGCCACCCCCCCCCCCAGTGGCACCTGTTTTGTGTCCTGGATCTTCTAATAACATGCATTTCTCCACTGCTTACAAGTCCTAAGTGGCTCCCTACTTCCTGCCACTAACATTTTGATTTCTTTGACTCACATATGTGGCCTTTGCCAACCAATGCTACCATGGTTTATTCCTTTTTTTTTTTTTGAATCATAGTATGTTTTCTTTTAAAAAATATTTTCATTGGTGTATTTTATTCTTATATTGCTAACATCTTTCTTGCATTCCATCCTCGAATCCAATACAAGAAGGAGAAAATGGGAGCCAACCTAGAGAACAAAACCTGGCCTTAATGTGTTACAGTGTAGCCACCATGTCTCAGCTCTCCCAGGAAGCAGGGGAGAGGTCTCATCTTTGCGCTCCCCAGCATGCTCTGTGGGTTCCAGCCAAAGGGCCTTTGTGCACCTGTGTCCCTTTTTCTCCCCAGTTTCGTCCAGGGCCACCACCCCCAGGGAGCTTTCCCTGGTCTCTCCACTCTCCTGCCCCCATCCCTTTCAGTAAGGAACTTCCCAGACTCCACGAGGCTTTTTGTTTCTATCTCCCTGATCGTGTGTGCGTGCGCATGTGTCCGTCCATCCATGTGTCCGTCCTCTGCCTACTTCAGCTTGGGGAGGGCCAGGACCTATGGGCCCTCCATGTATTGGGTGCCCATGGGTGAGTGGCTGTGTGTGCTCTCTCTGGCCACTAGGTGCTCACTCACACATCCGAGGCTTGGGGTTGGATGATGCTCTGGAGCCGAGACAGGTAGAGGACGACCAAGGGGACATAACCATGGGGTGGGGAAGGAGGGCTCCCCAGAAGTCCCCCTGTGACCTCCGCCCTCCCTTTCCCCTTCAGGTGTCCCAGGGAATGGTGGGGCAGCTGGCTGCCCGGCGGGCTGCTGGTGTGGTACTGGAGATGATCCGGGAGGGAAAGATAGCCGGCCGGGCGGTGCTCATTGCTGGGCAGCCTGGCACAGGGAAGACAGCCATTGCCATGGGTGAGCAGGAGAGGGCAGGGCAGGGAGGAGGAGTGGGGGTGAGGGGGGCAGGGCCCCTGCCTGGGGGTAAACCGAGCATCTTTAGAGCTGGAAGGGTTTTAGCTTGTTCTTCTTGAGTGGGCCCCCAAGGCCCTGTAGTAAGTCAGCAAGGGCCGAACAGGATTTGGTTCCTCTCCGGCCTGTGTGTCTGGGCCTTTCCTCTGTGTCCTGAACCAGGGGGCAGGGGCAGGGCCAACGGTTCCAAGCTCTCTCCCTTTCCTCCTTCTCTGAGGCATGGCCCAGGCCCTGGGACCTGACACACCTTTTACTGCCATTGCTGGCAGTGAAATCTTCTCTTTGGAGATGAGCAAGACAGAGGCCTTGACCCAGGCCTTCCGAAGGTCCATTGGGGTCCGAATAAAGTAAGTGTGCCTGTGGCTTATGTCATCTCCAGGGCAGCATGTGCTGGGGCTTGGTTGGAGGCTCTGCGGGAGGGAAAGGGTGACCTCAGCCCTTCTGAACTCTCATTCCTCTTGCCTGCCAGGGAGGAGACAGAAATCATTGAAGGGGAGGTGGTGGAGATCCAGATCGATCGTCCTGCCACCGGCACTGTGAGTCTTAGCCTGGGGAAGGTGCAAGAGGGTCTCAGCAGGTTGGGAAGGTTTCATTAGAGATCCTGGTTGATGGCAGAATCTTAAAGCTGGAAGGGTTTGTCAAGATCCATGCCAGCCCACTCCCACGACTTAGAGAGGAAGACGCAGCCTACTGAGATCAGGGCAAGGGCAAGATGGAAGAACTGGGGGCAGGGTCCTAACTGCTTCCCTGCCTCTGGCATCCTTCTTGGAGTACTGTCTTCCACCTCCCAGGGCTCCAAAGTAGGAAAGTTGACACTGAAGACAACAGAGATGGAGACCATTTATGATCTGGGAACCAAGATGATCGAGTCCCTTACCAAGGAGAAGGTCCAAGCAGGGTGAGCAGAGGGCAGCCTCAGAGACAGTAGGAGGGCAGAGTGAGGATCAGGGTTGAGGGTCCTTCCACATCCATCTTTCCTTCCAGGGATGTCATCACCATTGACAAGGCCACAGGGAAGATCTCCAAGCTCGGTCGCTCCTTCACCCGTGCCCGGGACTATGATGCCATGGGCTCCCAGGTACCATGCCTCCCTCATCTGCAGGCCTTTCCCACCCCTTGGTTCTGGTGTCTTTCTTCTGTCCATTTTTTCCTGTGTATTCTCTGTGTGGCTCGTTCCCCCATCAGGAGGGCAGGAACTGCTTTGTTGTCTCCTTTATGTGCTGGGTGCTTAGCACAGCATCTGGTACGCAGCAGATGCTTCATAAGTGTTCATTGCCTGCCTGACTCTCCCCGGTGACATCTCACTTCTCTCCATTAGTCCTGTACCACCTCCCCCATCCCTCCATTCCCCCATCCCCGACTGGTTCCAGTGCCCGCTTCACCTCCATTCCTCTCTTCATCTTTCACCTAATGCCACCCTGCCTCACCTGGAGGTCCCTTGACTGTCAGGTCAGTCCATTTCTCCCATAGCTCACCTTTGTACCTCTCCCAGGCTCACTCAGTCATCCTGCTATGTCCCTGTGCTTCCAAGTACTCTCCAGTCTGTATGAGGTTCTCATTTTGGGGCCTTGAGCACTCTTCTGGGCAGGGCTGAGGTTTGGCCTTGGGTTGCTCCCTGTCTCTGTTTCTGTCTCTCCCCCACCCTGACCCCTTTTTCTCTTTCTTGGTCTTCTGATTGGCATTTTCTCTCAACCCTATTTATCTACAGACCAAGTTTGTTCAGTGCCCAGATGGGGAACTTCAGAAAAGGAAGGAGGTGGTGCACACGGTGTCTCTCCACGAGATTGACGTCATCAACTCCCGCACACAGGGCTTCCTGGCACTCTTCTCAGGTGGTTCCCAGGCCAGGCTTCCTGGCTGCATGCCCCTCTCCCCAGCCATCATCCCCGGGTTCCCTGCCTTGTGCCACCCCCCCCCCCCCATCCTGGCCCTCATCCTTGGGTTTTCTGCTGTGTGTCCACCTCCCTAGCCCAGACCTCATCCTTGGGTTCGCCATCTTATGCCCTCTTTCCTAGTTTGGCCCTTGTTCCATGGTGGGTCCTGTGCCCATCCACTCACCCCAGACTCTTCCCAGGTGACACGGGGGAGATCAAGTCGGAGGTGCGGGAGCAGATCAATGCCAAGGTGGCCGAGTGGCGAGAGGAGGGCAAAGCGGAGATCATCCCAGGAGTGAGGTCCAGGGAGTTGGGGGTGGGGTGGGGAGAGTGCTAATGGCTGGTGTGCTGACCACCATCCATGCTGCCCAGGTGCTGTTCATAGATGAAGTCCACATGCTTGACATTGAGAGCTTCTCTTTCCTCAACCGGGCACTGGAGAGTGACATGGCCCCAGTGCTCATCATGGCCACCAACCGCGGCATCACTAGGTCAGGGGGACAGAGCCTGGAGGTGGGGGGACCCCAGGGAGGCAGGTGCCAAGAGAGTGGGGGGGGATGCCAGGGGAGGGGATTCTTAGGGGAGGCAGCCCCTGGCCTAAGGAGAAGTTAATTATGATGGCTTCTTGCCTGCCCTCCAGAATCCGGGGGACCAGCTACCAGAGCCCCCATGGGATTCCCATTGACCTGCTGGACCGGCTTCTCATCGTCTCTACTACTCCTTATAGTGAGAAGGACACAAAACAGATTCTCCGAATTCGGTGAGAGAGGGGCTGAGCAGAAGCGCAGCAGGAGTGCAGGCCTTTGGCTGTCATTCCCAGGCAGGGCCTTAGGGAAAGGGAGCCAAAGGCCAGGGCGGGGCAGATTTCATGGTGTTGCTGAGGGCCAGCCATAGAGCAGCAAGCTCTGGGGTCACAGACTGGAACAGCATTTTAGGCCGAGCTTGCCCTTGTTCTTGGCTCGGTCCCTGGGTACGTCTCCTGTGAGAAGGCTTCCTCTGTGGGCTGCTTTTTCTCCTGCCATATGTACCTGAGGGGCTCTTGGCGTGGGATGTAGCTTACCTCTGGCCTTTGGCCTTAAACAACACTCCTGCTGTTGTGGTTGATGTCTGGGCAGGGCCCTGGGCTCCAATGCCACTTTTGCCCACAAAGCCACCAAACCTTGTGGCTGAGGAAGCCAGTAGGGGCTGGGAGGGTCTTGCCCAGACTCATCCATCCAGATGGGGCAGAGCCTGACATGGAGCCCTGGGTCCCTGACTCAAAAGGGCCCTGTGAAGATCGTCTGAGGGAGTGCCCCAGGCTGAGCCATAATTGACCCTGTAGGTGTGAGGAAGAGGACGTGGAAATGAGTGAAGATGCATATACAGTGCTGACCCGGATTGGGCTGGAAACCTCTCTGCGCTATGCCATCCAGCTTATCACAGCCGCCAGCTTGGTGTGCCGGAAGCGCAAGGTGGGTCCCTGTGTCCTGCCCACACCTCCCCCGTCCCATCCCCCCGTAGGCTGGCAATGGAGCCAGTCAGGTTGGGCACACCCTCCCAACCCCTCCCCAGATGCAGGAGGGCTCTCAGCTCCTCTGCTCCCTCTCCTCTTTTCCCCAGGGCACCGAAGTGCAGGTGGACGACATTAAGCGGGTATACTCTCTCTTCCTGGACGAATCTCGGTCCACACAGTACATGAAGGAATATCAGGATGCTTTTCTCTTTAATGAGCTAAGTGAGTGCCTGCTCAGTGGCCCTCCTCCCTTCCTCCTTTGGGCTGGCTAACTGCTCTCCCCGCAGTGGCGGGGGTTCACTCTCCCTGCCAACCTCTGTTGACCCCTTTACCCTTCCTCCTTGTTTCAACAGAAGGTGAGACCATGGATACTTCCTGAGCCTCCTGGACAGATAACACACAAGTTCTCTCCCACTTTTTCTCCTTTTTTTTTCTACCTGGGTTGTGACATTCTGGCTTTCTATAAAATTGTTCTGGAAATCTCATGCCTTGTGGTTTTTTTTGTGGGGGGTGGGGTTTGAGGTGACCCCAGGAGCTAGGAGGGAGACAAAACATCAGGGGTGAGATGAGAAACCTTTATTGAGGGTTGGGGGGAGGGAGGGGGTGGAAAAGGGGAGTGGGGGGAAGAGAGGGACTGGAAGGTGCCACCCTAGAGGTGAAGGGAGAGGTTAGGGCCCCAGGTCTGGGCTCTAGAGAAGGTGGAGGCTGAGGTGGGGCCGGGTGCAGAGGTGAGGTCGGGCCCGTGGGCCCCCGCAGTCTGAATGGCTCAGGCGGCAGGATCCACAGCTGCAGCTGAGGGCCACAGGGAAGGAGAAGATGGGGTCCACGCCAGGGGGACATCCAGGCAGCTGGATGGAGGAGAAGCTGAGTTCCCTGTACGTGCAGACCAGCTGAGGGCCAGGAGGCAGAGCGGCTGGCAGCACCCGCACCTGGGAAGGGGACATGGGATGCACAGTGAGGAGGCTGCCTGGAGCTGAGTCCCTCCCACAGCCCTCTGCACCCCCTAAGCCTCACCATGCTGGGGCAGTAGCCAGCACAGATAGTGGTGGTGAAGGTGACACACACTGGGCAGGCATCGATCTCTGCAGCCAGGGTGGCATTAGTTGGTCTGCACAGAGGGCGAAGGTAGCTGGCTCCCCAGGAGCCTCCCTCCAGCAGCAGCAGCAGCAGCAGCAGCACTGTTAGCTCCTGGGGCAGGGGGTGCAGAGCCCAGCTCAACCTCCTGAGGAGGGAGCCAGGCAGCTGGGATCCCAAGACCTGCCCCCCCACCTCTTCACATTCAGGGACTTGAGCCCTCCCACAGACATGGGTTCCCATACCCTACCCCTTCTCTCTAGGAGCCCAGTTCTCTGCCCCCACCTGCCTCAAGGGTCTTGGAAGGTCCCTCTCCTTGCCCTTGTGGGCTTCCCAGGCATCTGGTCCCCTGGGTCCTGGAGACCACTCTCCCACCTACTTCCCCCTTGGGCTTTCTGAGAACCTCCTCTGCTCCTGGGGTCTGGAGGCCCTTCTACCACCCCTCTGGGCTTCCCTGGTGTCTGGCTCCTTGGGTCTTGGGCTCTGACCTGGTATCTCTCCATCCTGCACTCCCCCTTGCCAGCTGAAGCCTAGGCACCTTATAGGTCCCAGGCAGTGGGGGCGGCAAGGCCACCAGGCGCTTTGCTTTTGGCTGGGTAACCTGGACACTAATCCCCAGGGCAGGTGGGGGCGGGCCCAGCCAAGGTCACTTAAAGACTTGCACACTGGCCAGGCTTTAGGTGGCTTTAGGGTTCCCAAACAGCCCTGAGGTGTGGGCAGGCCAGGGAGCATTGTCCCCAGGCTGGAGAAGGGCATGAAGCTAGCCCAAGGCCACAGCCACTTCAGAGAGCTGGGAACAGAGCAGATGCAGATCTCTCTTTAGTCTCAGGTGTTGGGGCCCCATCTCCTTAGGTATGTGTTGGGGTTGGGCCAGAAGCCTTAGATGTACAAAGAAGGAACCCATCCGTAGAGGTGTGCACCCCACGATAAAGGCCCTAACCAAGGCCCAAGCTGCAGAACTCAGGAGGCAAAGGTCATGTTGTGGGGGGAAGAGACGGTTCAGCAGCTTTGGCCCACCTGTCCCTATTCAGCTCAGGCCTTCCCCAGGCTGCCCAGAGGCCAGAGCAAGGGGCTGAGTAAGGTGCTTGCTTCCAGCCTAGCTCCACTGGAAACAAGGACCAATCAGAGGACCCACCTCTTGCGGTGGGTCAGGGCAGAGGTCAGGTAGCTCCAGCCCCCAGGGCAGGTATGCCTGCCCCAAGCTCCCTCCAGAGGTCCATGTCAGGCATGCAGGTGAACTCTCCAAGGCTCCAGTCTGGGGGGCAAGGCCTCCCAGGCCCTCCCCCAACCAGTGGGGATGGGATCCGTTCCAGCACCAGGGTGGTGTCCTCAGGGGCTCCGCCCCAGTCACAAGGGGTGTAGCTTGCCGGAGCACCAGGGGAATATCCTCAAGGGACCCCGCCCCTCCCGTTAGACCTCAGCAGCCAGCCTGTCAGCGGGAAGAGATCACAGAGTTCAGAGGAAGGTGGGCTTGAGGCTGCCATAGCGAGAGTTTTCGGTCCAGTAGACGTGGGGCACGGTCTGCAGACAGGACATGGGCTGCACTTGAGGTCCCGCCCAGGGATCCTCCAGCGGGCAGAATCGGTCAGCCAGGCGCAGTGGGTGCTGGAGGTTCCCGTAGGACTCCCTGGTCAGGGACACGGCCCCTAAATGTGGGTGGGCCTGGCCCAGGCAGGGCACACGAGGAAGGCGCTGCAGAGGCTCGAGCACCAGCAACCGAGGCTGTTCGCTGAAATTTTGCTGCCTCAGGCAGTTCTTCCGGGAGTAGCTGGCCAGTTCCTTCCTGCTCAGCCAACGAGATAAATCTGGGTCAGAACTCAGGGCCACCCGAGGGGTCCGACCGAGGGGGAGGGGACGCCTGAGTCCTAGCGGAGACGCAGCTTAAATAGAGTCTTTCGCCGAGGTGTGGGGACGGGAAGCGCGAGCCTGAGTCCTCGAGGGGGATGGGGATGGGGGCGCCAGGGTCCTCGAAGGGGCAAGGAATTCCTGAATTCTCAAGGGAGGGAGAAAGGGCTCCTGGGTCCTCGAGGAGGGGTTGGGGTGATGCCACTGAGGAGTGTGCTTCGAGGGTAGGCTGGGGAGGAGATTGGGCTGCGGCTCACCTGGTGTAGTAGCGGAAGTCTCGAGCGGTTGTGGTCAGGTAGGGCTGGTGGCGGTCGAGCACGCCCTGCTCCGGGACGTAAAAGGGCAGTCGGGGGAAGGCTGGGTTCTTGCTGGAGGGAATCATGGCCTGGACGAAGGGGAGCGCGCAAGCCTCAGCAAGTCCTCCAAGATACCCAGTCACCTTCGCCCCTCCCCTCCATCCCTTCCGGAAGCCTGGCCTCACCTGGCTGGGCCCCTGGGCGTGGTGATCGGCTAGCTCCCAAGGCTGGGGGCCTGCCCGTACGATGGTCTCAGGACCTAGGTTGGGCCAGCCCTGGTACTTATCCCTCATCTCACTTTTCTGGTACGCCATGGTCAGGGGGTACCGACAGGGCCGGAGCTGGAGCTGAGGAACGAGAGGAGGTAGCTGGCTCCATTGGCCTCACCCCCTCGCCTCCCCTGCCCTGCCCTCCCCTCCGCGGCCCTCGGAGTTCCAGCTCCTCACCTTCTCTGCGAAGTCCTTGATCCCTAGCACCTTTTTGACCCTGGGCGTGAGTGGGTAGCCGGGCTGCGCGTACACATCCCCGAGAGTCTTGGGCCCATGCGCCGCACCTGAAGATGTCTCCCAGCGACTGAAGACCTCGTCGAAGTCCAGGATATGGGAGTCTCGCTCGGCCGCTGGGGGGAGGCTTTCGGGGACCATGGTCTTGGGGAGGAGGAGGGAGAAGGATTATGGCAAAGTGTAAGACCTCCGCGCCCTCCCCGACCTGCACTTCCTCCCCTAGACCCGCCCCCTCCAGAGTCCAGTCTTTTTCTCCCCAGCCCCACCCCTGGGGGGGGTCCAGCTGTTGTTCCGTCTTCTGGCCTTCATCCCCCGGGGAGCCAGCGGCCCTGCTCACCCGCACCTTAGGAGGGGGAAAGGGTAGGGTGATGCCTGGACCAGGGGGGACGCCCACAGTACTGCTGAGTTGTCGCCAGTCTCGCCGGGGTGGCCTCCGACCGCTAGGAGCCTCGACAGGGATTCCCAGGAGGCCATAGTGCGACGGCCGAGTGAGGCCGGCCATGGCCTAACCAGGCCTGGCCTCCTCCTTGGCCTCCCCTCTCTACCGTCCCCACTGTTGATGCCGTTGCCCAGGAGACAGATAGACGCTGCCGAAGCCTGTATCTGGCCAATGGGGGCCGAGGGGTGGGGGTGAGGGTGGACGGAGGCGGGAGAGAAGTTCAGAAAGAGTCCAGGTAAACAAGGACTGGGAGCAGAGCTGGAGAGAGAGACAGAAAGACATAGAGAGAGAGGGAGAGAGAGAGAATACGTCGAGGGGCAAATGCAGAAAGGGAGTGAAAAAGATCCTGGGACTAGGAGCAGGAAGGGGGAGGGGCAGGAGAGACACGCCCCCAGAGACTGGGCCAGACCTGGAGAGAGGCAGGAACTCGAGTGGGATGTACAAACACAGACAAGAGGCAGAACCTAGAGAACTGGACAGTGTAGAAATCTAGGTATATATTCATATATTTGTATGTATGTGAGAAAGAAACACAACAGACATGGCTAGAGAACATTAGAGGCAAACCTCTACCAAAACAGCGGAGAAAGTTCCAGAGATGGACTCTGAGGGAGACAGAGATAAAGACAAAGAAATCTGGGACCCAGAGACAGAGCCTGAGCTCCCAGTCACCCTTCCTTAGCCCTGATGGGACATGACCCACTAGAGGGATTATGGTCTCAGTGGACCCCAAAGCAGGCAGAATCCGATGCCCCTTAAATTGGAGGATAGAAGGTATGAAAACCGCAGCTCTCAGCATTAGTCTTCTTTGATTCCTGTCCCAGGGCCCTCAGGATGTTCCATCCCCTGATCTAGGATCTGCCCAGCTCCCACTGGCCTGGCCCAGTGGTCCTCCCGGGGCTCCCAGCAGCTCTGACCTAAATAGGGTCAGAGCTGCTGTTCCATTCAGACTCTTACGGAGGGACAGGAACTTAGAGATTCACCAGTTCACACTCCCTTTGCCCAGCAGAAGTTCCTGCTGCTCAGTTTCTGCTTGAACACTTCCAGGGACAGGGGACTCTCTCCCTCTCCAAGCATCAGGGCTCCTGATGGGACAGTGCAGAGTGCTGGCAATTATCCCCACCATGGGTCCTGTTTCTGCCCTCAAGTGTGAGACATAACACACTGGGTCCCCCTGCTCCCGATCTGTGCCTCTGTCTTGGGTCTTTGAGTACTGTGACCATGGGGCTTAGTAGTCTTCTGTGGGATAAATACCTTCAGGTCCCAGAATTTGACCTCACTTGAGATCCCTTAGTTCAACCAAGTGGCCATCAAAGAGAGAAGGAAACTTCCCAGATCAAGCAGTGTGACCTTGGGTAAGTCTTTGCCTTTCAAGGCTTCAGTCTTCCCCTGCGTAAAATGTAACAGCTTGGATCCGTGATCTCTAATTTGAATGGAAATGAAGTTCTCAGCTATGAGCTTTAGTGAGCCCCGGTCAGCTTGGGGAGCCCCTCGCATCCCAGAGAGTGGGAGGCATTTGCCCAAGGTCACACAGCCAACCAGTTTGGAATCAGGCCCGCCCCCCAGCAGTGGCCCGGCTGAGCAGGGTGCACACACAGGCTGTGTCAATGCGGATCCACCTCCAGCCCACTCGGCCCTGGCCGTCTGCAGTCAGCGCCCGAACATAAGACTGTTTGGCTTTGCATTCAGACACCCAGTGTCTTCGGTCCACGCCACGACAGCCGGCCCCGCCTCCGGGGCCCCCTGCCACTTTGCATCGGGTCTCAAAAAAGTACTGGCGCAGGGGCCCTCCCCCTGCTGCAGGCACCTCCCCCAGGACCTCCACCTCGCGTCCCCGAAGGTCCACAGCCGTGCGGCGGTCGGTCACCCAACCGCTGACTGCGTCACACACAGACAGCTCGCCCCGACGGCCAGCCTCCGCTCCCGCCCCAGCCTCCCGTCGGCTCCGGTTGGCTGGGGCTGCTGCCAGGGAGGCCTCCAGGAGGAAGAGGAGTGGGGGCCCTGAGGGCGCCCCCCGAGACAGGGCCACCCGTGGGGACAGCAGGTCCCACTCGGGTCCTGGGAATGGGGGCAATGGTGGTGGCTCCTGGGGGGCCACGCCGGGTAGGACCCAGAGAAGAAAGAGGAAGAACCAGATGTGGAGCGGGCTGGATGGGAGAAACATCTCTGTGGCCACCTGGTGAAGAGAGGGGCGGTGGTCAGAGGGGCAGCCCTTGAGCGGGGGTGGGGGGGGGAGGGCTCGAGGTCCAAGGATGTCAGGGCTGAGCTCGTCTCTGTCCCTACAGAGACCTCTAGACTCCCCCTTCTGCAAGAGGAGGGAGATCGCTAATTCCCCTTTCATCTCTAATTGGGAGCACAGAGGGAAAAGGGGAGGAAGACCAGCAGGGGAGGGGGTCTCGGGCTTACCAGACTTCTCAGGGCCACCTCCTCCTGGGCCCTGGGCTGGGGGCTCCTGGGCTCTGAGGGCCCCTTGTCAGGGTCTCCCGGGGCCCCCTCCTCCCGGCCATCCCAGGAGAGGGAGAGGGGGGCGACCACCTAGGAGAAAAAAGAAGGGAAGCTTGGGAGCAAGTCTTCCCCATGTCCCCCTGAAGGACCCAGGCATCCCCTCCCCCAAACCAGGGCCCTCTGCGCAGGCCCCTTCCCAGGTGACGGGAACCTGGCCGGGATGGGAAGCAGATGTCGGGGAGGGGAGGAGGCTGATGGATGA
The DNA here is from genome assembly GCA_028646595.1 of Phalanger gymnotis. Taxonomy (NCBI): domain Eukaryota; kingdom Metazoa; phylum Chordata; class Mammalia; order Diprotodontia; family Phalangeridae; genus Phalanger; species Phalanger gymnotis. The sequence goes on along the minus strand of CM053622.1, from coordinate 810,139,875 downwards.
GACTCAAGGGCTGGAAAAGATTATGTCCCTCACGGCCCATCCATCTCCCAGACAACGGAGGGAGCTGGAGGCCAGGAAGCCTGGGTCCCCAAGGGGCGCAAGCTGGGGGGATGGGGGCACCAAGGTCCCTGAGGGGGCAGGACAAGGAACTCTAGGTCCTTTGGGGGCAGGCACGCCTGAGACCACAAGGGGGCGAGGGCTGGGGGTCGGACGCCTGGACTCCAAGGGGGCGGGGGCTGGACTTCTGGGTCCCCGAGGCGTCTCCCAGGAATGTTCCCTCAGAATTGGGACAGGCCAGGACCCGCCCAGGACTTCAGTTGCACATACCTGGAGCTGCCGCCCAGGCGGAGGCGGGCAAGGAGTCGGGGAGGGAGGGATAGGGTGGGAGCGATTTCTAGTCCTCCCCGAGAGACCCAGGCATCGAGACTCAGCCCCCGCCCCCTGAGGACCCAGGCGGCCCGGCTCAGCTAACGGGAAAACGGGGCAGAGAAACAAAGCGGATCCCAGGCCGAGCCTTCTAGCACGCCTGAGTACTCCCTCGAACTGCTCAGAGACTGGGCTTGGCCCTTCCTGCCTCCTGCCTCAGTTTCCCCGCCGGGTCCTGCCCCAAGCTCTTGCAGGGCCCGTCCCCTTGAATCCAGGGCGGGCCCGAACTCCTGGATCCCACCCCACTCCCTCCTTCCCGACATTCGGACCGGACCTTACTTGGGACACCCGCCTGGGATCGGGGCTCTGGCGGCCGCTGCTCCCTGGCGCCCGGCTCCGAGCGCGGCGCGGCCCGCTCCGGGACAGGGGGGTGGGCGCTAGGCTAACCCCGCCCATCTGGGGGAGTGACCAGCAGTCCCGCCCACACCGTCCACCTAGGCTGCTCTGAGACCAGGACCGCCGAAGTATCTGGCCTAAGCGCCTCCCACCCCTTGGTGACTCAGGCACCGCCTCCACCCGACCCTCCGACACCCCCCTCCCCACCTTCCTGAACCCAGGCGTCCTAGCCCCAGCATCCTTCTGTCCTGTGCCAGAGAAGTGTCAGTCGGGGCAGCTCGTCCCCCCACCCCCATTCTGGGCCTTTCCCAGAGGGAGACACAAACCAGGCGCCCGGGAAAGATAAGGGCCCAGACAGAGTCAGAAGTGGGGAGACAGGAGTCCCATTTCCCTGGCCAGGCCCCAGCCCCAGTCTCAGCCTCACCCAGGGCTCCAAGCTCTGGGGGGAAGGAGGAGAGTGAGAGGGGGAGGGAGGGCAACAGAGAAGGCTTGAGTGGGCCTGAAAGAATGGCAAGGCAGGCTGAGTCAGAAACAGATCAACACAGAGACCTAGAGATTCAATTCGATCAGCATTTATTAAGCGCCAGCTTTTGGAGCCAGGCTCTAGGGATGTCGTGGTGAGTCACTGTCCTCAAGGGGCTTGTAGTCCTGGGTTGGGGGGGGGAAGATATGTCATATACACAGATGACAGATGGAGGCATAGACACACACAGATGAAGAATATTTACAAGAAAGAGACAGAGAGATGGAGGTACAGACAGACACCAAGAGACCCAGAAGGCTGGGGACTCCTTTCCTCCCTTCCCCCCTCTGGCTATTTTTAGGTGCCAGACATTGGACACCCTGGCCTAGGGGCCATCCCAGCCCTAAATTTAGGCCCAGTGCAGGCGGCTGGGTGTCCCCAGGTTGTGGTTCTCCCCCCGCCCCGAGACTGGGTCCCCCTTTCTCTTCTCAGCCAAGGGCAACACAAGTGAAGGGGTAGCTAAGGCTGTTTATTTGGAGAACTGGGTCCATCCCAGCCCCACTCTATCCACACCATTGCTCCAGGGCAATGCCTCCATGACTTTCACCCCCACCCCAATTCCAACCATACTCTGACTGCTCTGTCCCAGTACCAGAAGGGAGTTTGTGAAAGCATCTTTGCCTGTTTCTCCCTATCTCTGTCTTTCTTCTGAGTCTTTCTCTCTGTCTTGATCTCTCTCCTTTCTCTCTCTCTCTCTCTCTCCCTCTCTCTCTCTCTCTCACTCTCTCTCTCTCTCCTGCCTTTGAGTCTTTCCTGTCTTTATCTCTTCTCTATTTCCCCCTGTTGCTCCTGGTGAGGCTCAGGATCACTTGGGGGTGTTATCAATACCTAGGTGTATGAGCCACTTGGACAGAAGGCTGGAAAGCTCTCTCCATGTCATACTTCCTCAAGGGCTTGGACTTAGAGTAGCTGAAGAAGGGGTAAAAGGAGCCAGAAGAGAAAGAGACTGAGGGAGACAAGGGGGTGCCACAGCTTGGGACCATACAACCCAAAAGACCCAGACACAGTTCATCAACCCACCAACCAACCCAGCACCATGCAGAAAAGCTATACATACCCCAACAGAACCATACACAGATCATAGACAGCTCATGCAGTAGAGCCATATGTAACCTTATGCAAAGATCTCTCATAGAGCTGTACAACCACAAACAATGAAATACAATAATGCCGCACAGCCGAAGAATAGAGAAGAACTAGGGATCTGAAAAGGACCATGAGCAGTACTGAGGATCTGACAAGGACAGACTAGAGACTAGCCTGTGGCAAAGATGGCTATAGAACCCAGGTTCTCCTGGCTCTTTGTACAACCATGCAATGCTTCGAACCCCTCCAGAGACTCGCAACACACCAACACAACTCAGCCTATCCAGGCCTCACGCAATTCAGGATGCAGCTCCTCCATCCAACTCGAGACCCTCCAGAAATTCCATGAAGCCACCCAACCAATTCGACTTGACCCAACTCAATCCAAGCCACATTGTTGTGGATGAGGTGGAGCGACGTGGGCAGTGCCGATAGTGGGATTAGGAAGATTGGAAAGCTGATGGCCCACTAGGCAAAGAGTGCTGATTAAGGGATCTATATCAGCCTGGAAAGAGGTCTCCAGCTGAGTGTCCCAGGGATCTCTCTGCAGCCCCATGCTATTTGTTTTTTTTTTTAATCAATGACTTGGATGAATAGAATAGAAGCTTATCAAATTCCTAGATGACACCAAACTAGGTAAGATATCTAACCCACTAAACGATTGAGAATAGAAATCTAGAAAGATCGTAACATTTGGGAACCCTGAGTCAGATCAATAAGATGGAATTTAACGAGAATAAGCTTAGGGGTCAAAAAAATAAAGTAGCAAGGAGCAGGATGGAGGAGATATGGTCATACCGCCATTTTGGTAGGAGGGTTTTGTGGGTCTTGGGGTGACTGCAAATTGAACCTGAGTCAGCAGTGTACCATGTTCAGTGCATCTTGGGCTGCATTAATAAGGGCAAGGTCCAGGACAAGGGAGGTGACAGCCTTGCTGTTCTCTGCCCTACTCCCACCATGGCAGGAGTCTGGTGGTCAGGTCCAGGCAGGACAGTGTCAAGGGGCGATGCTAGATCTATGAGAAGACTGGAGACCATGTCATAGCAAGATGAGTTGAAGGGACCAGGACTATTTCTCATGGAGAAGAGAAGACTTAGAGGAGACATGAAACAGTCTTGAAACATTTGAAAAGCTTCTAAGGAATAAGAAGTAGACTTGTGTTGTTTGGCCCCTGAAGGCAGAGTAAGAGTAATGGGAAGATTGCTGGAATGGGCTTCCTTGTGAGGTAGTGAGTTTCCTGCCTCTGAAAGTCTTCAAGCAGAGGCTGGATGAATACTTTTTTTGGGGGGGGGGGATGGTATAGAGGAAATTTCTGGTCAGATACAAGTTATATGAGATGCTTTCTGAGGTCTCCTTAAGCTCTGAAGTTGGATGATAACCCAATTCGACCCAAGATAACTAACTACAAGGCCCTCAGACGCTCATACAAGACAACAATCAGCAGCCAATGAGAGCCTAACAAAACCCAACACAACCACAAGCTCCTGACTCTCAGAGACTCATGCAATGCAAAAGAAGCATAAGGCCCAGACACACAGGGGACGTGACCAGCAGCACCACAGAGACTCACACAACCATGAGGCCCCCGAAAACTCGCACAGGCCAAACACATAGCCAATCACAAGTCCCTATCACCTTAAGATTCACTGCATTCAACATAACTGAACCTATTTCAATCACATAGTCCCCACAGATACTCATATCCCAACAGGACTCAATCTCAACTTTAAAGAAACCAACATGATTTAATATAATTCAATGAAACTCAGTAAGTCCCTTTGGGACTCCTAGGGTCAATGGGCTAACACAAAACAACTTCAGAAGTCCTGCCAGACTTGCCACTGATGAGTTGCTGAAATGTATGGGAAAATTCAGGGTCTAGGTCCCATTACCCATGCCACCTGATAACCCAGCAATAGCCCAACATTACTGTATCTTCACTTTCTTTCCCACCACGCTAACTTCTTTTCCCACCCTGGACTGGACCCCTCATACCTCTGTGACCAAGTGCTTCCCACTGCCCCCAACTAGCCCATTAGCCTTGCCCTCAGGGGCCTCAGGAGGGCAGCAGGGCTGGGTAGCCACATGCCGGTATCTCCCAGTATCTTCTCCTTCTGTTTCCCGGTGGTAGAAATAGCTGAAGTTGGAGACAATGACAGGCACAGGCAGGGATATGGTGAGGACACCAGCAATGGCACAGAGGGAGCCCACAATCTTGCCACCCACTGTGGCAGGTGCCATGTCCCCATAGCCCACGGTTGTCATGGTCACCACAGCCCACCAGAAAGAAGCAGGGATGCTGGTGAAACCTGAATCCGGAGGCCCATCGACCTCTGCAAAGTAAACCGCGCTGGAGAAGAGGACGACCCCAATGAAGAGGAAGAAAATGAGCAGGCCCAGCTCACGCATTGATGCCCGCAGTGTCTGGCCCAGGATCTGCAAGCCCTTAGAGTGGCGGGACAGCTTGAAGATGCGGAAAACGCGGACCAGGCGAATAACCCTCAGAATGGCCAGGGACATGGCAGGCTGACCCACACCCCGCTGCCGGGCCAGCTCTGTGCCCAAGGCCACAAAGTAGGGTAGGATGGCCACAAAGTCAATAAGGTTCATGACATTCTTGAAGAAGGCTGTCTTGCTTGGACTGGCACCCAGACGCACCAGGAGCTCAAAGGAGAACCAGCAGATGCAGAGCGTCTCCACCAGGAAGAAAGGGTCATCGAATGTGGCCCTCGAAGGTGGAAGTGCTGGCTGGGAGCCATTGGACCGCATTGATGGGAGCTGTGGGAAGGAGCAGATCAGTCAGAAGGTGGGAGCCTATAGTACTAGTCCATGGTCAAGTCTCCAGCCTGCCTATAGAGGGTACAGACATCTAGGTCCTTGTGTTAGTGAAGCCTTGGGGGAAAGGATGCCAGAGGCCCTCAGAACTTGGTAGTTGAAAGCTAGATGCCAGGGTTAGAGAGATCCTGAGGAAAAGGCCTGAGTCTGCATTGGGAAAGATTCCAAGGGGTTTCAAGGACTTCCCCATAGGAACAAGGCTAATTCCATTCCCCCACCCCAATTTGGAGACAGAATAGACACACTAGGTCTATATGTCTCTGCCTCCTCCACTGTCTCTGGCTGAGCAGAGCAGCAGAGGTTTCCTCCCCCCCCCCCCACCTCATTAAGCCCCATCCTGTCTTTAGCTCTGTCTCACACTCTGAACCAGGCTTCTTTGGTCTTGGACCCCTCCAATACCTTTCACCCCTCTACCCTCTGGCCCTGGCCCCCTTTGACTTCTTTAAGGCCCTTATGTCCCCCCACCCCCACCCCTCTGGCCTTCCTCAACCCCTTCTGACCTCTTCCCCCAACTCTACCTCTCTGGCCTCCCTCTCTCCACCATGGTCCCCTCTTCCCCAGCATTCTCCAGCTCCTTCTGTACCCTGCCCCGCTGTATTTCATAGCCTAGTCTGATCGCCTCTTACCCTTTGGACTCCTTTGATTCTCTTCACTCCCCCACCTCCCTCTATTCACCTTTCTCCCTATTTCTGCCTTCTCGAAGTCCTTTCTGCCCCCTCCCCCACCTCTTCTGCCTCATTGGCCCCCTCTGCCTTTTCCCAGCCCCTACCGCCTGACTCCCTCTGACCTCCTCCAGTCCCCTCTGCACCCCTAGCTCTCTCTGCCCTTTCTCAGCCCCATCGACCGGCTTGCTTCCCCTCTCTTCCTCTGACCCAATTCCCCAGTCCCTTCCAGCCCTCTCTGCCCTTCCCTAGCCCGACCTCGAGTCTTTCCTTTGGCCCCTGGGCTCCTCTAACTTCCTCCTCGACCTCTGTCCCCCAGGTCTCCCAGCTCACCGGCCCCGGGGCAGCCCCAGGCTGGCCCTCGCGTTCGTCTCGGAAGTCGGGTAGGGTCTCCAGGCAGAAGACCACGATGGAGATAAGGATGACGAGCACGGAGACGACGGCCACGATGCGGGCTGCGGCCGAGCTCTCGGGGAACTCGAAGAGCAGCCAGAGCTGGCGCGCGAAGGGCCGCCGGGGCAGCCGGCGCTCGGGCTCGGCTGCGAAGCCCTCATCCTCGCGGAGCTTGGCGAGCGCGTCGGCGCCCAGCTCGTAGAAGGCCACCTCATCCAGGAAGACGTCCAGGGGAACGTGTGCCGGCCGCCGCAGGCGCCCTCCCGACTGGTAGTAGTGGAGGATGGCGTCGAAGCTGGGCCGGTGGCGGTCCAGGAAGAACTCTCCGCGGGCCGGGTCATAGAAGGCGCGCCGGCGACCCGGGTCGCCCAGCAGCGTGTCAGGGTAGCGCCCCAGGGTCCGAGCGCGCGTCTCAAAGCGTAGACCCGCCACATTGAGCACCAGCCGCTCGCAGCAGCCGCACGGGTCAGCCTCCATGGCCCCCGAGGGCTGGCCGCCCAGCCAGGGAGCGCGCAGAGGACGGGCACCGACGCCGCAGCCAGCCAGCCCGGTGTCCGATTCCCCGCGCCGGTATAAATAGACACCGCAGGCCCCGCGGCCCGAGGGGTGGGGGCAGCTGGCCAGGGTCTGGGGGCGACCCGGGGCGCCCTCTGCTGGGAGGGGGGGACCGGCCACCGGCTCGGGGACCCTTCCTCCGCCCCCTGTGCGCCTCTCCGCGGGCCCCGCTCAGGCAGTCAGAGCACAGCCAGTTCACTCACCTTTTCATCTCAGTCCGGGCCGTCTGTCGTTCTCCCTTTAAGGTTCGCCAACCTGTCTCATGCAGAACAGGGCTCTCAAGCTGGATCTTTCTCTCTAGTTCTGCAGTCACTCCGAAGCATCATTTGTTTTTCTGGCTCGGCCTATCTCTGGGGTCCATCTCTCGGTCTCTGGTTTCATCTGTCTCTGAGAGTCTGTAACTCTCGTTTTCTCTGGATCTTTCTGTCCTTCCCTGGTTCTGTCCCTTTACGATTGTGTACTCTTGGGTCTTTCTGTCTCTTCCCCAGCCTCTGTTCCTTTCTGAGAGTGGCTGTCTCTGGATCTTTTTGTCACTTCGGGGTCCCTGTCACTATTTTCTGGGTCTCTCTCATATTGTGACTCTAAAGGGTAACTCTAAGTTTGTCTGTCACTGAGTCTCTTTTTTCTGGGTCTATCTGTCTCTGTCTTGGACTTTCTATTGCCAAGACTGTCCTCCGGGACTGTCATCGTACAGTTCTGTCTGTAATCTCTCTTGGTCTATCATCCTGGGCCCTATGTCAAACAAACGCCCACCTACTGTGTGGAATTCCAAGTCTCCAGCTGCATGGATCTCAAGCTCCCCCTTCCCCTACTGCCCTCCTGAAACTCCAATCTCCATCCCCTTAGCCCTACTCTCTCAAGTCTCTAGGCTGGCTCCTCCCATCGTGCTTTTCCTTCAGTGTAGACCTCTTCCTCTCACAGTGCTTCTAGTCTTCTTGTTCCTTATCAGGCCCCTTCTCCTTCCCCTCCCCCCAGCCCTACAAACCCCTTACAATCCTGTAATCCTGGCTAACTCCCCACTATGGGCTTTTTCTATGTTTGCCCACCTGCCTGAGGCATAATCTCCGCTCATTTCCGCCTCTTCCTCCTCCCCGACATCCTTCAAGTCTCAGCTAAAATCTCACCTTCGGCAGGAAGCCTTTCCTCGACCTCCTCAATCTTGGTGCCTTCTCTATGAGACTACTCCCAATTCATCCTGTATATATCTTGTTTGTACATACTTGTTTGCAAGTCCACAATTAGACTGTCAGTAACTGGAGAGCCAGAGCCTGCCTTTCTTTGTTACCCCAGCACTAGCACATAGTAGGTGCTTAATAAATACTGGTTGCCTGGCTGACATAGGGAAGACACTGCATGCATCCTGAGCCATTCATTTCAGGGTTGCTGCCAGACACACCTCTCATTTCTCCCAATTCCCAAAACTTGTCCGAGCCACTCCGTGCCCCAGTCTTCTCCAGTTCCGCCACCCTTGCTCTGGCCCCATTTTCCTTCCTTCAAAATCTCAACCTTACAGTTGACCAGTTCACAATTATATGTCTATTCTTGAATGCCTTGGCCCGTGACCCTTTTGTTGCTCATACCTTGACAAGCCCCAAATTTGGACTTCCTCCTCTGCACTCACCTCCACTACTACACAGTAGCTATATATTAGGGGAGGAAATCACACCATGGTGCTGCCTGCATCTGCTCTCGATGTACGTAATTTATATAATCTCAACCGGCAGACCTATCTCTCTCTGGGTCTTTCCTCCTCCTCCTCTTCTTCTTCTTCCCCTTTTTCCTCCTCTTCCTCTCTTTCCCTCCCTTGTATGGGTCTGTTTGTCTCTCTTTGAATCTATCTCAATCTCCCTCTGGGTATGTATGTCTTTTGCAAAGCTCACTCTCTGGGTCGGTTTTTCTGTCATTCTCTAGATCCGTTTGTGAATCCCTCTCGGAATTAATTTGTCATTCTCTAGATCTGTCATGCTCAGTCTAACTGCTTCCTTCTCTGAGTCTGTCTTTAATGTGCAGAGTCTATTTCCTGTCATTCTCTGGGTCTGTTCTGTGTGTCTGTTCCTGGGTCCCTCCGACTCTTAGTTTTCTTGGGGTACAACCTTCCAGGTCATCTTTCTGTCTTTAGGCACCTCTCTGAGCCTAACTCTGTCTGTCCCTGTTTGGATATGTCTTTGCACATCTCTATCTTGGTCTATAGGACTATCATTTTTTTCAGTCCAATGTCTGTTGTTCTAGAAGTCTCTCTACCCTTCTCTGAATTCGTCTCTTAGTCTCCACCTGATCTTGTCTATCTTCTTGTGTGTTCCTCTCTGAGACTTTCCATCCTTATCAAAGGTATCTAGGTGGTTCAGTGGATTGAGCATTAAGTCTGGAGTCAGGAAGACACAGAGTTCAAATTCAGCCTCAGACACTTCCTAGCCGTGTGACCCCGGGCAAGTAATTTAATTTCTTTCTCACTTTCTTCAACTATAAAATGGAGCTAATATTAGCATCTACCCCCCTGGGGTGTTGTGAGGATCAAGAGACACTATAGTAAAGTGCTTAGCACGGTGCCTGGCACCCACTAGATGCTCAATGCTTTCCTTCTTTCCTTCCTCTTCCTCTCTTTTCTTTCTTTCCACCTTTTCTCCCTCCCTTCCCTGTTCCTGTGTCTGTCTACCTATCCTTCACGATGTCTACCCTGTATCCCTTCCTAGGACTAGCCCTATATCTTTCTCTAGATCAGCCTGCCTGTCTTTCTCTGTGTCTGTCCTTGTTTCCCTGTTTGGGGCCATATCTGTGTCTCTCTCTGAGTCTGTGTATTTTTCTGGGACCATATTTCTATCCCTGTCTAAGTCAGGCTTTCTGTCCCTCTCTGTCTGCCTCATGTCCTTACTTAGATCCTCCAGTGTGTTCCTATCTGGGCCTTTGTATGGTGTGGTCCTCTTTGGGTCTGTCTGTGTGTTCCTTGGTGAGCTTTTCTGCTATGCTTCTCTCTGTCCCTGGCCCAGACCCTTTGTCTTTCCCTCGATCTTTCTACTTGTCTCTCTGGGTCGATATATCTAACATTTGCTGGGTATGTCATTCCTTGGGCCTTTCTGTGTGTCCCTATCTGGGCTTCCTCCTGTGTACCTTTCTTCATAAATATACTACGGGGCTGACACATTTAGACAGAGTTGTCCTGGAAAAGATTGTTTTTGTGGGGTTAGTGAATTGCAAGCGTGATGTGAGTCAGCTGGGTGATATGGCAGTCAGTGATAAAAGCTCCTTGTGATCTTGAGTTTCCATAAGAGAGTTGTAGATTTCAGGAATAAGAAGGTGACAGTCCCACTGTCCTTTGCCTTTGTCAGACTTCATCTGGAGTACTGGGTTCAGGTCTGGGTACAATGGCCTAACAGGACATGGATAAGCTGCAGAGGGCACAGAAAGGAGGGTAACCAGGATGGTGAGTTGATATAGACTGAGGCCAACATAAACATTGGTCAAAGTAATTCAGGATGTTGAACCTGGAGAAGATTCAGCTGGTATATGATATTTGAATTACTCTTCAAATGTGGGCTCTCGTGTCCCACAAGGATTGGACTTACTCTGGTTGATCCTTGAGGGCAGAACCAGGAACAATGGGTAGAAGTTCCAAAAGAGACAAATTTAGGCTTAACATCAGGAAAACCATCCCAACAGTTTGAGCCATGTGGAAGTAGAGTGGAAGCCTCAAAAGGCCATGGGTCCTTCTGGGAGGTTTGTGAACAGAAGCTTGGCTGCCAACTTCATCCAAAAAAATGGTCTTTTCTCAAACCTCGTATTCCTTGATTTCTTTGGAATCGACAATGCTGCCAATCAGTCTCCTGACACTGCTGTAACCTGGTTCTCCTAGCTGATGGCTCGTTCTCAATTTCTTTTGCAGGGTCTTCATCTAGGAGATTAGCTCCTTGTCTCTCACAGGGCTCTGTCCTGGGCTCTTTTCTCTTTCTGCTCTATCCTATTTCACTTGGAGATTTCATCAGATCCCATAGATTCAATTATCATCTTTATGCTGATGATTCTCAAATCAACTTTTTCAGTCCTAACTCCTCTGCTGACCTCCAGTCTCCCAGCTCCAACTGCCAATTGGACACGTGTTACAACAATTCGGCTAGTGGCTGCTGTGGGGGTAAACGACCAACACAAGCCCAACAACATGAACGCTGCCAACACAGGTTCTTTGATCTGCTTTCCTAAGGAAAGTAGTGTTAGGGGGTTAACAATCCTACTTTAATCCAACATATACATGTATCATTCACTTAGTTCAGGGGAAAAAGCCAGTACCCTGAACTTCAGAGCAAATACAAACAAATTACAAACATACATTTATAAACAGACCAAATACAATTCATAGTTACCAAGAAATCAACATCTGAGTTCAGGAGCTGGGGAGTTCATAACAAACAGCTGGGTGGTGGGGGATAGGATACAGTGTCTTATTAGAACACAGCAAGGAGGCTGGTTTTACTGGATCAGAGAGTGGGGGGGATGAAGTAAGGTCTAAGTGACTGGAAATATTGGGGGAGGGGTTCTTCTGAAGGTTTCTAACCACTAGCCAGACTCTTGTGTCTCTCCTCCTGTGGCTCAGAGCCTCCAGAGAGAAAGCCAACCTCTGGGTTTATATATCTTGTTCAGGGTCAAAGGTGAGTCACACATGCAACTCACCCACGTGACCTAAAAGTGTTACAAAAATGTGACTTAAACCCACGTGGTCTAAAAGCCTCTGATGTCACAAACATGTCACTCAAACCCATGTAAACTAGGCTTTCCCTTGAAGCAAGGAGGTCATCAAGGACTCCTAATTTAATCAAGGAAACAAAGGCCAAACTCTACTTGGCACTTGATTGAATAAGTGTTAAAAGCCCATTTTAATTACCAATGCAACATGTCAAACTGGAAGTCCTGGAGACACCTTACATTCAATGTGCCTAAAACAGAATTCATTATTTCTCACCCGCTCAACCTTCCTAATTTCTCTATACCTGTCCAAGTACCACCATCCTCCCAGTCACCCAGGCTTTCAACCTTGGGGTTATCCTCAATTCCTTAATCTTGATGACTCCCCTCATAACCATGTGTTGCCATGTCCTGTCAATTTTACCTTCACAACCTCTCTTGTATGTAAGTGCCTCCTTCCCACTTAAGTTAACTGACACCACTGCGGTGTAGGCCCTCAGCCCCTTATACCTGGACTCTTTTTAAAAAATACTTTATTTTCCCCCAATTACATTTAAAAATGTTTTTAACATTTGTTATAAAATTTTGAGTTCCAAATTCTCTCCCTTCCTCCATTGAGAAGCAAACAATTTGATCTAGGTTATAATGTGCAGTCATGCAAAACATATTTCCATGTTAGTCATGTTGTAGAAGACTACACAGACCAAAGCAAAACAAAACAAGAAAAATAAAGAAAAGGGGTGCTCTGATTTGCATTCAGACTCTATCGTTCTTTCTCTAGAGGTGGAGAGCATTTTTCATCATAAGTCCTTCAGAATTGTCTTGGGTCATTTTGTTGCTGAGGATAGCTAAGGCATTCAATCATCATACAATATTGTTGTTAACTGTGTATAATGTTCTCCTGGTCCTGCGCATTTCACGTTGTTTCAGTTCATGTAAGTCTTTCCAGGTTTTTCTGAGAGCGCCCTGCTTGTCATTTCTTATACCACAATAGTATTCCATCACAGTCACATACAATTACTTGTTCAGCCATTCCCCAATTGATGGACATCCCCTCAATGTCCAATTCTTTGCCACCACTAAAGGAGCTGCTAGAAATATTTTATGCCTGTCCTCTTGAAATAGCTTGCTGATTGTTCTAATTCAAATCCCTCCCTACTCCAATCCTAAAAAGCACAGGTCTGACCATGTTACCCGCCTACTCTACCGACTCCTGTGGTTTGCTGTTACTTCTAGGATCAAATGTAAAATCTTCTGGTTAGTGGTTAAAGTCCTTCAGAAGAACCCCTCCCCCAATATTTCCAGTCATTTAGACCTTACTTCCCCCCCCCCCCATCCAGTAAAACCAGCCTCCTTGCTGTGTTGTAATAAGACACTCTATCCTGTCCCCACCCCTGACTTCAGGCATTTTCATTAGCTCTCCTTTCTTGGCTTCCATAAGAAACCTCTCCTGTTACCTCTTCATTCTACTGACATCCTTGTGTTCATTGTCTCCAATAAATTGTCTATAGATTGCTTGTACATAATGGTTTGCTCGTTGTCTCCCCTTTTAGACTGTTAGATCTTTGAGGACACAGATTTTTTTTTTTAAACCTTTCTTTCCATCCTCAGCTTTTAGTACAGCGCCTGGCACATAGTAGAGGCAGCTAGGTGGCGCCACGGGGCACAAAGCTCTGGGCCTGGAGTCGGACTCATCTTCCCTGAGTTCACATCTGGCCTCAGACACTTATTAGCTATGAGACCCTGGGCAAGTCACTTCACCCTGTTTGCCTCAGTTCCTTCCTTTGTAAAATCAGCTGGAGAAGGAAATGGCAAACTACTCCAGCATCTTTGCCAAGAAAACTTCAAACGGGGTCATGAAGAATCAGACATGACTGAAAAAATCAACTGAACAACAACTGGCAAATAGCAAGCCCTTCTCTTTCTGCTCTATCCTATTTCACTTGGAGATTTCATCAGATCCCATAGATTCAATTATCATCTTGTAAGATGTAAGATTGTAAGATTGTAACAATTGTAAGATTGGGACAATAGCATCTTCCTCACAGGATTGTTGTGATCACCTCAGTTAACTCATGTAAAGTATTTTGCAAATGTTAAAGTGTTATATAGATGTTAGATATTTTATTACTATTATGATTATTTAGTCTTTGTATTCCCAACACATAACACAAAATGGGCTTACAAAATGTAATTGCTTAATGTATAAGGGTGGGAGTTGCAAATACCTTTGGGTAATGTACCATTTGGTGCAACTACCATTTGGTACTCTAAGGTAAGAAGCCTCCAGCCTTCCCCAAATAGATCAGCCATGTGGTTCTGTGAAGGGAGAGCAAGTCATACTATATCTGGACATGAACTTGGTCAGATGTTATCTTAGAATTGTGCCAAGAGCGAGCCCATTCTTCCCAGAGACCAAGGTGGGACTGGGCAGAGTGCATGCAAGGTGTTTGTTTTGGGAAGAGTTTATAGGTTTGTTCTGACTTTAACTTCAAAATAAACATCTGCAAAAGTTAAAAAAAAAAGGAAAAAATCCTATTTGTCTTTGTTGCCTTGTCTAGGTGAGAACACATTTTGATTGAATCAAACCATCCAATTGGGCATGAATAGAACATATAAATTTCTGGAATTAATCAAAGCCCATATGATGTGAAGGACTGGGTCATTATGCCCTCAGGAATTTGGATAAAAGGAAAAAGCCATCTTTGAGCCACAAGATTGGCTTTTCAAATTTGGAGCCCTTGAAGCCTAGGAAGGGAGATCAGCTCTGCAGGGGTACTTGGATCATCAGAGGACACATGGGTAGGGAAGACCCAAAAACGAGGTGCTTGTTTCCCCCCAGGCTATCACACACACTATCCTGAAACATAATCGGGCCAGGACCTTGTGGGACCTGGGGCTCTCTGGAGTTAGAGATGAAGGGGAGGCCAAGCAGAGAGCAGCCCAGCCTCTAAAGGTCCAGACCTTAGAAATGGTAGACTGGGGGCTCAGAGCTATAACGACTGAAAAGGGCACAAACTCCCTAAAGCCCCGGAGGAGGGCGCCCTGATGGTATCATAGGATGCACGGATTCTTTAATTTCATTATTCTCGGGTGGATCTCGGCCCCGCCCTCCGGTCACGTGACGCCATTTTCTTTCTTTCTTTCTGTAAAGCGGGGCGGGGCTCTAATGGATGAGTATGTCACATGGAGAACTCTTTTCTTGGTGGAAGGACACTTATGGATGGAGGAAAGATGTGATTCGTTCAGCTCGCGGAAGGCGGCGGTTGATAAGAGTACGAAAGAGGGATAAGGAGAAAGCAACAGGCGCATGCGCCCTGACAATGTTGGCCAGGACCGGAAAGGAAAAGGGCGAGAGGACGATCAACGCGTGCGCACTGGACTCTTCATGGACCGTCCTCCCTTCGGATCGGTTCTGCGCGTGCGTAGTGGTTCGCGGGCGCGCAAGGATCTCGACGTGGCCCCACCTCCTGCCGGTCCGCGCTCGTACCGAGTTCTCGCGAGACTCGCCTCCCTCGGTCGGTGAGTCTCTCGCCGCCTGGCCGCGCGGGTGCCTGTGTGAGCCGAGACCGGACGGACGGACGGAGTGACAGAGTGACGGAGCGAGTGCCCCGGAGCCAATAGAGCCGCCGGCCCCGCCGCCGCCCCCGGCCTTGGCCCCGGCGCGCCACGAGGCCCTCGAGCTCCAGGAGGACGACGACGAGCCGCCGCCGCTCCTGCTGCCGCAGCCCGCCCCGGGAGCCAAGCCCGGCCGAGGGGGCCGCCGCCGCCGCCGCGCGGCCGGTAAGTACTGTGGGCCCCTTTGGGCCCGGCGGGGGCCCCGCTGGCTACCCACAACTCCTTGCGCCCGCCGGGACCCCGCCAGCTACCCATAACTCCCTGCGCCCGTTGGGGAACCCCCCCCCCCACTACCCACAACTCCTTGCGCCCGCGGGGGAACCCACACCTCTCTGCACCCGCCTCTACCCCCTTACCCACAGTTCCCTGCGGCACCGGGACCCCTCTCACTAACCACACCTCCCTGCGCCAGCCGGTTCAACACCATCCCCCTCCTTTACCCACAATTCCCCACGAGCATCGGCGACCCTCCCTTGTTACCCCACTAGCTCCCTGAACCCTCCTGGACCCTCCTCCTATACCCAAGGTGCTTTGCGCCCATCGGGAAACCTTCCCCCCTTCTCCTTGCCAAGACCCCCATTCTCCACCGGTCCCTGAGTCCACCATCCCCTCTCCCCAGTACGACTCATTTCACTCAGCGAGACATCCCCCACGTTTATCCACACCCCTCATCATCCGCATCCCCCCCATTTCCCAGAAGCTCCTGGAAGAGCCTCCTCTGTTACCCGCAGCTCTTTGAGGCAGCCCGAGCCCCTGCATTCACCCTCATCGAGATTGTTG
>CM053622.1:810104417-810123890 GCA_028646595.1 Phalanger gymnotis | reverse complement strand
ATCTAAGACTTTCGTGCTATGGGCACCTTCCCTCCCCTAGTGCTCAGGGACCAGCAGGCGGGGGAGGGAGAGCAGGTGCCTTTGTACCTCAGACTTGTGACTGGCTTCCCCGTTCTGTAGACCCTGTACACCTGGCATCATGACGCAGTTCTTGCCTCCCAATCTCCTGGCCCTCTTTGCTCCTCGAGACCCAATCCCCTACCTACCCCCCCTGGAAAAGCTGCCCCATGAGAAACACCATAATCAGCCCTACTGCGGCATCGCCCCCTACATCCGGGAGTTTGAGGTGAGTACCCCCCTCCCCCCAGACTGGGAAGGGGTACACAAAGGCCCAGGCCCAGGGCAGTGTCAGGAATCCCCATCAGGAGAGTCAGATCACTTGGTTACTTTTGAAGAATTTGGCTCAGTTGGCCCATTCCAGCTCTGTGGTTTTTGGCAGGCTTCCTTTGTGGGGTAAAGGTTGGCTAGACTTTAAACCCAGCATCCTGTGTGATTGCTGAGCCTCCTCTGGTAGTGATCTTTGAGAGATCTGAGGGAATGCCTCAAGTTCATGCCAAGGAGTTTTGTAGGACTAGTAAAGGGCAGAGGGTGGATGGCGCCTACTTTTCACTACTACATGATCAGAGGGATGGTTAGGAAACATCTGGGACCACGGGGCTGTTTTGCTTTTGTCGAGGAGACCACCAAATCCCTTTTCTCTCTTTCAGCGTTAGTAGTGTGGTGGTTTAGAGAGTGCCATGGGTGTAGTTCATTTAGACTTCAGCAAAGCATTTGATGAGAGTATCTTTTGTTATTTTCCTGCTAAAAGTGGCAAGAGATGATCTTGAAATGAATGCACCTTATGTGTTTAGCAGGTGCTGAATACCAGCCCCCAGGGGTAGTCCAGAGGGATTCTTTTTGGTCTTGGAAGGAGGCTTAAGTAGGGGCTCCTTGGAGAGTGCTCCCAGAGTCTTCAGCAGTGAGGGACTGTATTTTATAGGTGTGCTGCTAAATGTGTTTGTAGGTGACATAGAGCTAGGAGATAATGAATATGTTGGGTGACAGAATCAGGAACCAAAAACAGTCTTGATAAGCTAGAATATTGGGCTGGCCAAAATAAGATGAAGTGTCGAGGAGACAAGCACCAGGTCTAGAATTGGCTCTCAAATGCACATGATGTGAGGGAGGTGTAGTAGAAAACACCACTTAGGTAGTGTTAGGTAACCACACCCATCCGCAGTGGGGCACAGTGGCCAAGTCTTGGGCCCAGGGAGGAGACCCAGAGTCAGCCACTTAGGTAAGTGATTCAGGTCACCTTGTTCTCTGCTCAAGTTCATGAGAAAGGAAGATTCAGGGACATGGTGGATTTCTTCAGGCATGTGAAGGATTCCCTCCCTCATGGCAGAAGGGAGAGCAGAACCTGGAGCACTGGGCCAGAACAAAAGTGAGGCCTCTGGAGACTCACCAGAGATGGTTAGTGGCTCCCTCTTCAGACAGAGGCTGTACAGACACTTGGGGGAAGCTGTAGTCATGGGCATCATGATCACCAAGATTCCTTCCTAATAGTCGATAGGATTTCTAATGCACTTTAAGGTTTGTACACTGCTTTACAAAATTGATCTCATTTGATTGTCACAACCACCCAGGGAGGTAGGTGGTCTTGTTACTCCTGTATTAACAAATGAAGAAATGAGGCAGGAAGAGTTTAAGTGACTTATCCAGAGTCATACAGCTAGTGTCTGATGCCAGACTTGAATTGAAGTTTTCTCGACTCCAGGTCTAGACCTCTCTCCACCAGGATGCCCCCTGATTGAAAGTAGAACTAGAGAGGGTAGAGTGTTAGAGCTGGCAGGAACCTTAGAATCCTAGTCTGGCAAGCTTGCTTCACAGCTGAGCAGAGTTGGGGGTGAGAAAGGGAAAGGGAGATGGTCAGACCAGGTGAGTGGTGCTAAGCCGCTCCATTTACTCCAGGAAGGGTGTTTGGGGATAGGGTGCTAACAAAGGTAACTTCCTTAGGAAATCTTTGGGGCATCTCAATTTAATCCTGCTACCTCTTAACCCCTTTTTTTGTCGTCAGGACCCCCGTGATGCCCCCCCTCCAACCCGAGCAGAGACAAGGGAGGAGCGGATGGAAAGAAAGGTATGTGACTCTTTGGACCTGGTGGGTGGTGGAAAGAGGAAGGAAGGAAATGTAAGCTCTTCCTCATGGAGTTCTGGGGCCCTCATAGGGAAAGGTTAGGGTTTGTGTGAGTGAGGCAGAGGACATGCCTAGCTATGTGGCACAAAAGGCTTGGAGCCGAGCTGAGCAAGGCCTTAGAGAATGGGTCTAGGTGGCCAGGGAGGTGGCCACTTCGGTTGGAGGGGGGAGACTCGCAGCAGATCACTGGAGTCTTGAAGGGAGTGGGGCTTCAGGGACCCTCAGGGCAGGCAGAGAGATTGAGCATGAGGAGAAAGGCGTTGGAGGCTGGCTGGCAGGGGGACCAAGGGAAAGGGGATGGGAGAAAGCTGTGCCGAGGACGCCAGGCTACTCCATGTCTGATTTTCTTCCCTTTCCCACAGAGGCGGGAAAAGATAGAGCGGCGACAGCAAGAGGTGGAGACAGAGCTGAAAATGTGTACGTTTGTTTCAAGTTCCTTGTGCCCTGGCTCTCAGCCCCGCATCCCCCAGTGTTTGCTCCTTCCTCTTGTCCCTGCCTACCCTGTCACATCAGGCAGGATACTGCTTTTCTTTGGGCGTTTGGGCTGGGGCGAAGCCTCCTTCTCAGCTCCTGCCACTGCCACTTGAACCAAACAAAATCTTGAGCTCATCCTGCAAGAATCTTTTCTGTCCCAGCCCGTTTGCGCTCTGCCCCATTCTCCTCTGTCATTCTTGGCCTTTATTCTAATGCTCTTTTCTTCCTGCCTCACAGGGGACCCTCATAATGACCCCAATGCTCAGGGTGATGCCTTCAAAACTCTCTTTGTGGCCCGAGTGGTGAGTGCTGACCTCTTGTTGGCAGGCGGGTGGGCAGTGGGTAGCCGGCTGGGTCTGGAGTCAGAGGGACCTGACACTTCCGACACTGTGGCCCTGGGCCACGCACTTAACCCCTTGTCTGCCTTAGTTTCTTCATCTGTAAGATGGAATAATCACAACGCTAGATACTTGAAATTCTCTCTGTAAATGTTAACTGTTTTCGGGGTCAGGGGAAAGAAGCCAGTATGCTTTGGTGGCATGGTCTAACTTTCTGTCTTTTGTAGAACTATGACACAACAGAATCAAAACTTCGGAGAGAGTTTGAGGTGTATGGTCCCATCAAGAGGGTGAGTGCTCGTGAGTGGGGCCTGGGGTGTTGGATGGCCCCCCCCCAGCTCCTCCCAGCAGAGTGCTAACTCTCGTCCCCATGTGTTTGAGTGCAGATCCACATGGTCTACAGCAAACGGTCAGGGAAGCCCAGGGGCTATGCCTTCATCGAGTATGAGCACGAACGAGACATGCACTGTGAGTGTCTCCCTCCTTGTCACTTCCCTCCCATCCCTGCCCTTCCGTACCCCCCCCACTTCCTCACATCAACACTCATTCCTTATTTTTCCTCTGTCTCTTATATATCTTTTTTTATATATATTTTTAAAAAACCAAAACTCCCCTCAACGTGTGTGTATGTGCGCCCGGGGGGCCGGGAGAGGTAAGTGCCACACGTTGACTCTCAGGGGGATGGAAGCAGCCCGGTGATGGGGCTGGGGGAAGGTCGGAGGGGTGGGGAGGGGGCTCGGCTGGGGGGCCGGAGGGGCTTTGGGGGCCGGGCCTCGCCTTGCCTTCTCTGCCTCACCACCCCGTGGCCTTGGCGGGGAGCCCCTGGTCGCCCCCCCCTTCCCCCCCTTCCTCCCCCCCCTCCCCTGACCCCCAACAGGGATGCCTTGGGTGGGCGGGGGCCATGCTCAGTGGCCGTGTCTGTGGGTTTTGTCTGTGTCTCCTCGATTTCGGCCTGACGTGGTTTAAAAGCCCCCAAAGGGAGATTTGTCCTGTGGGGTGGCGGTGAGGGGGTGTGGCGTGTGGAGGGGCCGGCGTATTAATTGTATGTTCTTATTATTGTCACTGCAGCCACCACGCAGCTGGCTTGCAGCTGATGCTAACGCTCCCCTTACAACATCTCATTTTATGGTTGGTATAAGGGTTTGTATCATGGGTAAGATCACTCGCCACAGCACATCAGCCTAGTTTAGCCAGGCAGCTTAGGAGCAGAAAGGCCCCCCTCCCTGGCCCCCTCCTCTGACCCCATTCCCCAGACCCCCCCGAACTCCTGGCCCCACTCCCCCCTCCCCCTGGCCTCCAGGTGCCCGTTTGTTGGGCAGGGGCAGAGGAAGCTGGAGGAGGGGGGGGCAGGGAAAAGGCAAACTTCCCATGGAAGGGCCTTGGGGGAAGGGCCTTCTCACCCTTCCCCTCCCTCTTTCGTCCTCTCCAGGCTCCTGCCCTGCCTCTCTGGAGGTCAGGAGGCAGGGTGAGCCAGGGCAGCATTTCCAAGCATCTCTCTTGCCAGGGGCTGGGCCCATGCCCACCTCCCAGGGTCTAGAGATGCTGTTTTCAGGGGTGGTGGGAATGGCTGTCTGGGAGTGAGGCAGGCTGCTGCCCCCTCCCTTCCCAGGAAGAACAGAGGTCATGGGTCTAGGGAGCTTTTTTGGGGTACAGGCTGAGCTTCCCTTGCTGCCCCCCTCCCTCCTGGGCCTAGGGCCTTGGGTGCATATTATTCTGCCCCTGCACGGAATTGGGGGGAGTCCAACAGGTCAGTTGTGTTGTGACCTTTAGTTCAAATCCTGTCCCCTTGTGGAATTTGACAGAGAAAGAGAGAGAGACAGAGACAGATACTGAGTAATGGCACAGATCCACATCACCCTTTGTTTTCGCTTCTCCCCTGGTCTGGGCTTTTCTGGGTTCTTGTGCGCTGAGCTAGACTTGGGTCCTTGGGGCTTCTGAGGAGAGGGGGGCCTGAGTTCCTGCTCCCTCCCTAGTCAGGGGCCAGGGGTCAAGTGTCCTTTTCTTCCCCCCAGAGCCATGGTAGCCACTGCCTAGATCCTCTTTCCCCCTCCCTCCCTTCCTAGCACCCTGGTTTGGGGGGGTCTGAGTGCTCATTATCTGTAGAAGGCAGGCTGCCTGGTTTTGTTGTGACTTTGGGGGTAGAGAAGGGACTTGGCACGTTTGTGAAGTCCAGTCTCCAGGCCTTTTGCTTTGGATGACTTTGTAAAAATGCCTCCCTGCTCCCCTCAGAAATTCTCCCTTCCTAGCAAGTTACCCTCGGGGCTATCCCTGCCTCCCCCTGTCTCCAGGTGGTGAGGTGTGCTTGACATACTTGTAGCTGGGACTGCTTTTCTGCCCCCCACTCCACCCTTGTAGTGTAGCTGCCCTGGTGGGTGGGGGGTGGCAAGGGGGGACCATGCGCGCGCTAAGGGTGCAGGTAAGCATGGGGGCTCCAGGTAAGCTGCCCTGTGTCCCCCCCCCGGGAAGCCTCCTCCTCGCCAGGCCCCTCAGGAGGACCGAGCCCCCCCCATCCCGCTCGGTTTGGTCGGACACTCGCAAAGCCGGCATTGGTAAATTGCACCTTTTCTCTTCCTCTGTTGTTATTTTTGGGGGTTGGGGGGTGGGGGAGGGGTAGGGAAGCTAGTGGGGGGTGGGTGGCTGGCTGGTCAGGGAGGGACCAGAATGGGGCACCTTGGAGCTGCCCTTTCCCCGTGCCCCTTGTGGCAGCAGATGCCCACCCGGAGGGAGCGGTGAGGTTTGGGAGCCAGAAATCTGGTTCCTTGCCAGGGGGTGGGATTGTTGAGAGGCCTGAGGGCCACCAGGTAAGGCAGGGTGGAATCGCATCCATCGCACGTCTTCCCCTCCCACCTCCTGTCTGGGAGGGGCCCAGGCCAGGGCCCCCTCAGTCCCCAGAGCCCATGACTCTCCTCTTGAGCCCCAGCTGCCTCTCCACGCTCTGGACTTCTTCCCCTCCTCTTCTCACTGTCGGCTCTGCTCTCTGTTCCCTCCTGACAGACTGATTGCCGTGACTGGGGGAAAAGGAGGGGCAGTGCTGAGCTGGGCGTCTCGCCCTTGCTGCCTGCTTCAGGTTGCATGTCAGGGACCTGTCTCTGTGTCTCGGGCCGGCCTGGTTGTGGCCCCGGCTCCCGCCCCTGAAGAGACCACCACTTATTTAACCTTTTTCCTTTGCAGCAACGTTTCTTGGCGGGGCTGGGAGGGGGCTGCTCTATCGTGGGGATAGGGGGAGACGAGCAGGGGAAGGGCATCCCTGCCCCCGCCTCGGTGAGGATTGGGGCTGGGCGGAAGGACAGGGACCCGATGGAGCAGGCCCTTCCACCCCAGGGAGTGGGGGCTGGGTGGATGGAGATGTCCAGCTGTCACGTTGCCTGGCTCGCTGGTAGGCGTGTGCGTGTGTGCGTGTGTGTGCGCGCCTTGGTCGGGAGGACAGAAGGGATCCTGGGGTCTCAGGCCTGGTCCTAACAGGAGGCTCCCCTCCCCCCGGGGACTCGTCTCTGCCCCCTCCTCTGTTACAGCGGCTTACAAACACGCAGACGGCAAGAAGATTGACGGCCGGCGGGTGCTGGTCGATGTGGAGAGAGGCCGGACTGTGAAGGGCTGGAGGCCCCGCAGGCTGGGTGAGTGCACAGGCTTCTGTGGGCTTCTGCAGGCTGGGGCGGCAGCACTGGACCTGGACCCGCCCCACGTTTCTCCCTTTAGTCTTGGTGGGTGGCTCTGGGTTGGAGCTCGGGTCTGCAGCTTGTGTGCTCACACGTGTACCTGGGTCTGTCTCCTCAGGGGGTGGCCTTGGGGGCACCAGACGAGGCGGGGCTGATGTCAACATCCGGCACTCGGGCCGAGATGACACTTCACGTTATGATGAGAGGTGAGAGAATTCGAGGGCTAGAGGAACCTAGCCCTTGGTCTCCTTGTGAGCTTCCAGTTGTTTGTTTTTGGGGCCCCAGAAAAGGAGCAACTGTGCTTAGGATTGTTTCTGTTTTTTCTCTCTTGGCCTTGTCCTCCAAGGGACCGGGACAGGGAACGTGAGCGGGAGCGCCGAGAGCGAAGCCGAGAGCGAGACAAGGAGCGGGACCGTCGGCGTTCGAGGTCCCGGGACCGGCGACGGCGCTCCAGAAGCCGGGAGAAGGAGGAGCGGAGACGCTCACGGGAGAGAAGTAAGGACAAGGACCGTGAGCGCAAGCGCCGTAGCAGTCGGAGCCGAGAGCGGGCCCGGAGAGAGCGGGAGCGCAAGGAGGAGCCTCGGGGCGGTGAGGGCCCTGAGCCCCCAGAGGCAGGGGATGCCCCCCCTGATGATGGCCCCTTGGGGGAGCCTGGCCCCGATGGACCTGATGCCCCAGAGGAGAAGGGCCGGGATCGGGATCGAGACCGGCGCCGCAGCCACCGTGGGGAGAGGGAGCGGCGGCGGGACCGGGATAGAGATCGTGAGCACAAGCGAGGTGACCGGGGTGAAAGGCGGGATGAGGCCCCTCGTGGCGGGGGCAGCGGCGGCGGCAGTGGTGGTCAGGACAACGGGCTCGAAGGGCTCGGGGCTGATGGGCGGGACCTCTATCTGGAGGCCGATGCTGGCGACGGCTATCTGGCTCCTGAGAATGGCTACCTGATGGAGCCGGCGCCAGAGTGAGCAAGAGAGCAACGACCGCCACCCCCCTTCCCCCCACAAAGAAAAATTGCAAAAAGACCACCACCCCTTTTTCTCCCAATCACGTGAATGTGTCTCTACCCCTGTCCTGCCCAAGGCTTCCTCTGTCCAGACCCTTCTGATTATTCAATAAAATGGATTTCCTGCGGAGGTTGCTTGGGTGGTATTTTGGAGGAGCTCTCTTCCCCATTTGACCCTCAGGCACAAGCCTGGACTTTGACTCAGAGAACTTGACTTGGAGTCTTCATGTACAATGATCTTGGTCAAGTTGCCAAGTCACTCGGCTTGTGTGGGCTGGTGAAGGGCAGGATGAGGTGAGGACTTGCTGCCCGGGGGCTCTTCTGGCTTGGCCTTGGCCAGGGGGGCCCCCATGGTGACCATGCTGTGACCTCCCAGGCAGGACACTAGGGACTTGGCTTCAGAATGATTCACGTGAAGAGGGTTTGCAAAAGGGGGAAGAGGAGGGGGATGAAATTTGCAAAGATGGTGGTCTTGACTTAGATTAAAGAGATTGTTGCTGAGCATTTAGAGAAGGAAGCAATCACATGAGAGCCTACAAAGCTTCGTCCAGGGCAGGGTGTGCCAGACCAGCTTTCTTTAGTTGCTTGGGGGTTTTTTTGTTTGTTTTTTATAGATGGCAAGTCAGGGGAATGCTATTGATGTAGCCTGGGTATTAGGTAGGAAAACATACAGTGTTTGTCATGCAATATATCCTTGTGACAAGGTGGGGAAGAAGAGGACCAGATGATGGTCGAATTAAATCCACTTAGAAATGGTTTTAGGGCAGACCTCAGCAGAACATTCACCAGTAGTTTGATGTCAACAAGGAAGGTCTCCAGTGTGATACCCCCGGATCTGTATGTGGCCTTGTGCTGTTCAATATTTTTTTAAATAAAATTTTATTGCTATGTTTTGTTTTTAACATTGCCTAAATTTCTCCTTGTATCCCCTGCACCTCTCCACCCTAGAGAGCCATCTCATGCAACAAAGAATGTAAACAGTCAGCAAAACCTAGCAATATATTAAAGAAATCTGAAGATACAAGGTAATACTCCACGCCTCATTCCAGAAGTGTCTTATCTCTTTGGGGCCGGGGTTGTTCTTGGTAGTTTTGCAATGTGATCAGTATTTTTGTCAATGACTTGGACATAGGTTTAAAAAGCATTCTTAGCCAGTTAACAAGTGGCACCAAGCTGGAAGGGGATGCTTACCTATTGAGTGGAATGATCTTGTGATGGCCAAGGAATCCTGTGTAATTCATGACCCTGGCATCTTTGGTCTGGGCTTCTGGTGATGTGTTTGGTTCTGCTCTTCATGCTTGAAGAAGGACTATGAAAAAAACAGAAGCCAAGTGGAAGGAAAGGGCCTTAAGATGGTGCCCGATGAGGAATGGCCTTCATTCACTGAGGGCAGATCTGGGAGTGTTTGGTGGGAGGTGGGCTGGCCTCCCTCCTGGTCACCCAGGTTACCTTCCAACTCTGAAGTCAAGGCTGATCTGAAGGGAGGGGTCTCTTAATGGGCACATTGAAGGTCAGTGTGTCCTGGTGGGTGGGGTGGGATGTCGCATCCCAAGGAGCAAGAGAACAGGAAGATCCTTGGAAGGCCTGAGAGCCAGACCAGACCTTCAGTGTCCTCTGGCCCTACCCCTCTCTTTATAGCAGTGACTGGAGGAGCACTTGTGTGTCAGAGGGGGTTCTCAGCCGTTAGTTTAGACACTCTCAGGTCCTTTTTAGGCAAGCCTTGCGCCCTTCTTCCCCTATTATGGTGCCCAGTCCCCATCCCCTGCTCTCCCTGCCTGAGCCTTATAACCTCTGGCAGAAGTTCAGAATTGGAGGGGACCAAAGCAGGCCTCCAGAGGTGGTCCATGTTAGGTTAGGCTGACCATCTTTGGCCATATGTGCCTGTCCCTAGCAGTTATCTTGTAGGGGACCAGGCGCAACTAATGTAGCTTCTTTCTGTAGCAGCCCTTCGGATATCCGAGGACAGATGGCATGGCTGTTGTCTCCCCTTGGCCTTTCCCAAGGTCACTCGTTCCCCCTTCCCTTGACTAAGCTTCCAGTACTAGGACCCCACCTGGCTCTGCTCTTGGAGGTTTCCCAAGGCAAAGCATACCTGGATTAGTTTGCCTGGACACTCTCCAAACTCTCCAGATTTTTAAGGAAAAGTTTCTGTTGTCAGTCATACCTACCCCACCTGTATCTGTGAAGGGGATATTTTTTAACTCTGGTGTAAGATTTTAAGTATTGCAGACTGCCAAGATCCCCTTTGAATCTTGACTCAGCGTGTTAATTCCCCCTTCCAGTGTTTTGCCAGCTGCAGATTTGATAAGCAAGGCTTCATGTTGACAGAGATGTCAGGTCTTACGTATCCCACTCAGGCAGCTGGTTGTTTGCCCTTGGGAAGAGCTGGTGTCTTGCTGCCCACAGTGAGAGCAAGAGAGGGAGCCCTCTTGTTTTGTTCATTTATATTTAGGTTTGACACTTCCCGAAGTAATGTGTGGTCTCACCTTTGAATCCAAAGAATTTTTATTAGGAAAATAAAATACAGGCTTTGAGCTGAATAGTCCACAGGATAGTGGGCAGTTTGCCACTATAAATGTGGGCTCTAGTAAGAGATGTGTGGCATGTGTGTGGTAGTGAAAGGATCCCAGATGAGGGGTGATCTTGCCTCTGGGCTTAGGGGGGCCTTCAGGGAGAATTCCACCGTAGTTGTCTCCGTTGAACTGGTTGAGATTCAGGCTGTCTGCCTGGCTTCAGGCCCTGGCAGAGCCCTGGCGCTGCTTGGAGATATCAGGGTCTGGCCAGTGGTCACTCATGTGGATCCTGCAGTATGTCTGGGGAGTGGGTGAAAAGAGCCAAGTGTGGGATCAGCCCAGATGGATCTCCCGTGTGGAGAGTTTGGCCAGGAAGGCCACTCAGAGAAAGGAACAGATGAGGGAAGTGAGGGAGAGGGTGGACGCAGGACCCCATGCTATAAGTGCTGTAGGTCTTTGGTCATGGCTGGGAGAATCCCCCCCTGAGGGAGCCTGGGAGCCTGTGCAGGATGACCCAGGGAGGAGGAAACCAGGTCTTCCTGAGCCTACCCATCACACTTGGAGATAGTACTCATCATCAGGCAGTTCTTCCTTATTCAGATACTCAAATGCATTTGTGTCCTCCCTTCACTGATGCAGCTCATGCCCCATCCGTGCCTGACCATTCTGTGCCCCTCTTAGCTATCTCTTGTCATAAATTTGCCACTAGGGGTCAGTCTTCCTTGGAGTTATAAAGACCAGACTTGGATCCAGAAGAGAGATGAGAAAATATACCTTCTACTAGAAGAAGTGAGAGATTATGGGCCTCAGGCTTGGCTGGTCAGTTGCCACTTATTGGGCAGGTAAACCCTTAAGCCCTAAGAACTGCCCAATTCTGCCCCCAGTCCGGTCCCTATAGCCATCAGTCATCTTAGGAAGAAACCACTGTGGAGATGCAACCTGGCTGTGGCTTGTGTGGGCACTGGAACTTTCACCTCCTTAGCAGCCCCAGCTCCCAAAGCCCTGAGAAAGGATGTTCCCTTCACAAAGTCCTTGACGTTGTCGAATGATTCAGCATTATCAGTAGAAATGATATTGAAAAAAAAAATGATATTGAAGATACGTATTACCATCTGCCTCACCAGGGTGATAGGGCCTCTCTACGGGATGCACAGTAGAAACGTACACATCTTGTCTCACCTGTTAGAAGGTGAGCCCCTTGAGGGCAGAGACTGTCTTGTCCTTCTATTTGTATACCCAATGCCTAGCACATAGGAAATGATGACTAAATGCGTTTTCATTCATTTGCTTACTTATGCATTAGGAAATGACTCTTGGTCATATATATGTTAGTTACGCCCATAGCTTAGATATCAGGCAGACTCTTCTAAGAGAGATTTGATGCGGAAACTTTTTTCCAAATTGACAACTTTACTTCTTATCCTACCTGCACTGATTTTATTCATGCAAAAGCATTCCAATTTCATGTAATTGAAATTATCTATTTGATCTTTTTGGATCACGTCTATCACTTTTTTGGATAAGAATTCTGGCCTAAGAATTCTTTGGATAAGAATTCATAGCTATAAAAAGCATGCTCTTTTCCAATAATTTAATTTAATATTAATTTAATATTCAGATTGTATATGTCCATTTTGAGTTTATTGTGGTATGTGGTATAAGATAAGATAGAGCACTGTGCCTGGAGCCAGAACACTTATCTTTCCAAGTTCAAATCTGGCCTCAGACACAGGCTGTGTGATCTTGGGCAAGTCACTTAACCCCATTTGCCTCAGTTCCCTTATCTGTAAGCTGAACTGGAGAAAGAAATGGCAAACCACTCCGGTATCTTTCCCAAGAAAATCCCCAATGGGGTCACATAGAGTCTGAAAAGACCAAACAATAAATGTTAATGACTGGATGACATGTATATGCATGCATACGTGTGTGTGCATGCACTTATAGACATACATACATACACACACACATACGTACATACACACACACACATATGTCTGTAGTGCTGCAGCTAAGTGGTGCAGTGGATAGGATGCCAGGCCTGGAGTCAGGAGGACCTGAGTTAAAATCCAGCCTCAGACAAGTACTTAACTAGCTGTATGACCCTGGGTAAGTCAATCAACCCTCTTTGCCTCAGTTTCCTCATCTGTAAAATGAGCTGGAGAAAGAAATGGCAAACCACTCTAGATCTTTGCCAAAAAAAAACAAAAAAACCCAAAGGGGTCAGGACTGAAAAAGACTAAACAATAAAGAAGACAACACTGATCTAAACCACAGGTGTCATTTGGCCCTTGAAAAAAACTGGAGTATGTTCTAAACCAGATTAAAACATAATTGGGAAGTGTTTAACAAAATAAATAAAAATACAATATAGGTGATGCTAACTTGTGGTTTCCTAATTCAATATATGGCCCACAGGGATCCATTTCTTTTTGAATTTGACTCTGCTGGTCTAAATCATATTTGTGCCTATTTTCTCATCATTACTTGTTCCCCAATTAATTTATGTTCCTGAATTTATCAGACACTGGGTTATTGAATTTACTTGTTGCTGATTCTTCTTTGTTTGTTCTGTTCCACTGATCTATATTCGTTAAGCAGTATGAAATAATTTTGGTGATTAATGTTTTATAATATACTTTTGAATCTGGTGTGAATAAATGGATGAAAAAAAAACCCAACCCTTTATCGAGTGGTTGTTATGTACAAAACGCTGTGCTAAGGGCTGGGGATACAAATTGAGAAGTAAGATAGTTCTGCTGTCCAGGTGCTCCCAGTCTGATGGGAGACACATCCTCAGAGGTGGTGCCTGGGGGCCAGGCTGTAAAGAACCAGCAGTCTGGAGGGCACTACTAATCCCATGGATCACTGTCTCCATCTCTAGGGAGATGGTGGATGTTGGCTCTTGTCTCTCACTTGGGGTGCTTCAGCTTTGGGATGTAATGTCCCATCTTTGGGTTTCTGCCTTTTCTCGGTGTTTCCCTTCACAGTCTAGCTGTTCTCCTGTCAGCGATTTTTTCTTGTTTCCTTTTCTAGCTCTGCAGAGCGACCCCTTGATTACTTGGCATGGCACTCACCCTGTGTATTCATTTAGTTTTCATTTCCATTCTGTTGTTGTGGCCCAAGCGTCCAAGTGTGAGCGCTGACCAAATCTCCAATTACTGAAGTCAGAGAGTGTTTTGTAGTTGTATTTATATGAGTAGTGAATGTGCCTTGGTAGATTAACCTCCAGATAGCTTATGTATTGGAGGGTTATTTTGAATGGGACTTTCTTTCCTATCATTTGCTTCTGGACTTTTTTATTACTCTATAGAAATATGGTGGATTTTTGTGGTTTATTTTGCGTTCTTTCCTGGCGATGGTGACTTGCCTAAGGTCACATAGCTGGTAAGTGTCTGAGCTAAAATTTGATTTCAAAGAACCACAGAAAGTAATACACAATTGGTGGGGCTAGGAACTGGTCCCGCCATTCTGGAAAATAATTAGGAATTATATTAAAATGATAACTGAAATGACCGTATTAGTAATAATTGTGTAATAACAACTAGCATTTATATAGCACTTTGTGGTTTGCAAAGCGCCTTCCAAATACTGTTTCCTTTTGTCCTCACAACAGCCCTGGGAGGTAGATGTTATGATTATCTCCATTTTACAGATGAGGAAACTGAGGCAGCCAGTGATTGAGTTACTTGCCCAGGGTCACATAGCTAGGAAGTGTCTGAGGCAAGATCTGAACTCAGGTCCCCATTCCAGTGCTTTGTCCTCTCTAAAGTGACTAAAATGTCTTTGACCTAGAGAGCTCATTCCTAGGCATATATAGAATCCTTTCCTTCCCTGTCCTTAAGGAAGTCAATCAGAAAGAAAAGCCCCGTAGACACGAAAACACTTTTGGCCGTATTTTATCTGTTTATGATGGAAATGGAAATGGAGTGAGAAACAATGCCTACCTGTCGAGGAATGGCCAAGCAAATTGTGATACCTATGTGCAATGGAGGGTTCCTGTGCCGTAAGGAATGATAGATTAGGGCTGTCAGGGGGAGCCTGCGTGGATTGCTGTGGAGGGAAGTCATCAGAACAGGGACGAATATGATGGAAAGGGAAAGATTGAAAAAGGGACACTGGACGCCCTGTAATTCCAATGATGGATCTGGACTCCCGTGAAGCAGCTAGGTGGTGCTGGAGTGCACAGGGTGCTGGGCCCAGAGTCAGGAAGACCACCTAGCTGGGTGACCCTGGCCAAGTCACTGCATCTCTGTCCGCCTCAGGTTCCTCATCTATAATATGGGGTAATAACACCACTGACCTCGCAAGGTTGTTGAGATATTTGTAAAGCACTTAGCACGCTGCCCAGCGCATGCTTATAAATGCTAATATGCTTAATAAATAAGTGCTAGTTCGATCTTTTCCATCCATCCTTTTCAGAAGTGGGAGACCATAAATGGTTTTACTCGGGGGCTTTTTCCTCTTATTTTTTGTTATAAGGCGTGGTTAGCTAGGTGGGGGATGGAGGAGGGGATAGGCTGGAAAATGAAAGTGCTATGAAAACAAAAGATATAAACAATTTAATTCCCTCCTCAAGATGGTGAGCAGCACGTGGGCAAACAGCAGTCAGCAGCCTTAGTGGACTCTGTTCCAGCAGTGTTATGTTTCAGACCACAAAGGCTAAAGGAATCTCAGTCTCTTTAAGAGATGCACAGCATCCAGTGGGAGGGTGCTCATGATGGCGCTGTACTCTGCCCTGGTCAGTTCCCATCAGGAATGTTGTGTTCCCTTTCAGGTGCCACCTTTTGGGAAGCTCGAGGGGAGCCAGGATCAAAGACATGGAGATCCTGTCGTATGAGAAGCTGAAGGCCCTGGGAATGTTTGGACTGGACAGGCAAAGACTAAGGGACCTGGATCTGTCTTGAATTATTTTAAGGACCGTTATGTAGGAGACAGGTTAGATTTAATCTGCTTGGCCCCCCGAGAGCATATCCAGCCTCAGGGTGGAAGTTAGTGATAAGCAGATTTCATTTGAGCTGTCCAAGAATGGAATGAGCCATACTGTGGAGATGGGGGTTCAGTTCCATGCAGCAAGCATTCATTAAGTACCTGCTGTGTTCCAGGCACTGTGTCTTGGTTGGTGATGCAGGATCCTTTCAAGGAGACGGCATTCTCCTGGAAGTAGACATGTCCCCTAAGCTGGATGTGCTCTGAAGGGAGCTGGAAACCTCTCCCAGGACCAGACATTCAGACATGAAGTTTTTCATCTACAGATCCCTGCCCAGAACTAGATCCTTAGACCCTCACAGGCCTCTCACCTGAAGGACACCTCTGAAGACTAGGTCATCAGACCCCAGAGGGCCCTGTCTAGAAGGGACCAGAACCTTGGCTCCAAGGAATCTTGCTTCCAGGACCTCGTCCAGCAGGGCCTCATGTACCATGTTCAATCAAGAGCCAAGTGCATCTCCCATATGCAAGGAGTGGGCATCATTGCCTTCTATATGACTCCTCCGTCTATATGACACAATGCAGGTCTTGGTTGCCCTGGATCATTTCCCTTCCTTTCCCAGGGAGGTTAGGGCCTAACCTAGATTCCCTTTTGACCCCATCCTCTGTCCTCAAACATGAGGACTTAATTGTGATGCATTGATCTTCGCTCAAATATCCTCACCTCGCTCCTTCAGCCTCCTTAGTTCCCAGGATCCTCATCTCTGCTCACAACCACACAGAGAGGTTCTCAGACCTTTGACTTGACCCGTAACAGCCCTCCCTCCACCGTCCAGAATTCCAGATCTCTTCAGGCCCGACCTCCTCCCTTTCCCCTCTTCTGCTGCACTCTTAACGTCCAGTCCCTCTGCGCCATCTTTCTCCCCAGTCCATTGCCCTTCCTCCAACCTCCATGTTTCTTGACCTTAGAGCTAGGCAGTTCACCTAAACTAAGCTAGAGGGCGCAGTGCATATGCTCTGGACATGGAGTTAGGGACATTTGAGTTCCAGTCCAGCCTCAGACACCAGCTATGTGTCCCTGGGCAAGTCATCTAACTGACATTTCCTTCAATTTTCTCACCTGTTAATAATAGCGCCTAATTCCCACAGTTGTGAGAGTAAGTGAGATATTTGCAGAGCACTTTGCAAACCTGAAAATGCTGTAGAAATGCAGTCGTGTCAGTTTTTCCCACTCACCTTCTCTCCTCCAGTTTTCTGGCTGCTTGATATTGGTGGTGTGAGACACACAGCCCTGCTGCACACCTGCTAGCATGTCTCGAGTGGGCTTTCGCTGCTGCACAGCAACCCCACCTCTTTTCCTGAATGAACTTCTGTCATTCTGACTGTCTATTTTAAGCCTTTTCATCACCTCCTCCTCTTCCTCTACGGAGAAGATAAAGGCCATCTAGCACAGGGTCGCCCCCTCTTCACCTTTGTATAAGTCCCATTTTCTCCTCCTGTGGTTCTTTTTCTAGCAAAGAACTTGCTGAGGCCCATCCCTCTGTCTGTGCATTCAATCTCTCTCAGGAGGTCAATGCTGCTTGCAAACATGCTGGGTTCTCCTCTTCCTTCTCTTCCTCACCCTTCTCCCCCTCCTCTGCCTCCCCCCTCATCCTCTCCCCCCTCCTCCTTCTCTTCTTCCCCCTCCTCCTCCTCCTCCTCCTCCAGAAAACTCCACTTGACCCTGATCTCTGGAGCTGTCCTGTATCCTTTCTCCCAAACATGCCATTACCTCCTCTTTGTTCTCTTTGTCTTCTCTCACTCACTTCTAAGGATTACTTTCTTGTCTTGCTAGAGACAGAAAATGCCCTCTTTCCAAGTTACCAGTGACCACTCTTCTGTATCTTCTTGGTCTTTCCAGTAAATGCTTGGTAAACACTTTATCTAATCTAGGCCCTTCTTCCATATATATATATATATATATACATATATGCATATACATATATATACACATACATACATACATACATACATACATATATTTGTTGTCATTGTTCAGTCATTTCAGGCTTGTCCTATTATTCCTGAGCCCACTTGGGGTTTACTTGAGAAGGATACTAGAGTAGTTTGCCTTCTCCAGCTCATTTTACAGATGAGGAAGCTGAGGCAAATGGGGTTAAGTGACTTGTCCAGGGTCACACAGTTAGGAAGTATCTAAGGCCAGATTTCAAACTCAAGTTTTCCTGACTCTGGGCCTGGTACTCTATCCACTGCATGACCTAGCTGTATGCGCACGCCCGCGTGCACACACACATGTGTGCAAACACACGTACAAACACTTCTTGTATTTGTACGCCTAGTGCCACAATGCTTGGCATATAGTAAGTACGTGTTTAAAGCTCATCAAGCAAGACACCCAGCGTTTTTTAAGGCTTCCTTTGTGTCAGGATTAGGCATTGGACTAAGTGAAAAATACAAATACAGGCAGAAAGAAAAGTTCCTGCCTTCAAGGTGCTCACATTGGAATGGGAGAAGACAATACAGAAAAGGGAGCAAGAACGGGAGCGGGGTTCAGGGATCCCCACACGGTAGCATTACAGAGAAAGTGAGAATCTGAAAGAGTCCAGAGAGCAGCCGGAGAAGAATGAAGACATGGCTGGCTTGGGCCTCCTTAAAAATGGAGTTTCTGGGAGGACTCCACCCCCATTAGAGGGAGAGGCCTTGGGGTAGTGTGAGAAGTCCAGTGATGAAGTGAAACTTCTGGGGCGGAGGGGTTTCTAGAACATCGTAGAGGAAGTCTAGGAAAGTCAGGATTCCCATAGTAGGGCAGAAAAAAAAGGACCCAGAAGTCTACCCGCCAAGAAACTCAGGAACTATATGAACACAAAAATATTTATTGCAGCTCTTTTTGTGGTGGCAACGAATTGGAAATTGAGGGGATGCCCATCAATTGGGGAGTGGCTGAACAAGTTGTGGTATATGAATGTAATGGAATACTATTGTGCTATAAAAAACGATGAGCAGGTGGACTTCAGAAAAACCTGGAAAGACTTACATGAACGGATGCTGGGTGAATTGAGCAGAACCAGGAGAACGCTGTACACAGTAACAGCCACCATGTGTGGTGATCGACTATGATAGACTTAGCTCTTCTCAGCAATACAACGATTCAAGACAACTCCAAAAGACTCATAATGGAAAATGCTATCCACATCCAGAGAAAGAACTATGGAGTCTGAAGGCAGATTGAAGCATACTATATTTTCTCTTTTTTTCCCCATTTTTTTCCTGATTCTTCTTTCACAACATGACTAATGTGGAAATATGTTTAATATGATTGTACATGTATAGCCTATATCAGATTGCATGCTCTCTTGGGGATGGGGGAGGGGAAGGAGAGAGGGGGAAAAACTTGGAACTCAAAATCTTATAAAATTGAATGTCAAAAACTATCTTTGCATGTAATCGGATAAAATAAAATACTATTAAGTGGAAAAGAAAAAGAAAAAAAAGCCTCAGAACACTAGCCACATAGGAGGAGGAGCCTCGAGCAACATCCTGGCTACTTGGGCCTTAAACACAGCATAGGACAAAGCAATGAGAAATGAGAATGCCTGAGAAAAGAGGGGCCCAGACTCTGAATGAGACAGGGCCCATCAGCTCCATTCAAGAACACCAGAGTGAAGCTGGACCCGTGTTTCGGAACCCAGACGCTGCAGCTACCGAGATGAACAAACCAAGGAAAGCGATGAACTAAGCAACTTCATAAGCCCAAGGAAAACCCCCAAGAAAAAAGACATACTGGCCACATGGGCTGCAAGAGCTCCCTGAAGAAGTGACTCCACCGCTTGAAAACGTCCCTGTGTCGCTCCTTAAAAAATAATCTCATTCAATCCTTCTATTCCCTCGTAACTGTTATCTCATTTCCTTCCTTCTGTGGCTAAACTCTGAGAAGACAGCAACGATCGTGCGTATCTCTTCTTACCCTCTTCTCATTCTCTTCTTCACTCTCTACAATCTGGATTCTGACCTCACTCAACTGAAATGGGACTCTCCAAATTTACCAAATCTAATGGCCCTTTCTCAGTCCTTATCCTTGACCTTTCTTTGGCCGGGGACATTGCTGAACACTCTCTTCTCCTTGATATGCTCTCTCTCTCTCTCTGTCTCTCTGTCTCTCTCTGTCTCTCTCTTTCTCTCTCTCTGTCTCTCTCTTTCTCTCTATTCTCTCTCTGTCTCTCTCTCTGTCTCTCTCTGTCTCTCTGTCTCTCTCTGTCTCTCTCTTTCTCTCTATTCTCTCTCTGTCTCTGTCTCTCTCTGTCTCTCTCTCTCTGTCTCTCTGTCTCTGTCTCTCTCTGTCTCTCTTTCTCTCTCTCTGTCTCTCTCTTTCTATTCTCTCTCTGTCTCTCTC
>CM053622.1:810063562-810103917 GCA_028646595.1 Phalanger gymnotis | reverse complement strand
TCTCTGTCTCTGTCTCTCTCTGTCTCTCTCTCTCTGTCTCTCTGTCTCTGTCTCTCTCTGTCTCTCTTTCTCTCTCTCTGTCTCTCTCTTTCTATTCTCTCTCTGTCTCTCTCTCTATCTCTCTCTGTCTCTGTCTCTCTCTCACCTCTCCTGGTTCTCTTCCACTCTCCCTAACTGCTCCTTCTCTGTCTCTCCTTTGCTGGATCCTCCTCCAGTTCATGCCCTCTTACTGAGCTCTGTTCTGGACTCTTTTCTCTTCCCCCTCTAGACTTCCTCACTTGGGGATCTCCTCAGCTACCATGGATTCCATGATCATTTCTATGCTGATGATTCTCAAACTTATATATCCAGATCAAACTTCTCTGCTGACTGCCAGTTATTTACCAGCTCCAACTGCCTACTGGGTATCTTGAGTTAATTGTCTTGTAGACAACCAAAATTCAACATGCCCTAAACTGAATTGATTATTGTTTCTCTCAAACGCTCCCCTCCTCCTAATATCCCTATTACTGGCGAGGGTACCACCATCCGCCCTTTGGCTTGTGACTTAGGAGTCTTCCTGGATTCTTCATTGTCTCTTTACCCCTCCCCCAATCCAAGCTGTTGCCAAGGCCCGTAGACTTAGACTCTGTAGCATCTCTCCAATATGCCCCCTTTTCTCCTCTGACCCCGCCCCCACCCTGGGGGGGTCTGCCCAAATACATGCCCTCATCACCTCATACCTGGACTATTGAAATGGTTGCTGGGGGTCTGCCTGCCCCAAATCTCTATCCCTGTCCAGTGCATTCTCTTTCAGCTGCCAGTGATCTTCCTAAAGCACAGGACTGACCATGCCACCCTACTACTCAAAAAATTCTAGTGACTCCCTATGGCCTCCAAGATCAAATACAAAATCCTCTGTTTGACATCTAGGGCCCTTCATAACCAGCCCTTCCCACCCCTATCCCCACCTTTCTAGTCTTCTTACACTTTATACTTCCCCATGTAATTGGAGATCCAGTGACATTGGCCTCCTTGACATTCCACAAACAGGACACTCTATCTCCTCACTCCAGGCATTTTCTCTGACTCTCCCCCTGTGCCTGGTACGCTCTCTTTCTCCATCTCCTGGTGTCTCCATGTCCAACCTGAAATCCTGCCTTGTATAAGAAGTTCCCTTAATTCTAATGCCTTCCCTCTGTTGAAGATTAGTTGTAATATTATGTGAAGAGTTTGCAACAACAGGAAAAGAAGGGATGGATATTTGCAATCTCTTTCTAGGATACAAATATGGTCTTGATACCTAAACTAGGAAGTGACAATAAAAAGAAAGAAAATTTAGACTGATATTCCTAATGCACATTGATACAGAAATTTTAAATAAAATATTAGCAAATAGGCTATAACTATGTTAAAAACATTGTGTGCTCTGACTATGTTGGTATTATATCAAGAACTCAGGGTTGATGTATATATAAAGAATATAAATATTCTTTAATAAATATATTCATTTATATTATACAAAATCATTTTATATTCTTACATAAATATGTTCCTTAATACAAATATTCTTTAATAAATATAAAAAGAAAGACTATAAATATGATAAATCATATTAATGTAAATAATAAAAATACATGATCATATCAAGAAATGCTAAAAAAGGCTTTGGAAAAACTCCAACACTTGATTTGTTTTAAAAAAAACAACCTCTGGATAGTACAGTAATAAATGCACATAATAAACCCAAGAGCAAACATATGTAATGGAGGGAAGTCAGAGGCCTTTCCAGAACGATCAGTGGTAAAGCAAGGAGATCATTATCGCCCCTAATATTTAGCCTAGGCAAAGAAGTAGCATGCCACTTCCTGTAGATGATGTGATGATTTACAAAGAAATCTTGAAAGGGTCAACTAAGAAATTAAGTGCAACAATAGACAACAAAAGTTTCAGGATACAAAAGAATTCCACATAAGTCATCAGAATTTCTCTATATTACCAATGAAATCCAACAGGAAGAACTAGAAAGAGAAATTCCATTTGAAATAGCTTGTTGTTGGGCAGCTAGGTGGTGCAGTGAGTAGAGCACTGGCCCTTGAGTCAGATTTGAAATCTGGCTTCAGACACTTGACACACTAGCTGTGTGACCTTGGGCAAGTCACTTAACCCCAATTGCTGCCTTTCCCACCTCCATAGAGAAAAGAAAAAAAAAAGAAATAGCTTGTTGTCCTTCGGTTGTGTCTGACTCTTTATGACCCATGGACAAGATCCTGAAGTGGTTCTCCATTTACTTCTCCAGTATGTCCCCATTTTACAGATGAGGAACTGAGGCAAAAGTGGTTAAGTGACTTGCCCAGGCTCATATAGCTAGTAAGTATCTGAGGCTGGATTTGAACTCAGATCTTCCTGATTCCAGGTCCGGTGCTCTACCCATTGTACCACATAGCTGCCCCAAATAACTACAGAAGGTATAAAAATATCTGAGAATTTAACTACTAAGAGACACCCAGAAATGCTATGAATCCAACTATAAAACATATGGGTAGGTCAAACCAATATAATAAAAATTACGATGCCACCTAAATGTATTTATTCAATCTTATACCAAACTGCCAAAGAATTATTTTTATAGGGCTAAAAATAATAAAAATGAAATTCACATAGAGGAACAAAAGGTCAGAGATCTCAAGGGAAATAGCTTAAAAGTGAGAAGGAAGAGATAGGTCTCATCTCAAATTCTACTACAGTGATCATTTTATTGGGTACTGGTTAAAAAATAGATATACTGGATATACTGGAACTGATAGTGACATAACATACAATAGCAAATATGGTAATATAGTGTTTGATAAACCCAAAGATCTTAAAACATCCTTCAAAAGGGCTTATTATTTGACAATAAGTGCTGGGAAAACTGGAAAGCAGTTTGGTATAAACTAGGTATAAATCAACTGTTCACTGCATATGCCAAGATAAACTCCATATAGATATGAGACTTAAACCATAAAAAGGTGAAGTCATAAGTAAATTAGAGGAGCAAGGAAGAAATTGCCTGTAAGATCTATGGCTAGGGAAAGAGTTCATGACCAACTAAGGGACAGATGATTGCAGAAGATAAAACAATTTTTATTTTATAAAATTAAAAAAAGTTTTGCCTAAACAAAACTATTAGCTAAAGTTATAAGTGAAATAGATAACCTGAAAAAAAATCTCTGCAGCAAGTTTCTTTGATAAGTCTCATATCCAAGATAAATATGGAAGTGATTCAAACTTATAAGACTAAGAGCCATTCCCCAATAGATATTAGGTCAAAGGGTCTAAACAAACACACAACAACCGTATAAAAGTGCTCCGTATCATTAATAATTAGAGAAATGCAAACTAAAGCAATTCTGAGACTCTATCTTACACCTATCAGACTGGCAAAAACTGACCAAAGAGGAAAAGGACAAATGTTGGAGAGATTTTGGGAAAACAGACATAGCAGTGCCCCCTTGGAGGAACTATGAATAGGTCCAGCCATTCTGAAAACAATTTGAAATGATGGTCAGAAAGTTACCAACTTGTGCATCCCTTTTGGCCCAGACATACTTCTATTGGCCTATACCCTGAAGAGGACAAAGAAAGAAGAAAAGGAACTGTAAGTACTAAATATATTTATAGCAGCTCTTCCCGTAGTAGCCCAAAGCTGGAAACCAAGGGGGTGCCCACCTATTGGGGAAAGGCTAAACAAACTCCGGTATAGGGATGTCATGGAATATTATTGTACCATAAGAACTGATGAAATGGATAATTTCAGAGGAAAGTAGGAAGGCCTCTCTAAACTGAGGTGAAATGAGCAGAGTGGGGGGAACAGTTTATACAATGAGAACATTATAATGCAAAACAACTTTGAAAGACTTTAGAGTGCAGATCAGTCAATACATGATTTTAAAAATTTTAACATTCATTTTTTTAAAAATTTTAAGTTCCAAATTCTCACTCTCCTATGAATCCGCCTGACTGAAGATGAATCATGCTCTCTATTTCCTGGGAGAAATAATAAGTATTTTCAAAACAGTTTTAAAACAAAGCTGATTTAATCTCCTTTAAAGTTGTTATCATGGCTATACATCTTCAGTCCTTTGGATTCATAGTTTATGCCAGATGTCCCCTTGTAATTCATAAACCAATTGAGCTCTATGCCTTTTCTTGATCTTTTAAACATCTTGGCAGCGATCCTGAAAGCAATTTAATGCAATTTCTGGAGGTATCTAAATTAAAATAAGAGAGCATGGTAAGCACTGGGAGAGTCCGATTTAATAAGAGGTGATAAATTGTGAATGGTGAAACGATGTGCTATGTGGGGTCACTGGTATGGTGCTGCATCCTTTCTCAGGTTGTGTGGAAGAGGGAAGAAAACAATGAAAATGAAAGGAGAAGCCTCATTCCAGAGATCACCGTCTTTTTGCCTGTTGCCATTGTATTGATGTTGGTATTAAAATTAAAAGTTTTCCTTAAACTATTTTTAAAGCACTGATTCAGGGCTTACTATATATATGCCAGACACTGTACCAAGCACTGGGAACACAAATATGAAAAATCCAACCGTCCTTGCCTTCTAGGAACTTAAATTCTAATGGGAAAAAGAACACATAAAAGAGCGGTGGCCAAAGTTTCTTTTTCCCTCCAGTTTAAAGAATTATTTTTATTTCCTTTTAAAAATATTTCCCAATAATATTTTTAAAAATTTTAATTCATTTTTTAAAAATTGTAAGTTCCAAATTCTCACTCTCCTTCCCCCTCCCCCCAAGCCATTGAGAAGGCAAGCAATATATTGATTATACATGTGAAATAATTTAAAACATATTTCCGTGTTAACCGTGTTCAAAAGAAAACACATAAAAGACAAGAAAAATAAAGAAATTGAAAAAAGCATGCTTCAGTCTGCACTCCAAGTTCCCCAGTTCTCTGGAGGTGAATAGCATTTTTCATCGGGGTCCTTTGGAATTGTCTTATTTCATTGTCTTGATCAGAGTAGCTAAGTCTTTCACAGTTGCTTTTTGTTACAATGTTGCTGTTACTCTATACAGTGTTCTCCTGGTTATGTTCATTTCACTTTGCATAAACTCATATAAAAACCTTCTCAGGTTTTCCTGAAACCATTCTGCTTGTCATTTTTTATAGCACAAAAGTATTTCATCATAATTATATACCAGAGCTTGTCTAGCCATTCCCCAATTGTTGGGTATTGCCTCAGTTTCCAATTCTTTGACACCACAAAAATAAATATTTTTGTACAAATAGATATTTTCTTTTTTTTAAATCTCTTTGGGATATAGACCTAGTAGTGATATTGCTGGGTCAAAGAAAATGTACCGTGTTATAGCCCTTTAGGCATAGTTGGAGGAGGTTTCCATCTGGAAAGTCACAATGATTGGAGTCATTGGTCACTACGAAGGAGCTAGTGGGTATAGAGAGACTGAGGAAGAGAGGAGAGGTAATGATTGAGGGGATGACTTCCCAGAAGAGATGGGAGGGAGGGGGTCAAGAACATAAGTTGAGGAGAAGACCTACCTCTTCAGGGAGACCAGAACAAGAGAATGGTGCAATCCCATTTATTAATTCCCTATCACAGTCTTGAGGTCTAGAGTAGGGAAGAAAATGGAGGTCATAATAGATGGCTGCGGTTTTTTTTTGGGGGGGGGTGATAATGTCAACTTGGCACTGAGATCCTATGTTAAGAAGAGGGTGAGAAGATTCTAAAAAAGAAGAAAAGGTGTGGATAGTCCCTGAAGAATCTGATAGTCAATCGGAAAGGAACAGGAGCAGCAAGTGTCTTGCAGCAATGAAGACACAAATGAATCTAGACATTAAACGTTTGCGGCGGTCCCCGTCACTGTGGTTGTGAGACTTTCTTCAGCGGCACAGCAGCACGTGAAGAAGGGCAGATAAGGAAAACTGTGGTGCAAGTAATCCAGGGTTGGTGTTTCACAAAGGATGATTGATGGTAGGCCAATGAGGCAAGAAAAACACAGGTAGGGGCTCACATATAACTTAAACTGGTCAGCAATAGTGTCAAGATTCGGAAGGAAAGAAATGTCAGAGCAAGAGTGATGGATGGGGAGAAGGAGCAATGAGAGGATGGAGGTCATGGCCAGGATGGAGTGCTTAGGACAAGTAAGGTAGAGGGTTGAGTTGGGAGCATAGGAGAGTTGTTATCAGGCATTTCCAAGTTCCGAATCTCCAGAATTACGGTTCAAGTCAGAACATTGGCTGCCTTGATGGATGCCTGAGGTGGGTGTAGATCATGGGAGTTGCAGAGGGTGATGAATTGGGAGGTCAAGGTGTTTGAGGGAACTTTCATAGTAAAAATGAAGTGTGAGCGTGTGCAGGATTTAGAGAGAAAAGAAAGACATTAAGGTAATAAGTTTGAAGTGTCAAAATGGGGTGGAGAAGGGGATTGGTTCCTCTTTCTGGAGGTCTTCAAGGTCAGTGATATCGCAGAAAAGGATCTTGTCTTGGCACTGGCTGAACTAGATGGCCTTCCAGTTGTAAGAGTCTGGGTTCTTGTGGCAGATGGACAGAGTGTGGAGAGGACAAAAAAGCCAGGGAGATGCCAGGGAAGATAGAGCAAAAGAGAGGCCAGACAAAGACAAGAAGACGGATGTCTGTGGGTACAAGATTGGCAAATAGATGAAGTTTAGGAAGGCAATGTTGGAGAGAATGACAAAGGGGAAAGGAAGTGGGGAGGGGGTGTAGCGAGACAGAAATATAGGAAAGGCAGAAGAGACGAACAGGGAGAAGACAGGCCTCCCTAGAGAGGGAGAAAGACAGCAGATTTGGGGGCCGGAAGAGGACAGACAGGAAGGAACAAGTCACAATAGAGAACAGGCAGGTAGAAGGTATGAGCCTTTATTGAGTTCTTACTATGAGCCAGACACTATAGTGAGTCTTGTGTCTGACTCTTCATGAACCCATTTGGGGTTTTCTGGGCAAAGATGCTGGAGCGGTTTGTCATTTCCTTCTCCAGATCATTTTACAGATGAGGAACTGAGGCAAACAGGGTTAAGTGATTTGCTCAGGGTCATGCAGTAGTAAGTGTTTGAGGCTGGATTTGAACTCAGGAAGATGAGCCTTCCTGACTGCAGGACTGGCTCTCTATCTACTGTGCCACCTAACTGCCCATATAGAGCCTGAGGCGATACAAATACAGACAAGCCAAAAAAGACAAGAAGGGAGTACTGCGCGGAGAAAGGAGGCAGAGGACTGACCAGGAGAGAGGGAGAGAAGAGTTGACAGAGGAGGGAAAGGGAGAAGACGGACTCAGTAAGGAGAGGATCGAGGCAAGGGGAGAAGGCACGGACAGAAAATGGGTAGGTGCCACCGATTCTTGCACCCTGGGGACAGAGAGAGGGAGAAGAAAACTAGAAGGAAAGAGGACAGCCAGGGAGGATGCAGAGGACACCTCGGAAGAGGGAAGAGGGAGAGAGATCACGGAATGAGAAATGACAGGGACCTCAGCTGCTCTTACCTGAAAGGAATCCCCACTATCACATACAGACAAGTGGCCAACCAGCCTCTGCTGAAACCCTCCAGGGACCAGGAATTCAGTGCCTCGGGAGGCAGTTTCCTTCTACTTTCGACAGCTCAGCTTATTAGGAGGGGTTTTCCCCTGACCTCAAGCCTCTTTGCAACTTTCATCCTTAGCTCCTGTTTCTTTCCCTTGGGGCCAACCCGAAGAGAGCAGACTTGCGGAAGAGGTGGGCTGAAGGAGACAAGGACAGACTGACGGAGACGGGAGGGAAGGACACTTGGAGAAGCCAGGCAGATATGCAGCCGATGGAGATGCTGAAGGAGGGCGGATACAGCACCAGAGAGAGTGGTGGGCTATCGAGATAGGAGAGGAGGGACCCATGGAGAGAGGGCGGATAGGCAGGGGAAGGGGGGAACTAGCAAGACGGACAAGCAGAACAGGCAGCGGGGAGAGAAGGAACAGATCAAGCGGAAACGCTGAAGGATGGAAAGGGAAAAGTCAGGGGTGAAAGGGGGTACAGGCAGCTGGAAGAGGGGGAACTCCCCATGGATATGGGAAACAAGAAAGATGGAAAGAGGAACGGACAGCTGGGAGAGGGGGAACAGGCAGTGGGGAGAAGGGGAGCACTCCCAGAGGAAAGGGGGAACCAGAAGGGCAGAAATGGGGGACAAGCAGCGGGGAGAGGGGAAAGTGACAGGAGGGAGAGGCTGGAGAAGCAGAGGGGAGCCAGTCTGGGCTGCTGGCAGAGCTGGAGCCATCCGCAGGCAGGCGGCATCTTCGGCTGGGGCGGGCCTGACCTGCCAGGGGGCGGGGCTTCTCCTCTCCTGGTCCCTCCCTCCCTCCGTCAGTCCCTCGGTCCCCAGTGCCGGGCGGGCGGGGCCCGGCGGAGGCGCAGATATGGCCGCGCTCGCGGAGCCGCTGGGGCTGGAACGGGGTAAGGCCGGATTGGGCCGGGCGAGGGCGGGTCAGGGGTCTGTCCCAACGTGGGGGTGAACCTGAAAGCGGGAGGCCTTCGGGAAGCCCAACTCCGCTCTGCCGTTCTCTCTTTGTGTCTCTGTGTATACCTGTCTTTCCCTGTCTCTCCTTATCTCTCGGTGGCTCTCTCCCTGGCTCTGTCTTTCTCGCTTTCTCTATCTTTCTCTGTTTCCGTCACCATCTTTCTCTTCGTCTCCTCTATGTCTCTTCCTTCCCCCTCCCCCTGCCGCTCCCTCTTCTCTCCCCCCAATCTCTCCATGTCTCTGCTTCTCTCGATCTCTGTGTGCGTCTGTGGCTTTGTGTATCTCTTTCTCTTTCCTCATCTCTGTTATCTCTCTTTCCCTGTCTCTTGGTATCTCTCTGTTCCTACGTCCCGCCCGCGTTTCGCCCTCTGTCTCTCCTGTTACCTTTATCTCTTTACGTGAGCGTCTCTCTGGCTCCACTTGTGTCTCGGTCCCGGTCCCTCTCTCACCCGTTCCTGCCTTCTCCATCCCTGTGCTGGTATCCCCCATCCCTATCTCTGCCGCCCCCATCCCTGTCTCTGCCGCCCCCATTCCTATTCCTGTCTCTGCCTCCATCCTGCCTCCCCCATCCCGGTCTCTGCCTCCCTCGTCCCTGTCTCTGTCTCCTCGAGTCTCTGTCTCTGTCTCTTTCTCTCTCTGTCCCCCCACAGACGTGTCCCGGGCAGTGGAGCTCCTGGAGCGGCTCCAGCGCAGCGGGGAGCTGCCCCCCCAGAAGCTTCAGGCCCTCCAGCGAGTCCTGCAGAGTCGTTTCTGCTCAGCCATCCGAGAGGTGAGCAAGCACCTGAATCCCCTCGCTGATCGGACTACAATTCCCAGCAAGCCCCGCGCCACTCAAGCCCACCTCCCCAGCTTCTTCACCCTACAGGCTGCTGGAAACTGTAGTTTCTCTAGCTATCTCTTACGTGGGTGGAGCGCTGCCTGCGTCCCGCGTGGTGCCCGGGTCGGGGGACACCTGGGTGGCGGAGGGTGCAGGGAGGGGAGATACCTGAGTTCATGGCTTAGATGCGTACTGGCTCTGTGTTTCCGGACAAGTCACTTAACCCTTGTCTAC
Source organism: Phalanger gymnotis (assembly GCA_028646595.1). Lineage (NCBI taxonomy): Eukaryota > Metazoa > Chordata > Mammalia > Diprotodontia > Phalangeridae > Phalanger > Phalanger gymnotis. The sequence goes on along the minus strand of CM053622.1, from coordinate 810,094,373 downwards.
CTCAGTTTCCTAAGCTGTAAAATGGGGATAATAATCGCCCCTATATCCCAGAGTTGTTGTGAAGATTAAATGAGATCCTAATTGTTAAGCACTTCACATGGTGCTTGTTAACAAATGCTTCTTCCCTTCCCGTTCCCCCCATCCGCTATCCTCCAGTCTCCACCTCCCTCTGGTCTGAGAGGAAGGACCCATGTCTATATAGATGCCAGGCCTGCTTGACCATTTAGTAGCAGCTTGTCTACCATGAGACTCCACGAGAACTGTAGTTTCTGAGTGTCCTTCAGGTCCTAGAGTGAGCTGAGGGTTGGGACTGGCACCCCTGTGTTTCTGACAGTTCCCATTTCCTCAGGTGTATGAACAGCTCTATGATACTCTGGATATCACAGGCAGTGCAGAGATCCGGGCTCATGCCACAGCCAAGGTGAATTCACCCCTTCAGGGCACCAGGACTTTGCTTTCTCTATACCCCACCCTTTAGATAGCTACATTCTCAGATACCCAGATTCTCCCCTCCCACAACATCTCCCCTTCCCTTGGGTCCTTCTCCTTGTCCTTTACCATCTCCAGGCACCTGAATGTTCTTGTCTTCAATCCCCCAACTCCTCCAGGATCTAGGCTTCCCTTCCCATGCCCTTGTCCCCTCAGGGACCCATTTCTCCCTTCCCACAGATCCCTATCTCCTCAGGGACCAATGAGCTGCCTCCTCAGCTCTCTACCTTTTTAAGAGATGTCCATCCCTTTTTGAGCTCCCAGACCTTCAAGGATCAGGGAGTGCCTATGGCCACCAGCCCCTATTCCCTGAGGGACCTTGGCCTCTGGCTCCTTTCCCTTCTAGGCCACAGTAGCAGCCTTTGCTGCCAGTGAGGGCCATGCCCACCCCCGAGTGGTGGAACTGCCCAGGACAGATGAAGGCCTGGGCTTCAACATCATGGGAGGGAAAGAGCAGAACTCTCCCATTTACATCTCTCGAGTCATTCCTGGTGGGGTGGCTGACCGACATGGTGGCCTCAAGAGAGGGGACCAGCTACTCTCTGTCAATGGAGTGGTGAGCCTCAAGCCCCCAAAAGCCCAGGCAGGGGTGAGGGTGGGCATCCCAGGGTCAGGAGGAGAGGCTGGGAATGGATTGGGAAGACTAGAATAAGACATGGAAGAGGAAAACAAGCACCAGTGAATTTAGGAGGGATTTAGCGGTCAGTAAATTCTCCCTTCTTTGATAACTGGGGATCCTGAAGCCCAGAGAGACTAGTGACTCATCCAAGGTTAATTAGGGAGTCAGTAGCTGAATCAGAGTTCCCACCCAAGTTTCCTGATTCCAGTTCTTGTGGGAAGGGTCTGGAAGAGGAAGAAGTCTGTGCTGTCAAGGAAGGCTCTTTGGAGAAGGGCTGACCTTAGGCATGTCATTAGCTTCTAGGATCAGGAGGGAGCTTAGGTATTATGTAATCCAGCCCTCTGGTTGCTGGCAGTGGAGATTCTTGGGTGGGACCTAGATGCAGAGCTGCCAGTCTTAAAGACCATCAGACTAAACTATGTTCCACCTTACGCCACTATACGGATGTCGACACTGTCACCCAGGGAGGGTTACACAGCAAAATGAAGGGAGAGATTGGGCTGACAGGTTGGGGATAGTGTTGAGGGATTTAGTGCTTGGGCCATTCTGGGCAAAGTCGGCCTGCTCGGACGGGATCTTCCCTCTGGCAGAGTGTGGAAGGGGAGCAGCATGAGAAGGCAGTGGAGCTGCTCAAGGCTGCTCAAGGCACCGTGAAGCTTGTTGTCCGGTACACACCTCGAGTGCTGGAAGAGATGGAGGCCCGGTTTGAGAAGATGCGCTCAGCTCGGCGGCGCCAACAGCACCAGAGCTACTCGTGAGAGCTTAGTCCTTACTGTTCCCTGTAACCCTCACCAACCTCCTAACCCTTCCCATGCCCCTTAGCCCTTCCTGTGCCCCTTAGCCCTCACAAGCTCTTTAGCCCTTCCTATGAGCCCCTTACTTGTCTCTAAGTCCTTTAACCCTCACCAACCCCTAGCCCTTCCCATGCCCCTTAGCCCTCGCCATGCCCCTTAGTCCTTCCCATGCCTCCTAGCTGTTCCCATTCCCCTTAGTCCTTCCCATGCCTCTTAGCTCCCACCATGCCCCTTAGTCCTTCTCATGCCCCTTAGCTCTCACCAAGCATATTAGCCCTTCCATGTTGCCATTATCATAACCTTTTACCCTTACCAAGCTCCTTTACTCCTTACCAAATTTTCCTTTGACCTTACTAAGCCACCCTTAGCTCTTCCCATGCCCCTTAGCCTTTCCCATGCTGATGAACCCTTACCACTTTTCCCTTAGACCTTACCAATAACCTTTAGCTGTTTTCAAGCCTCTTAGAACTTAAGAAATCTTTTAGGCCTTCCTAAGCCCCTTGGGTTTTGCCCCTTCCCAAGTCCCTGCCAGCCATTGCAAAGCACCTCAAGCCTTTATCAAGCCCCTTAGATCTTGCCAGACCCTTCAGACCCTCCCAGGCCCTGATAAGAGCAGTAACTCATGCCTACCACTTTCCGTTCGTGATTTCATTTGATTCTCACAGTAGCCCAGAGAGGTGGGTACTGTGGTCATTCAGTCAGATCGCTAGCGTTTCTGAAGCACTTGCTTGCTATATGCCAGGCACTGTTCTAAGTGTTGCAAAAAGAAAAGCCAGGCCCCTGCCCTTGAGGAGATCATGATCTACCAGACTACAAATACTGCAGGTCTTTGGACCCCAATTTTACAAAGGAGAAACTGAGGCTCAGAGCAATCACCAGTTACTTCCACAGCTAGTAAATGTTGGAGGATGGAAAAGAATCCAGGTCTTCATGACTTCAAGTCTAGAGCTCTTTGCCTCTTGTGTGGGCCACATGGACACCTTTGGCTCAGTCTGCTAAGGCTCATCGACCCTTTCTCAGAGTCACATTTTTGGCCTGCATTCACAATGGAAGGAAGTACTAAGTTATAGGGAGAAGTTAGTGAAAAGAAAGATGGAATTGATTTTACCCCATCTAAGTTCAAGGATCCCCAACATCTGTCCATGGACCCATTGGGGGTGTCTACTTGTTGACCCCAGGTTAAGAACTTCTGAACTAGGCCATGCCATCTCTACTAACCCTTCAGAGAGCTTATAGACCCTATAAGAGTTCCATAAGCCCTCCAGAGGTCAGGGGACATGGAACCGGAAGGATCTGGGCTTGAATCCTGTCACAGACACTAGCTAAGTGATGATGGGCCAACCACTTAATGTCTCTGAGTCTATGCTACCTCCTTGGCAAAATCAAGATCAATGAGGCCTGTAGTGACTGCCTCAGGGGGAGACTCCAGTGGACTGAGTCATACAACACACTGCGCAAACCTGAACACCCTAGAGAAATGCTGGCTGTGGTTCCTGCTTTTAAGCCCTTGGACCTACAAAGCCATTTGGGGTTCACAAAACTCCTTCTGCTCACGGTCTCTCTCTCTTCCCCACAGGTCCCTGGAGTCCCGAGGCTGAGTTCTCCTGGCTTGGCTCCTGTTCCTCAAACCTTGATGATGAACTGTCTTTCCCCCTGGCCCCACTCTGGTCCCTCTGTACAGTATTTATTTGCCCAGTACTTCCTTAGACCCTATTTAAAGCTCTTCTTTCCCTGCTCTGTGTCTGCCTGTCTGTACTTCCTTGCCACAGGGTCAGAGGGCAAGGGGCCGCAGATCTTCATCAGAAGGCCATAGTCAGAGGGAAGAAGGTCCAGGTTAGAGGACAGGAGATATTCGAGGGAAAGGGGTCGGGGTCGCATCGGAGAGGCCATACTCAGAGGGAGGACGCCCTGAATGCGTGGGGGGAGTCCCGAGCCTGTGGGAAGAGGTGCTGAGGGAAGGTGCTAAAGGTGGGGAGAACCCTGGAGCAAGGGAAGAGGCTTGAGGACAGCCTGTTTTGTGGGAGGGGGGCCCATAGGCGGAGGGAGGAAGCCTCTGGTCTGAGGGTGGAAGCCCTCAGGACCGTGGGAAGAGAACACCCCCTTCCCACCCCGGGTCTCCCCCAGCAGCCAATCAATGCCCGCGCCTTCGGCTCCCCGCCCAGACAGAAGATGCTTGGTTGGGGGGGGGGGAGGGGCACACGCGGTGCATTATGGGAGAATCCCCGCACCTTCCCCTCCTTCCTCGCCCCCGCCCCCGCAGCGCGGTCCCGAGTTCTGCGAGGGAGGGGCTGGGGGAGCCTCGGGCTCGCGCTCCTCCGCGGTGACATCATCGCTTCGGCTCCGAGTGGAGCCACGCCCCCCAAGCAAGTTTATTGGTCGGCACCACCCCCGCCCCCCGCCCGCCCTGCTGAGGGGAGGGTCCCTCGGGCGCGCCGGACCCAGTGCTGCCCCACCATTGGCTCAAGCTCGCCGTCCGTCAGGCGACTGTTAAAGGGGCCGCAGCCCCTGGAGTGAACGGAGGGGGCTGCTGGATTTTGGGGGGAACGGGGGGGGCGGGGGAGGGGGCGGCTGCGGCCTCACAGGGGGAGCCCGAGCCGGGGCCCAGAGACAGAGACAGCAACCCAGAGACAGAGAGAGACAGAAACGCCGAGACACAGAGACAGCGCCGGGCGGGAGGCGAGAGCAGAAGGGAGGGAGGGAAGGAGGGAGGGGAGACAGAGAGACCTCGAGCCGGGGAAGGAGGGAAGGCAGGAAGGCAGGAAGGCGGGGGCCCCTCCCGGCCTCCTCGGGGCTCCCGCCACCCCCGCCCCCGCCGCAGCCCCAGCGCCGCCGCCCGATCAGGTAAGAGATGGAGCCCCGGCGACCCGGGCGTCCTGGCCCCGCGACGTCCCGCAGGGACCCCGGCGTCTCGGCCCCCCCGACGTCCCGCAGGGACCCTGGCGTCCCGGCATCCCGAAGGGACCAGGGCGGGCGTCCCTTCTTGCACTGACATCCTTCAGGGATCCAAGCATCCCGGCCTCCCCAACATCCCGCAGGCACCCGGGCAAGGTTCCCTACCTGCCCCAATGCCCCTCAGGGACCAAGGCGTCTAGACTTCCCAGGGACCTCGCAGGGACCCAGACATTCTGGACTCCCCAGAATTCACCAGGGACCCAGACATCCGGGCCCCAGCCTCTATCCCTTCAGCGAGCCTGTGGTCCCTTCCCCCAGCCCCCACTGTATTGCTCCCCCACTTCCATCTTTCCCTTCTCCTGGACCCATGCGTCCTGGCTTCCCCCCGGGCCGCACCCGTCTCATTCATCTCCGCCCATCTTTGGCCAGCGGCCCCATTCTAGAACCCCGACTCAGGCACTTAGGCAGGATCATCTGGCTGGTCACAGGCTCTGGCCTCAGGCCCGGTCTTGGAGCTGTCCATGGTGAAACCGGCTTGCCTAGACCTTGCCGTCCCCCTTTCCCTTCAAGCTCCCAGTCTCTAGGCTTGCTCTGGGCCATCCAGTACGGAGGTCTGGACTGCAGCCACCTGCCTTCCTCCTCCCCCACCCCCCACCCAGGGAGGCAGGAGTCAAATCCTCCATCCCTTGTCTCCTTAGGGACACCGGAGTCCCTTCCCCCAGCCCCTTTGGCCTCTCAGGGAACTAGGTGTTCTCTCAGGTCTGACGTGTTACAGAGGCCTAGCCCCGGGTGTCCAGGGTCTGAGTGATCACCACTCTGGGCTATGGCCTCACTCGAGCCATCCTCTCTTCATTTAAGGCCTTAAAGAGATGTTTGTGTGTGTGCGCGGGCGCGCGTGGGGGGGGGGCACAGCCTCAGGGCTGAGCCATATATGTCCATGTTCTGAATGTGTTCCACCCACTTTCTGTGTTCTAGACTCATCCTAGCCATATGCTCTGTTTTAAATATGATCCAGCTGTGTGCCATATTCTGGATTTATCTCAGTCGTGTGTCACATTTTAGCTAGGTCCTAGTCCTATGTTGTATTCCAGGCATCTTAGCTATGTCCTGTGTTCTAGATGTGCCCCAGCTCCATGTATTCTATGCGCTGGGTCCCATGCCAGATCCCAAGCTGTCCCAAGTTTCCAGGCTGACTCTATGGGCTCTAGACTCAAGACCCCTCTCTCAGGCTGGACCCCCTGAATATCACATGTCCCTGGCCTTGGGACTGTCCAGTTTTCTCAGGCCCGTGCTCTGCTTGGTGCCCTGGTAGGGAGTGTATACAGGCTCTATTCTTTGGTGGTGTCTGGATGGAGAAGGATGAGGAGGAACAGGATGGCAGAATTTAGCTGTCTGGGACCCAGCTGCCGACCCCTTGGGAGCACAGGCATTCCTTCCTGGAACCCCAGTGCCCAGAACTCCAGCATCCTCAGGGAGCCAAGTACCTGGGGATCCAAAGTGCAGGTGGGGCAGAACTGGTCCCTGGGACTCCCCAGACAGGTTGAACTGCTGGAGAAAAGAACAGGTTGAAAGTCTTGGCCTCCACCCTCCTGCCCTCCAACCAGACCCGTCTGACCTGATGCCACCACAGGGTGGATAGACTGGATCCCCTCATTCCCAAGGCCACACCCACTCCTCCCTAGAAGTTCCGCCCCTTGCTTCATTCCTACTGGGTCCCTGAGGGAGCTGGATACCTGGGACAGTGAACCTGAAAAGATCAGACTAGGATTAAGAGGATCTGGGTTCAAATTGTACTCCTGGGATTTGAATCCAGGGACGCTTTCTACCTGTGTGCCCTCGGGACAGTCCCTTCAACTCTCCAGGCATGACTTTGCTCATTTGTAAATGAGGAGATCAGACTGGGTGGCCTCTAAGGCCCCTTCCAACTCTACTTCTATCATCTGCTGATCCTGTGATTTGATTATATTAAGTTATAACTGATCATAATTAATCCACTATCCTGGCCTCTGTCCTATAGTGTTGTCCCCCCAACCTGGCTTCCTCTACCTCACACCAAGCCTCCTCCTTTGCATTTATTCCAGCTTCTCCTTCCTTCCTCCTTAGTGCCCCCAGTTGGTGGGCCTGTCACTGCCACCATGATGTGCGAGGTGATGCCAACCATCAGCGAGGATGCCCGGCGGGGCTCAGCCTTGGGCCCAGAGGAGGCAGGAGGGGCAGCAGGTGGTGAACTGGAGCGTCTCATGGTCACCATGCTCACAGAGCGTGAGCGTCTCCTGGAGACCCTTCGTGAGGCCCAGGATGGACTGGCCACTGCCCAACTGCGCCTTCGTGAACTGGGCCATGAGAAGGATTCATTGCAACGGCAGCTCAGCATAGCATTGCCCCAGGTATGGGGGCCCCTGGTGGGATGAGAAGGACTAGGGTCCTTGTGGTCTTGGCTAGCTGCAGACAGGTTGAAGGGAGAGGGCACTCTCAAGCTAGGAAGAAGCCAGGACTCCATTAAGTACTAACTAGTTAAGCATTAAAGAATCACACCAAATTATATTTAGCAATGGGGTAAGTGAGAGGTGTAGAGGGAAAGCAAGCTATGTACAGGTGTGGAGGGAATTCTGATTGTTATAATAATCAAAATGATATGAGTAATTAATATACTAATAGGTTAGATTTTGATTAGTAACAGAGGCCTTCCAGAATAGTAGGATACACTGGCTGAGGTGGAAAGACCTCAATCTGACTCCTGGCTCTACCCTCTTCCGGGGAGACCTTGGTCAAATGACTTTCTCTCTGGGCAGGAGTTTTCTCATCTTTCAAATGAAGTGATTTAACTAGCTTATTTCTAAATCTCCTCTCTCTGCTCTCAATCCTATGATCCTTTCTAATCAGAGGATAAGACCAGAATTATTTCAAATGACATTTGAGAAGTAGCTTGACTTGGTGGGTAGAGAACTGGCCTCAGCCAGGAGAATCTGAATTCAAGACTTGCCTCTGACACTCTCTTGACTGTGTGACCCTGATTTTGGCAGCTCACCAAGACCACAAGATTCAGAGAAGGGGTTCACCTGCATTGCCAGAGGGCTTTTTCTTATCAGTAGTTCTCTCTAGGAGGGAAATCACAGTTCTAGGCTTGATTCCCATAACTAGCAACAGTTAAAAATGAACAGGAAGTGTACCAAACTTTACCTAGGATTAAGGGTACCGGTTCTGCCAGGAAAGGGTGGAAGATGGGTGTTAATGTGACCCCACTAGTGCAGGAAGGGGCAGATATTCCAATCCAAGGACGAGTCCATAACTCAAATAGAGCTATAAATGACCTGAAGATGCCCCATCTTGTACCCAGCTGAGCATGTGGTTGAGTCTGCTCTTGGAAGGGGACCAGGGGAGGGGGCAAGCTTAGGCTGGGAGCTAAAGGGGTCAGAAGGGTGGTGGTGGTGGGTCTGATAGGGCCTGGCCAGCCTGCTGGGATTCAATGTGGTGGCTTTGGCTCCGGGCAGGAGTTCGCTGCCCTCACCAAGGAGCTGAACCTGTGCCGGGAGCAGCTGCTGGAGAGGGAGGAGGAGATTGCTGAGCTGAAGGCCGAGCGGAATAACACCCGGGTAGGGCGACAACACCCGGGTAGGGCCACGGGAGCAGGCGCGGGGTACCTCGGGGTGGGATTGCCGAACAGGGCTGAAGTGGGCTGGAGGGCATCCTGGCTCAACTTCAGAGGGGGTGTCCTGCCCTGACGCCGGGCCCCACGCCTCCCCAGTTGCTGCTGGAGCACCTGGAATGCCTGGTGTCCCGACACGAGCGCTCCTTACGCATGACGGTCGTGAAGCGCCAGGCCCAGTCCCCAGCTGGGGTCTCCTCTGAGGTCGAGGTGCTCAAGGCCCTCAAGTCTCTGTTCGAACATCACAAGGCACTGGATGAGAAGGTGGGTGGGACCCAGGGAGGGCTGGGGGAGGTGCTAAGGGAGCTCTGCCCAGGGGGTGGATTGGGGCAGGGCCTAACCAGTGGTAAGGGCGAAGGGAGCTCCGCCCAGAGGACGAGGTGAGGCGGGACTTCATGGAGGGCGTGGCTAAGGACCGATGGCGCTCTCGCTGAGGGCGGGGCTCAGAAGATGAGCATTAGAGAGCGGTGCTCCAGGTCTGGGAAGGGGTGGAGAGCAAAGGAGGGACGGGGTCTGACTTCTGTCTGTTCCCCCAATCAGGTGCGGGAGCGGCTCCGACTAGCCCTGGAGAGGGTGGCTGTGCTGGAAGAAGAGCTGGAGCTGAGTGGCCAGGAGGTGGGGGCGGGGCAGGGTTCCAGGGGTAAATGGAAAGGGAGTCTGGCTGGGATGAGGCTGGGCTGGGGGAGGGGAGAAGAGGCAGGAAAGAAGAGGGGCCCGTCGTCTGACCGGGAGTCCCTGCCCCCTGCCCCTCTCCTCCAGTCCCTAAATCTGAGAGAGCAGCTGTCTAGGGGCCGGCGTTCCGGACTGGATGAAGCAGGGAAGGAATCAGATGGGCAGGTGAGAGATGCTAGGTCATGTAAGAGATGCCCTCCCCTTCAAGCCTACTGGCCTCATCACCCCACATAAGTCTTTTCGTTTTAATGACCCCACGCCCCCGTTGTGACCCCGTGCAGTGGCCTTCCCAATCCCTACTGAACTGCATCTCCAGGTTTCGTTCCCCATCTTTATCTCTATCTCATCTCCTTCAGTATCTCTGCCCCTGCGTCTCTTCATATTTCTGTCGCCTGCATCTCTCTCTTTGGCCTCTGGTATCTCCCTTGGAATTTCTGTCTTGCTGATCTCTCTCTGTGGCTGTCTGTCTCTGTCTCTATCTCTCTCCTTCCCTGTGACCCTCTCTTGTCTCTCTCTTCCTCTCCTGGGTTTCGGTCCTCCTTGGACACAGTCTTTGGTGAACGGGCTCGTGGGGGAGCCCAACCGCCGGGTGGCAGAGCTAGAAGAGGCCTTGGAGCGACAACGGGCCGAAACCGGGCAGCTCCGGGAACGCTTGGCTGCCCTTTGCCGCCAGATGGGACAATTGGAGGAAGAGCTGGGGGCAGCTCATCGGGAGCTGGGCAAAGCAGAAGAGGCTGGCCTCAAGCTTCAGCGAGACCTCAAGGAGGTGAGTGAGGTTGGGATGGCCCTGGGGGATCTGCTTACTCTCTCTCCTTCCCAAGACAGCCTTGAGCTCAGCCTAAGCATGCGGTTTAGATACTCCCTGATCCTGGAAGAAACTACATGTGGGCAGGAGCTTCTAAACTCTTGGTTTTAATCAGTCTTGACTCCCTCTACAGGCAGAATGGAGAGGTTACATTTTCCATGAGAGTCTAGGAAAGGATTCCACAGTATTCAGGGGCACAATTTCCTATGATCCCTCAGACTGGTACTATGAAATTCCTGGTTAAGGCAGTTAGGTAGCACTGGATCAGGAAGACCTGATTTCAAATCTAGCCCCAGACACTAGCTATGTGACCGAGTCACTTAACCATGTTTGACTCAGTTTCTTCAACTGCAAAATCGACCTTCCAGGGTTTTTGTGAGGATGAAATTAGATAATATTTGTAAGTTGCTTAGCTTGGAGCAGAGTAGTTACTTTAAAATGCATGCTTCTGTCCTTATTTTTGCTTCCTGGGCTGGGATTAAATTCGACATTGCAAGAGCCCCAATTCTGGGTCTTTTTGCTCCAAGAGCTGCTGGGAGTTATGGTCCCCAGTATCTCCCGAGGAGACCGATGGGGACGGTTGAAGCTTCCATTTCCCAAGCCATTTCTGTCCCCAACAGGCATTGGCACAGAGGGAGGATATGGAAGAGAGGATCACGACATTGGAGAAGCGTTACCTGAGTGCACAGCGGGAAGCCACTTCACTCCATGATGCCAATGACAAGTTGGAGAATGAGCTAGCCAGCAAGGAGTCTCTGTATCGCCAGGTGGTGCCTGGAGGGGCCTGGCAGCAGGGCCTAAGCAGGGGAGGGACCATCTGAGGGTCCGTGTAGCTCCTGGTGGAGGCTGGGGCAGGGCTTGGGCTGGCAGGAGGGGATCTGGCTATGGTGGGGCCTAGGGATGGGTTCAGACCTAACGATGGCCAGCCAGGAGTTTCTGTCCAGCTGGGTCAGGCCAGGGATGGAGCCTGGGTATGTAGGCCGGTCTGGGTCCAGTGGTGCCCCCTCCAACTCCCTGCCACCTGCTCCACAGAGCGAGGAGAAGGGCCGCCAGCTGGCAGAGTGGCTGGAAGATGCGAAGCAGAAACTAGCCCAGACGCTGCAGAAGGCGGAAACGCTGCCTGAGATCGAGGCACAGCTGGCACAGAGGGTGGCGGCCCTCAGCAAGGTGGGACAGGGGCCCCAGAGGGTGGGGTGGAGGGTCCGAGGTTGGCCCCTGGAGAGCCTGGCCTAGAGAGGTAGGAGCAAGACACTCAGCTTCTCCCCGTTGCAGGCAGAGGAGCGCCATGGAAACTTCGAGGAGCGCCTGAGGCAGCTGGAGGCACAACTGGAAGAGAAGAACCAGGAGCTGCAGCGGGTGGGTGTCGCAGACTTGAAGGCTTGAGGCAAGGCCTGATGGAGAGGCCCGTGAGGGGACTTCTTGGAGGGGACTGAAGGAAGAGGAAGGGGGAGGGGCAGCAGGGAGGGAGAGGAGGAGGGGGAAGGGGCAGCAGGGAGGAGCGAAAGCAGTTTGCTTGCAGCTCACCTAGCCCCTGCCGCCACCACCCATTCTCCAGGCCCGACAGCGAGAGAAGATGAACGATGAGCACAACAAACGTCTCTCTGACACGGTGGACAAGTTGCTGAGCGAGTCCAACGAGCGACTGCAGCTGCACCTCAAGGAGCGCATGGGGGCACTCGAGGAAAAGGTGCGTTCTCTGCTCTCCCTATGCTTGCCAATTAATCCCTCAACGAGAACCCGCGTGGTGCCTGGATCCATCAAGAAAGCAAGCAGTTATTAAGTGCCTCAGGTACCAATCAACGGGGACACAAAAACTTGGGGAAACAAACCCTGCCCTCGAGGGGAGACAGCATACGCGTGCATCGGTATACAGGGAAAAAGATACAAAGTATCTAGTAAGGCGGCGTAGCGGCTGAGGAGGAGTCAGAAAAGGCCTCATGTTGAAGGTTTCATGTGAACGTTTTGAATAAAAAGGGGGTTCTAAAAGGTGCATGTGAAGAGGGAGAGCATGCCAGGTATGGGGGACAGCCAATGCAAAGGCACAGAGGTGGGATCTGGAATGTTATGTATAAAGAAAGATAAGAAAGCCAGTTTGTCTGGGCAGTCTCGTAAGGTGCAATAAGTCCCATATGTTTTGAAGAGATTTAAATGCCATTTTTTTTCTTGTTCCTAGAAGCATTAGAAGCCCCTGAGTTTACTGAGTGACATGGTCAGACATCAAATTGAGGAAAGTTACAGATTCCAAGCTCAGTGAAGGATTAATTGGAAGGGAGAGAAAGAGTGACAAACAGAAATAGACAGAGACAGAAGGAGAGAGGCAGAGAGACAGAGAGAGACAGCAGGAAAAGTAAAAGAAAGTGACAGCAGTAGTCAAGGTGAGAGGTAATCAGGAAAGGTCTGAACTAGGGTGGCACCCATCAGATAATGAGATAATAAAGACTGGAAAGTCCGAGAAGATACTGAGTGACTGGCAGGGCACCCCCTCCAGAGGATCATGGGCAGCTTGAAGGAAGTTGGCCTCCTTCCCACTCATTTCTACTCTCCCACAGGAGAGGATGGGAGGATTCAAAGAGAAAGGGGAAGGGGGGGTTAGAAAACGTCCCTCCTATTCCAGGGCTCCCTCTTTTCCAGCCTCTCTCCAGCCAGTGATGCCTTCGGAGGGCATGGGGACTGTCCTTAGCCTCTCTAGAACAGCCCCACTCCTCCCCTGGGTTGGGAATACTCCAGGCCCTTGGAGTGCCCCCCCCAACCCCAGGGAGCCAGAAAGTGGGGCCTGCCCGACTTTCCCAATCTGTTCCTGAGGTCCCCAGCTGACACTCCGATAGGGTTCCAGATCTGCAGCTAGCGAGGTAGGCAAACAAGTGGCCCACGGCTGTCCACGGGCATCACTGGCTGACAAAGAACGTCAGACCCAGGTGTTAACCAGCCTTTCTCCCTTCAGAACACGCTAAGCGAGGAGATTGCCAGCATGAAGAAGCTTCAGGACGAACTGCTGCTCAACAAGGTGAGACCAGGGGCGGGGCCTGGAAAGGAATGAGGAGGCGGAGCCAATGGGCGGGACTCCGGAAAGGGGAAGGGCTTCAGCAGGGTTACTAGGAGGTTGAACGCCGGATCGGTCGAAGAAAAGAGAGGCTTCGTCGGAGAAAAAGGCGTAGCCTGAGCAAAGGAGTGAGCGGAATGTGGCCGGCATAGACAGAACCACGGGCTAAGAGGGGAGGGGGATGGAGAGGAGGTGCAGCCTGGCTGGGGGAAGGGTTTTTGCGCTGAGCCCCGCCTTCGCGCCCCCTTCTCTGTCCCACAGGAGCAGCTCCTGGCAGAGATGGAGCGGATGCAGATGGAGATCGACCAACTGCGGGGGAGGCCGCCTTCCTCCTACTCCAGGTGAGTCCCGGGAACCCGGCAGGGCCAGCGATTGGGACTGAAATGCTTGGGTCTCCAGGTAGTATGACTGGGAGAGGGGAATCGGGCCTTAGGGAGTCGAAGCTGGGAAAGGGCGGCGTGGTGGCCTCGGGGTCGCAGCTGAGGGACTGTCCCCAGCTTTCAAAGGACTTTCCTGTTTCTTTTCCCTCGCTCCTTTTTCTGGCTTCGCTTTCCTCATCATTCATCCCGAGGGCAGCCAGAAGTTGGGTCTTAGTAATGTAGAGGCTGCTAGGGATCCTTGGGGGCAGTATCTGTGTCCTGGGAACCTCTAGGCCGCTGGGGATTCGCACCGACAACAGGTCCCAGCTCCAGCTTGTGGGCCTGACATGGCCAATGCCCTTACGCTCTCCAGGTTTCACCTGCTGGTCTGAAGGATCTTCCTTGCTGTGTCTCTCCCTTATCTGCCATAGGTCCCTCCCAGGCAGCGCTCTAGAGCTTCGCTACTCCCAGGCTCCGACGCTACCCTCGGGCGCCCACCTGGACCCCTACGGCGGCCCCGGAGGCCGGGTCGGCAAGAGAGGGGGCCGCTGGCCCGGGACCAAGGACGAGACGGCCAAGGTCGGATTCCGGGGGGGACTGCTTGGAGGAGGAGGAGGAGACCCTTGCGGTCAAAGGGAGGGACTGCAGGGGAGAGACTGATACCACCATCTTTGACCCCCTCCAACCTTACACCCTGCAAACCCCAGGGTCCTTTCCTGGACCAGATGCGGAGCCTAGGCTGGTGGGGGCAGGTCTTAGGGTGATGGCCAGTGCCCATCACCAAGCAAATGATGGGGCGGAGCCCGAGATGACTGACAGCTCCTTTCCCCTCAGGCTCAGGAATGGGCGGAGCGAGTGACAGGTCGGGAATCTTCTACTGGCTCCGGGACTGGGCCAGGCCCTGGCCCAGGAGCCTTTGAGGCCGACTTGGAGGGCTCAGACGAGGACGAACCTGAGGGCCTGTTCGGACCCGAGCTACTGTCGCCCAGCGGTCAGGCCGACGTGCAGACCCTCGCTATCATGTTGCAGGAACAGCTGGAGGCGATCAATAAGGAAATCAAGTGCGAGTCCGGGATGCATGGAGGGGTTCTGGGTGCTGCCTCTCAAAAAGCCTCTCCCCTCCCTTCAGGAAGCTGTCCAAGAAATCGGAGCGATCCTGGGCCCCTGTACTCCTCTCTTCCAGGCTCATCCAGGAGGAGAAGGAGACGACGGAGCAACGGGCAGAGGAGCTGGAGAGCCGGGTGTCTGGCTCTGGCTTGGACTCCTTGGGACGCTACCGGGCCAGCTGCTCCCTTCCCCCTTCTCTGACTACATCCACACTGGCCAGCCCGTCACCTCCCAGCTCTGGTCACTCCACACCCCGCCCTGCCCCACCCAGCCCTGCCCGGGAAGCCCCAGCCAACAGTACTAGCAACGCTGCAGATAAGCCTGTGAGTCCCTGGCCCCTTTGGCCCCCACACAGGGGCCAAAAGTTGCCTGCCTGTCAGGGGTCACACACAGACTGTAGCCTCTCTCTCAGAACTGGATGACCTCAGAGCTCCCAAACTCACAGTTAGGAACTTGGAGCCTCAGATATCCACTGGGGTCAGAGAAGAGTCCCCTCTACTCAAACCACACAGCAAGGATGGTCATTTCCCTAAATGGGGTGCTCTTCTAGAATTTCAGACACCCCCCAACAGGGCCCTGTGGGTGAGGCCCCTGGCCATGGGGTGCAGAAAGATGCAGGTATCCCCATAGTGAAGAGGCCAAGATCTTCCTCAGAAAGAGGTGGAGCCTAGCGAGTCAGAAGTGTCTCAACACCAAGATGGGGGAAGTCACCAGCCCCAGGGTCCCACACCAAAGTCTGACTTCCATTTCTAAGCCTACAAGAATGGGAAAGCACAAGTCCCACAAAAAGCAGGGCCTGGGTGAGCCATGCATGACTGGCCTGCATTCAGGAGAAAGGGAATGCCACTTGCCTGGGTTCCCACTCCCCAGAGCCTAAAGAACCTCAGAAGAAAGAGACTGCCTAGCCTTGGTGATCAAAGAAGGGTGATCATTTGTCTGTGGTCATGATGTTAGGCCCAGGTTCCCCCACAAACTGGGGACTCCCAGGGGGGTTGGATAAGGACCTCCCCAATGGGGACTCTGCAAGCCCTAGACTCTTTAGGTCCTGGAGAGGAGTGAATTTTCCGGGTAAGCAGGGACCTTTCTCAGAACTATGAGGTCCTAACTCCCTCAAATGGGGTCCCTGAAAGACATTATTGGGCCAGACTAGGAGGAAGTGGTTCCTGCAGCTCCAGGACCAGGAAATATGAGAATTAAAACTCTTCAAGTAAGAGCCCCCAGGGAGCCATGGCCAGACCACAGAAATGCCCACCTAGCCTCTGTTCTGTCCCGGCAAAGCCAAGGACCACCCAGTAAGGTCAGATCAGGCACCTTGGTGGTCAGGGGCTCCTTCCCTGAGACCAAAGTATTCCTTTCTGTCTGCAGAACCATGTGCCCAGGGAGGATGGTGTGGTCCCTGGGGACACACCACCCCCCACACCAAGATCTGCCCGCCTTGAAAGAATGACCCAGGCTCTAGCTCTACAGGCTGGGGGCTCCCTGGAGGATGGGAGCCCTGCACGGCCCAGGTCAGCTGCTCCGGGATCAGGGAGGGGGATTATTCAGGTCATGTAGCTGTGTCCCACCTCCCCCCACACCCATCACATAATAGTGAAGACCCAGGTTTCAGATCCAGATGTCCTGGCTCCCATGGCAGGATTCAGAAGCTCAGAACAGGGTGAATCCCTAGTGATATCAGGATAGACTTCTAATTTTATGGAGGGGGAAACTGAGAGGGGTAAGAATCCATTCAGTCACACAATGAGCCAAGGTTAGGCAGAACAAGAGTACTAGGCAGGGCTCCTGCTTCCCTCCAGAATAACAATGGAATCTTACTGAAGTTATATATTCACTGATTCATTCAACAGCCCTTATTATGCACCTAATGTGAACAGAGGCACGTGTGCGTGCACACGTGTGTGTGTGTGTGCGCGTGCGGGCACGTGTGCACTTGGGGGTGAAAAACCCAGTTAATGCTTCAGTTTAGAGATTATAGGCTTAGCGGTTTAGAAGCCAAAGATTCAGAGGTCATTCAGAGGATCCCTTCCTTCACAAGCCTCATTCTACAAGGAAGAAAACTGGTCCAGGCAGGATAGGGACTTGGAAGCTACCCAGTGTGGTCATGACAGAGCTGGGACTTCAACCTTCTAAGCCCATCACAAAATGTAAGATTGGAAGAGCCTTTGAAATCTCGTCCAAACACGCATTTTACAGCAATGCAAACTGAGGCCCAGAGGGGCAGTGACTTAGCTAAAGTTACATATCAGATTAATGGCAGAGGGGAGACTGGAACCCTCACTCTGGAGTTGCTTCCTATTTGGGGGGGAGAGAAGGGTGAACTGTGGACTGCCCTCATCACACCTTTTTTCTCCCCCCCCCAACAGTGAGGGTGCCCCAGACCCCCTTCATAAGGCCCCCAAGAAGAAGAGCATCAAGTCCTCCATTGGCCGTCTCTTCGGCAAGAAGGAGAAGGGCCGCCTGGGAGGCCCTCCAGGCCGAGATGGGCCCTCCCTGGGTAGGTCCAAGAACCTCCTTTTGAGAGGTTTCCTACTTCTTGGTCATGGTGTAGTGAAGAGAGGGGATCATTTTCCTAGAGAATGGAGTCTATGCCCCAGGTTCATGCTCCACATCATTCCTGGCCCCCCCTTTTCTCTGCCCCACAGCTGGAACCCCCTCAGATGAGATGTCCCCTGCTGACCCTCTGGGGCTATCGAAGCTCACAGGGCCTCCAGGAGAGAAGGATCGGAGGAACAAGAGGAAGTGAGCAGGGCTTGGCCTGGGGATGGGAGAATGCTGTATCCAGACCCCACTTTGGTCTGATGGGGTTTTGGGTTGAAAGGTGGAAAAGGTAGCCAGATTGGGAGCCTCAGGCTGTCTCATTGATGGGAGAAGGGCCAAGAACAGCTCTCTTTTGAGGCTGGTTGAGATGGAAGGTGAGTTTCTCTTTCCATTGTCCTTTAACCTCTAGGCATGAACTCTTGGAGGAAGCCTGTCGACAGGGCCTGCCCTTTGCTGCCTGGGATGGACCAACTGTTGTCTCTTGGTTGGAGGTACTGGCACCTCCACCCCCAGATCAGGAAACCCAGGAAATATTGCCATGAATGATATCCAGCTAGTGTTTACTAGATGCCCTGAAAGTGTGTGCATGGCAACACAAATCAGAGAGAGAGAGAGTCCCTGTCCTCGAGAAGCTTACATTCTATTAGCATTCTCTGAAGGAGAGGGAGGAGGAAAGGGCTCAGAAACTTGTGGGTGAACTTCTCTATCTCTTCCCCCCAACCTCTGTCTCTCTCCTTGTCTACATCTCTCCTCTCTTGCTCTTGACTGCTTGTCTCTGTCTCCCTCCTGTCCCTGTTTCTCCTTCATCTTTCGGTCCTCTCCATCTCTGTATCTCCTTTCCTTTTCCCTCTTTTGTGTGTGTGTGTGTGTGTGTGTGTGTGTGTGTGTGTGTGTGTGTGTGTGTTTTGGTCTCTGTCTGTCCCCTGACCTTCTCTCTTCATCTTGCATGTTTGGGGCCCCTGTTTTTTGGCTCTTGCCCCTGATTTTGTGTCTCTTTTTCCCTCTGTTTCTCTGTCTCTCTTGGATCTTTCTCTCTCTATTGGGGGCAGCTGTGGGTGGGGATGCCAGCCTGGTATGTGGCAGCCTGCCGGGCCAATGTGAAGAGTGGGGCCATCATGGCCAACCTGTCTGATACGGAAATCCAACGGGAGATTGGCATCAGCAACCCCCTGCACCGGCTCAAGCTTCGACTTGCCATCCAGGAGATGGTGTCCCTCACCTCGCCCTCTGCACCAGCCTCCTCTAGAACGGTGAGCCAGCCTTCATGGCTTACGTGACATTCTGGAACCCCGGTCCTCCTCTTAACCTGACCTTAGGCTCAGCTTCTTTCAATGGAAGAGGGTTCCTCCAAGAACTTTTCTCCTCATGCTCAGACCTCAGCCGCAATCCCTTCTTAGAATTAGACAGCAGAAAGTTGGATAAGAATGGTGGGGGGAGATAGAGAGGGAGGAGAAAGAGAGAGGGAGGAGAGAGAGAGAGCGAGAGAGAGAGAGAGAGAGAGAGAGAGAGAGATGTGAATTCAGGGATCCTTGGGATAGTTACCCTGTTCCCTCCAGGTGAGGACAGGAATGGTATAATGCTCCACCTTTCTACTTAAACACTTTTTATAAATATCTCAATCCTCAGAACAACTCTGGGAGGTTGGTGTTATTACCATTGTACAGTTGAGGAAACTGAGGCAGACAGAACGTAAGTGACTTTCCCAGGGTCACACAGCTAGTGAAGTATCTAAGGCTGTATTTGAACTTAGGACTTCTTAACTTCAGGCCCAGCACTCCATCCACTAAAGTAGACACAAATCTTGGCTCTGCCACTTTTTATCTATGCGAGTTTGGTTAAGTCCCTTAATTTCCCTGTACCTCAGTCTCCTTATTTGTAAAAAGAAGGATTTGGTCTAGGTGATTAAGGCTCCCTTCCAGCTCAAAAGCATGTTCCCATAGAGGGCCAGGCAGACACAGAGACAGAAGCAGAGACCGAGACAGTAGAGTCAGAGGGCCAGACAGGGTCACAATGGCACACACAGACCAGCAGAAAAGGGTGAACTTAGGGATCTCTCACGGGTCCCACTGGGTGTGAATCCTCCAGAATGCTTTAGGGATCCTAGTGGATCCAGCCCCTTCCTGAGTGCTCTGGGTCTCAAGCCACGGTCCAGGGAGGGGCCAGGCCGGGCCGGGGCCATGCTCTCAATACCACCCGCCTCCTGCAGTGCACCGGCAATGTTTGGATGACCCACGAAGAGATGGAGTCGCTCACTGCAGCCACTAAGCCTGTGAGTTTACCTGGGATTGAGGGAGGGAGGGGACAAGTGGTAAGGGGACGAGAGGGAGGAGGAGACCGGTCTCCATCCCGGCCCCTCCTGCGCCGTAACCCGCCCCTTCCCCTTCTTTCGCCCCTCCCCTCGCGCTCCCCGCTGCGGCTGCGCCAGGAGCCCAAGGAGATCAGCTGGGAGCAGGTGATCCCGTCTGCGCCTGCGCGCGGACTGCATGGCTCCTCCACCACTTCCCCGCTCCTGCCCCTGCCTGAGCCGTTCCATTATCATCGTGGGCTGGGGGGCCGTGGCGGGGGGCGGAGGGGCGGGGAAGAGCTGGGGAGGGAAACGCTCTGGACTGAACCATTGTCATCAGAATCTATGTGCGCCTGCTCTGCCTGTATTACTGCGCCGCGGAACGTTCCATTATCTTCGAGGGAGGGGGAAGGCTCACTCTGGGGTGAATCATCCTATCACCGCGGGTTGCATGGTGCCTGAGCTCTGGAATGTTCCATTATCATCGCGGGTGGAGGGGGAAGAAGCACGGGTAGATACCACTGTCAGGATGCTTTCAGTGTAGGAAGAGATAACTAGTCGACTGCTTTCATCGTGGAGGGAGGACAATTGGAATGGATTAGTTCATTCTCTTGATAGCGAGCCTTCGTTCTATCGAGACTGATACTCAACCTATTTTTTTTTCCCCCTGGGGTAGAGGTTTTGGAAGTGGTGAGGAAAGAAGTGAGGGAAATTTCAGACCACCTGGACTATCCCATTGTACTGATGGGGGAGTCAGTGGACTGTGCTATTAGTTAAGAGGGGACTTAGCTCAAGGACCTTTCCATTGCCCTGAGAGGGGGGAGACCTTGGAAAGTCCCATTGCAGAAGAGGGGGAGGCGCTGGCTATCCCATTCCATCCTTGTTCCTGAGCTTGTCCACTCCCCACTCCCCACTGGCCCCAGATCCTGGCCTACGGCGACATGAACCACGAGTGGGTGGGGAACGACTGGCTGCCCAGCCTGGGGCTGCCCCAGTATCGCAGCTACTTCATGGAATCCTTAGTAGATGCACGCATGCTCGACCACCTCAACAAGAAAGAGCTTCGGGGCCAGCTCAAGATGGTTGACAGCTTCCACAGGTGGGGGCCGGCCTAGGCATGGCTGGGGAGACAGTGACCAATGGAAACTAGCTCTGGGAAGTCCCGCCCATGGGGGGGACAATGACCAATGGGAACCGGGGCCTGAGAAGTAGCGCCCTGGGCGGGGAACCCAGTAGCTAATGGCACAACCTCATGGAAGCTCCGCCCATTAGGGGAGGGATGGCCACTGGGAAAGTTTTCTGAGGAGACCCCGCCTCCCAGGGGATTTGTGCCTGGCTCCTCCCCTTGGCATGACCTAACCACTCCCTGAACTCCCCCAGAGTGAGTCTCCACTATGGGATCATGTGTCTAAAGAGGCTCAACTATGACCGTAAGGACCTGGAGCGGAGGCGAGAGGAGAGTCAGAGCCACGTGAGAGGTGCGGCTGGGGGGCGGGGCTGGTGTTGGAGTTCAGGGCGCCAGTGTTGAAAGAGCTGGAAGAGAATCTGGGGGTCAGTGTCAGCATTCCGGGCTCCCCCCCACCCCAATAAAATGATGTGGTCTTACGAGCTGGGCAGGGGCAGTGTGGTATTGGTGGTGACATTCAAGGCTCTGTACCCCTCCCCCTCCCCGCCAAGGGTCAGTAATCAGTATCTAGCCCCCCGCTCCCCTCTCCCCCCGCACTGTTGGGCTTAGAGGGCTGGATAGGCGTTAGCATTCAAGGCCCCCTCCCTCTTCCTCAGATGTGATGGTGTGGTCGAATGAGCGGGTGATGGGCTGGGTGTCAGGCCTGGGGCTGAAGGAGTTTGCCGGAAACCTGTCAGAGAGCGGAGTGCACGGGGCGCTGCTGGCCCTGGACGAGACCTTCGACTGCTCGGACTTAGCCCTGCTGCTGCAGATCCCGACACAGAACGCGCAGGTCCGGCGGCTACCAGCCCTGGGGGGGGGTGAAGGCTCGCGTGTGGCAAGCACGAGGGCTGCCGGTGCCTGCTCACCCCTCGACGCTCTTTCCGTAGGCCCGGCAGCTGCTGGAGAAGGAGTTTGGCAACCTCATTTCCATGGGCACTGACCGGAGGCTGGACGAGGTAGGGGCCCCAGGCTTGGAGCTGGGGGGAAGCAGGGCAAGGAGCGAGTGCTGCCCGGCCGCCCCTGCTCCAGCCAGCTCGGTGGCCCTGTGGCCGTTATTCTCCGTAGGACAGCGCCAAGTCTTTCAGCCGATCCCCTTCGTGGCGGAAGATGTTCCGGGAGAAGGACTTGCGCGGGGTGAGCCCGGACTCAGCCGAGATGCTGCCGCCCAACTTCCGCTCCGCGGCCGCGGGAGCCCTGGGCTCGCCGGGCCTCCCTCTGCGCAAGCTGCAGCCCGACGGTGCGTTCTCTAAGATACGTCGGGGCTCCCCCCATTAAGGCGGACATGGACTCGCTCGAGGCGACTCTCGGGTCTCGGAAAAGCTCGTTATTAGTGGAGGGAAATGGACCTTGGGCGGGTGTAACGGTAGGCCGGGGGCGCCCACCATTCTTGAGAGAAGACGCGGGGGACGGGGACCCTGGTAAATTCCTGGAGTCTGATCTCTGCAAATAGTCATTCCTTTGAGAAAAGGGGAGATGAGGCAGGAAAGAGAGGTGGAGTAAGAGACTCCCCAGGAACCCCGAATCCCGGCCGGGTCAGTGGGTTGGGATGCTGCAGGACCGGGAAGTAGCTTGGATAAATCGTTACAGCTGTGCTGCGGGGCGAGGAATATGGAGATAGCATCCTGGGCAACTCGATTCCTGGGGGACGTGAGGGAACTTTTAATGACATTTTCTACTAACTTCTCAAGGAAAGGCACCCATCCCTCTCCTCCAAACTCAGTACTCCTTGGGTGTGTGGGAGGTTCTTGTATACAGCAGTTGATTAATAAAGTTGCTGATTGGTCGTGTGTCGGGCGGAGTAGGAATGGGTCAAACCAACTGGCTCTCAACTTGGAGGAAGAGAGGGGTCCTTTTGACTTTGTTCCTTGCTTCAATCTTAGGTCCTCCTTCTGGGAGCCCGCGGGCGGATGGCGGAGTCTCCGTTCGGACATACTCTTGTTAGTGTTCAGCCAGGTGAGGGTGCCTTCGGGAGTCCCGGAGCCACGGCTTTCCGAGCTTTCTGACCTGCCCTCCCCCCTCCTCCGGTACAGGTGGGCGCGCCCAGGAGGAGCCTCAGTAGGGAGAGCTAAAAGTCCGCCCTGCTCCACCTTCCAGGAGAATGGACTCGCCCTCGAAGGGATCGGGTTCGGAGAGACTAGAGGGGCTCTCTGGACTGAACCATTTTGTACAGACCGGGAGGAAGAGGCATGTCTCAGCCTCTGGCCAATCCGTGTGAACTGGATTTCGGGAAGGGAGGGGGCCGTTTGGAATCTTCCTCCTCCCTTTTGCTACTTTGTAATTTATTTGTTTCCGAGTGAGGGGGGAGGGGACGCAACCCCGCCTCCTCAGGGGCCGCATGCAGGGGGCGGGGCGTGGCCCGACCTCGCTCCTTACTTTCCACCGTACTTGCTCACCACCTCCAGCCCCGGGGCTTCGGTCCTCTCGGGGGCACCCCCGCGGGGGACTCGCTGCTACAGGCCCCGCCCCCTCTTCTCTTCCCCACTCCTTCCTTGGGGGTGGGGGAACGTGGAAGCCTCGTTTTCTCCGATTATCCGGGACGCCTCAGATTCCCGATCATCTAGGCAGGCATCTTTGGGGTGGGGGTTGGGGGCCCCCTTCCCCGTCCGTGTGTCTCGCGTTCCCTGGATCTCGTCCTCCCCCGCCCCCCAACCCGTTATTCCGGGGAGTGGGATGGAGGGAGAGAAGGAACCAGGTGTCCGCCTCCCTGCCCTGTTCCCGGTCTTCCCCGCGGGCTCCGGTTTTTTGTTTTCGTTTTTTTGTTTTGGTTTGTTTTTGCATGGGAGAATCCGCCGGGGCAGGGCTGGGGAGGGCGGTGGGCCGTGGGCTCCCTCCCTCCTCCTGCCCCCACCTCAGATGTCAGTGATCTTGGTGAAAGAAAACTGTTTCAAAAGACCCGCCTCCGCTCGTTTATTTGCTAGGGACCCCTGGATTGGCCCTTTCCCCTCAAAGATCCAGGCAGCCCTTCCCTCTTTGGGGGAACCTAGATGGTTCTCATCCAGAATCTCAGAAATCCTTTGCACGCTCCTGCAAGGATAAGGTTTATTTGAAATAAATAAGTAGGTGGAGCCGGGAGTGGGGGTTGCTCTTTGTCCAGAAGTTCATCATGGTTCTGGGGTTTCCACCATCTCGGCTAAGGCTCTGTTGAAGATGGGGGGGCGGGTAAGGGTTAGTCCTTGCCCTCCCCCACCCGCCCCCACATACACAGTCCCTGCCACACTCGCACTTACTGAAACAGGTTGGATGAGAAGTGGTCCACATAGCCTCCTAAGGGCAACAGGCGGGTTGCGGTCAGCATCTGGACACCTCTGGCCCCAACCCGAGAGGTTCCTCCCACGAACCTGGTAGTATCTGGCCCCGCCCCCTGAGAAGCCCTTGCCCCCGCCAAGAGGTTCCTCCAATGAACGTCCAAAGAGCTTCCCCAGAGAAGCCCCCATCCTCAGGGAGGCCTCTTGGTCGGTGTTCGGAGCAGTCCCGCCCCCAGGAGGCTTTTTCCTAGAAGTCTAGAGACCTCCTACAAGGCAGCCCCGCCCCCAAGAGGCTCCTCCCAAGAACGGCCAGAGGCCTCCTGGCTCCGCCTCCAGAGTAGCCCAGCCCCCAGGGGACTCCGCCTCAGAACACCCGGGGGCTCCTGCTCCCTCTCCTCAAGAGTAGCCCCGCCCCCAGAAAGTTTCTTTCTAAAAGTCCAGAGGCCTCCTGGCTCCGCCTCAGGAGCAGCCCCGCCCCCAAGAGGCTTCTCCCTGGAAAGACCAGGGAGCTTCCGTCCTTGCCTCTTCTGGGCATCCACAACCCTCAGGAAGATCCTCCCGAGAATGTCCAGAGGCCTCCTGGCCCGGCCTCCAGAGCAGCTCCGCCCCTAGGGAGGCTTCCTGGCCCCGCCTCCAAAGCGTCTCCGGCTCCGCCCCCAGGGCAGCCCTACCCCCAATGCCCTTGCTTACCAGGGGCACAGACTGTCTCGCAGAGTAGAGGGCAGAGATAGCAGAACTGGCAGTGCTGGTGGGAACAGAGACAGACTGGGCTGTGAGAAGAGCCAGGTCCGCTGGGCGGGACTAAGGGTGGGGCAAGGAGGGGTGGTCTCTGACCTTGCAGTGATCACAATGCTCTCCCATGTTTTCCTCGTCACAGAGACAGGACTCGCACTCAGTGCATCTCTGAGGAGAGGGGGTGGTGGGACACGGAGAGTCAGAGGCAGAGTCATACCAAGAGACAGAGACACAGGGAGACACACAGAAAGAGCGACATCCAGAAGCTGGAACTTCGGAGATAGTGATAAAGAGACATGGTAACCTCCTCAGATCGGAGCCCAGACGGGGCGCCAGGCGGGGGTCTCAAGCTTGTTCCTGGGGAAAGCACAGAGCCCAGCAAGGACGGGACCCGCCCGCCTGTACCCTTACCCCCCCCCCCCCCCGCCCAAACACACACTCAGGCACCTTGCAGAAGCGGCAGTAATGGCACAGAGAGCCAGGCTGGTACTCCTCTTCCTCACCTTCCTGCTGGCCTGTGAAAAGAAGACACAGAGATGTTTGCAGTCCGCCCCCATCCCTGCTCTCCCCCGCACTGGTCACTTGATCGCTCACCCTGGCCTTTGGCCTTCTCCTCCTCCTCTTTCTCCTCCTCACAGTTTTCTTCCAGGCTCTCCTCTCCAGGGCCCCTGCTGACCACTTCCTCAGAGCTGTCTCCGGCCTCTGGGACACCGGCCTCAGCTTCCTCTTCTTGGTCCTCACCGGGTACCTCAGCCTTCAAGGACTCCTGGATGGTGGAGGTTTCCTCCTGCTCAGCCTCCTCCTTGCTTCTCTGGTGGCCCTCCCCCTCCTCCTCTTCCTCTTCCTGGGCTCCAAGCCTTAGACCACCCCAGTGCTCTTCCTCCTCCTCTTCCTCCTCCTCCTCCTCCTGAGGTCCTGAAGGCTCATGGTCACCATGGGCAGGGATGCCTCCATCTTCTTCCCGATGGTCCTCCTGACTGTCCTCGTGCCCTGCTTCAGCAGAATCTTCCTCTTCTGACTCTCTATTACTCAGGGCCCCCCTCCAGCGCTGAGCTTCAGCTGAGATGGCTTCCTCTTCCTCCTCCTCCTCCTCCTCCCCTTGGCCTTGGGGCCCTCTGCTGCCTCCCCAGTGGCTGGGCTGGGCCGAAGAGTCTTCTTCTTCTTCTTCCTCTTCTTCTTCCCCTTCCTCTTCCTCCTCCTCTTGGCCTTGGGGCCCTGTGCTACCTCTGCTGCCTCCCCAGTGGCTGGGCTGGGCTGCAGAGTCTTCTTCTTCTTCCCCTTCCTCTTCTTCTTGGCCCGGAAGCTTGGCAGAAACTGGGCCAAGGTGCTCTTCTTCCATGGAGTCGTCCCCATGGCTCACCCAGTGCCCAAGCTCTGCTGATGTGTCTTCTTCCTCCTTGTGTCCTCGGTCCCCAAAGTCCCTGTCATTGTGCTCTGTGGAAACACCTTCTTCTTCCTCCTCCTCTTTCTCTTCTGGGTCCTGGGGCTTGTGGCCACCCCAGGAGTCCTGCTCCTCTGAGGCGTTGTTATTGTTCTCCTCGTCCTCGTCCTCATCCTCATGGCCTTGGGTTCTTTGCTCATCGGAGGCATCTTCTTCCTCCTCGTCCTCCTCTTCTCGCCCCCAGTGCCCATGTTCCACAGACACATCCTCAGGGTGGCTGTGCTCAGCCTCCTTGTGATGGGCCCCCCAGAGCCCAGCCTCAGCAGAGGTGTCTTCTTCCTCCCTGTAGTCCCCTGGACTATGACCTGGAGCTGCTATGCAGTGGGGCTGGCTTCCATCATTGGGGCCTCCTGGGGGGCTCAGGGCAGCATCTGGGAAGGCCTGGGCCTGGGCTCTGGAGAGGCCCCCAGGCACCTTGGAGGTTGACAGCAGGAAGAGGAAGAGGACAAAGCGGAGACCTGGCCAAAGGGGACCCATGAGGTCAGCCAGGACCATGGGCCCAGCCTGGGGCTCCACTCTCTGTGTTCTGTCTGGGCTTTCTCAGCTCACTGTCTCTCTGTAGCCTGTTTCCTTCGCCCTCTGGGGCTATGGCAGTTCCTCTCTCTCTCCTTCCAGCAATCACTGGCTGTTGCTTTCTGACTCTGCCTTTCTCTTGGTCTCTGTCTCCCCCAGGTCCTGATGCCCTCTGAGCTCAGCCTCAGTGGGCTAGTCTCGGCCCCCACCCTCTCATTGGGCTAATTTTACCTCCAAGGCGGTATCTATTCTGGGACTGGCCCCAGGCCCTGCCCTCCCCTCCTCTCCTTGCATATTCCCTGCCTGGGCCTCAGGCCGGGCCAATATCCAGGGGTTTGGGGAGGAGGGAGGGTCTCTGAGATTAAGGGGGACATCCTGCCCAGGCTGGTGACACAGTCAGTTCCAGGCTAGGAGCCCCCAGCTAGGGGTGGCGAGGTAAGGTCAGGGATGAGTTCAGCTCAGATATCCCCAGGCCCACTTGTCCTCTCCAGCTGAGAGCCCTCAGTGGACATGAGTTAAAAATACCCTCAGCATGAGGGCATGGGCAGGTGAGCAGAGGGTCTGGTTACAGGGACTCAGCTGTTCCCTTCCTGGGACTGGGCTTGGGGCCTCAGCCTCACTGTCTCTGGCTTTTTCTGTATTTTCTGAGGCAGCAGGTGGTGCAGTAGAGAGAACACTGGGCCTGGAAGTCAGGAAGACCCTCGCTAGCTGTGTGACCCTGAGTAAGGCATTTAACCAGTACCTGCCTCAGTTTCATCAGCTGTAAAGTGGGGATGATAATAGCACCTACCCCCCAGGGTTGTATCAAATGAGATAATTTGGGTAAAGCACTTGGCACAGTGATGGGCACATAGACACTTCAAAATGCCTATCCTTTCCCCATTTTCTCTTTTTTTCTGGTCCCTGGCCTGGGCTGAACTTTGCAACCAGAGCCATTCAGGGCCTTAGTGATCTTGGAGCCCTACCCTATCATTGGACCAGGAGGGAAACTGAGGCCCAGAGGCCTCGTCTCCATTTTGGCTGTCTCTCAGCATCTCTGGATCTGTTTCTTTCTCTCTCCAGGTTTCTGTGCATCTCAGTCCTTCCCTCCACCCACATTGATCCTGTCTCAGCTCTTTCAGTCTAGGTGGATGATCGATCTT
This sequence comes from Phalanger gymnotis, assembly GCA_028646595.1. Taxonomy (NCBI): domain Eukaryota; kingdom Metazoa; phylum Chordata; class Mammalia; order Diprotodontia; family Phalangeridae; genus Phalanger; species Phalanger gymnotis. The sequence continues at coordinate 810,066,884 of CM053622.1, read as the reverse complement.
CCTCAGTCTCTCTTCTGTCTGTCTGTCTATCCATCCCAGCCTCTCCCTCCCAGGAACAGATATGTGTTTAGCCATCCTTTCCCCGCCCCCGTCCCCGCCTCCTGGGAGGGAGGACTGGAGGAGGCAGGCTGGAACCTGAGCAGAGGGGGGTGGGGTGGGATGTGACGGAGCTGGTTCTGGGCTGGGCAGGGCTGAGGAGGGTGAGGCTGAGGCTACTGCAGAGACAGCAGGAGATATGGCTGGGCCTGAGAAGGAGCAGGTACTGGTCAGGTCTTTTATAGGAATCCTGGATTGAAGGTTGAGCAGCTGGGGCCCTGAGCGACCAGCTGCTCTTGGGTCCCTGAATGGGCAAGGTGCCCTGAATGCCCCTGTCCTCTAGAGGAAGGGGAGTATCTGAGGGCACAGATGCCTAGATCTGGGAGGGAACTGGGGAAGGGCTGGAGCCTGGACACCTGGGTCCCCGAGAGGAGAGGGGATGGATCTGAGAGCTTGGACGTCTGGATCCTTTGTTGACTGGTGGAGATTGGGGGAGGGGCTCCCTGAGGAAGCCTCTGGGACGGTCTGGAGGGCAGGATGTCCGAGGGTTCCTGTTCTCAGACGGTATCTCTACCCCTTTCCCCAGAGCTGGATCCCACGAATCTTCAAGAAGAAAACTTGTACAACCTTTGTGGCTGATCTCAGTGATCTTGGGTAAGGCTGAACTCAGGAGTCCTGAGCCCCCGCCTGTTGTTCCCCGCTCAGGGAGGAGCTGGGACCTGGTAGTAAGTAGTCAGTACCTGGTATGACCTGCTTTTGTGGCTGCCTCTTGGTTCTCCTGTCTCTGCGTCCTTGAACCTGGAGCTCCTGGGTCACTGAGGCTACTGCAGGAACCTCATCTGGGTACTTGGGTCCCTCAGTCTGAGGTTCCCTGGGTATTTGAATCCCCAAGCCCCTTTCTCTGGCCCATGCAGGGGCAACCGATGCCAGTGTGGTCGCCGCCGGGAGTTTCACCCTTCTGTGGCAATAGAAGATGCCTTCGGAGCTGCTGTGGTTACAGTGTGGGACGGGGATCACCACACCACAGAAAGGCCCACTGATGCCTATGGAGACCTTGACTTCCATGGGGCTGGTCGAGGTTTCAGCAAGGTGCTGCTCCCCTGAGACCCCCTCTCGCCAGGCTTCTCCACAGTCTTCCCAGGGACCCCCTGGCATCCCCTACTGCCCATGCAGCCCCCTTCTCCCCCAGGTTTATCAGCCCCAGGACCTTGGGGGGAGGAAGCCCCACTGGACAAAGCAGTTGCTAAGGTCTAGCTAGCCTTTGGGGTCGGGGTGGGCAGAGTGGAGAGGTGACTTACGAAAGATGGTGAGCTCCATCAATGTTGTGTCTCTGTCTCCCTGGCAGTTCATTCGGCTGTCTGACCGCACAGACCCTGCTGCAGCCTATGCCCTGGTCACCCACACTTGGGGCTTCCCACCCCCCAACCTTGTGGTGTCTGTGCTGGGAGGCTCTGTAGGCCCTAGGCTGCAGCCCTGGCTCAGGGACTTGTTGCGTGGGGGGCTGGTGAGGGCTGCCCACAGCACCGGTGAGTCCTCTCCTCCTGTCTGGCCTGGTGTACCCTAGTGCCCACCCCCCCCCATCTATACCCTGCCACCATTTCTAGTTCAATGATGCCAGAGTCAGGACCCGAGTTCCAATTCAGCCTCTGACTTGGCATCACTTTGGCAAATTGCTTCAGTTCCCCTGTACCTCCGTTTCCCTTTCTGTCCAATGTGGGATTTGGATGAGAAAGCTCCTGAGGTTACTTTTAGTCCCAGTTCTGTTCCTGCCTTTGCATGACTCAGTGCATATCCTCCAGGGTGTGTGTGATGGGGGAGGGAGGGAGGGAGGGAGGAGAGGCAGAGAGGAGTGGGCAATGAGGCTGGTCCTGACCCGCGGGGCCATGGGGGCTTCCTCCCGCCTAGGGGCCTGGATTGTGACTGAGGGGCTCCACGCTGGCATCAGTCGTCACGTTGGGGTGGCCGTGCAGGACCACAACACAGCGGGCACAGGTTCCACCAAGGTCGTCGCCATGGGCGTGGCCCCCTGGGGTGTAGTAAGGAGGAGGGAGGCCCTCATCAGCCCCAAGGTGAGTCCCTGCCCCAGCACCTGGGTCCTTCCCTTCAAGCCTGGGGCTCTCTGGATGGGGAGGAGACACCAGGGTTCTTAGTGTGGTGTCCCCTTGCCCCAGGGCCTGTTCCCTGCTCAGTACCATTGGCGAGGAGATGTTGACGATGGAGCCCAGTACTCCCTGGACTATAACTACTCTGCTTTCTTCCTGGTGGATGATGGGACTTACGGAAGCTTTGGGGGTGAGACACGTTTCCGAGCCAAGCTGGAGTCCTACATCTCCCGACAGAAGACTGGGGTTGGAGGTGAGCTGGCATAGCTGGGAAGGCAGCAGGTGCTCAGGCTGAGGGGCTTCCAGGAGGGTGTGTGGTGATGGCATCCTTCTTCAGAGGTTGACTGGCATGTTCTGTGGGGAACCGGGATTCCAGAGCTCCACCTGCTCTCATCTCTCCTCAGGCACCGGAATTGATATCCCTGTGCTCCTTCTCCTCATTGAAGGGAATGAAAAGATGTTACAGGTATTTGGGAGGTGGGCTACCTGAGTCCTTGAGAAAGTAAGGCCTGGGGGCAGGGGTACCTGGGTGGAGTAAAGGCTGGGGGCAGGGGTGTGTGGGGGGGTGAAGGCTGGGGATGGAGGAGAGCCTGGGCGGTAAATCCTGGGGGTTGGGGTCCCTGAGGGGATGAAGGCTGGGGGTAGGGGCACCTGGGTTCCTAAGGGGGTGAAGGCTGGCTCAGGGGCACCTGCATCCCCAAGGGGAAGGAGCTGGGCACAGGGGACTGATAATCCCTTGACAGGGTGAGGCTGGAGGAAGAGTATCTGACTCTCCAAGGAGGGTGGGAGCTGGCCTGAACATCTAAGAACTTTAGTCCCCAAACCTACTCTCCCCAGCGTGTGGAAGATGCCACCAAGGCTCGGCTGCCCTGCCTGCTAGTGGCAGGTTCTGGGGGTGCTGCTGACTGTCTTGCTGAGACATTGGAGGAAGCCCTGGCTGTGAGGGATTCCTCTTCCACCTTTGGGACCCGAAGTGTGGGAGTCAGTGAACGGGTCCGGCGCTTCTTTCCCAAGGGGGACCTTGAAGTTCTTGGGGCTCAGGTATGAGGGGCTGGAGGATTCAGGTGTGAGGGGCTGGGAGTCTCAGGTATGAGGGGCTGAAGGGCTAAGGTATGTGGGGCTGGAGGTCTCAGGTATGAGGGGCTGAAGGGCTAAGGTATGAGGGGCTGGGGGTCCCAGGTATG
>CM053622.1:810029935-810063462 GCA_028646595.1 Phalanger gymnotis | reverse complement strand
CAGGTGTGAGGGCCTAGAGGATTCAGGTATAAGGGGCTAAGGGGCCCAGGTATGTATGAGGGGCTGGGGAGTTCAAGTATGAGGGACTGGGAATTACTGATCTCAACTCTACATACATTGAATGACCTTAAATTACTATCTTTGCCCTAAAAGCCCCAGCCAATTCAATTTCCAGCCCCCTGAATTTCTTGTCTTCATCTGGCACCTAATAGATCCAATAAATTTTAGGAAGAAGGTTCATAGTTGAAAATGAAACCATATCTGCCTTCAGAAAACTTATCTTCTATTCATATGTGGAGTTCTCAGGGGCAGGGGGACACCACATAGACAGTCCGTCTCATAGGGGACCAGGCTCAGAGCCTACCAGGGCCTTGGGGATGAAGGTCTTTGCTCACCCTGCCTTCTCCCTTCATCCTGCACAGATAGAGAGGATCATGACTCGTCGGGAGATGCTGACCGTGTTTTCTTCTGATGATGGTCCCGAGGAGTTTGAGACAGTGGTGCTGAGGGCTCTGGTGAAGGGTGAGGCTCCACCTTCTCCTCCTCTTCCTCCTCCTCCTTCTCCTCAATTTCTAGGGTCCCCATTTCTTCTGGGGGGCCTACAATTGCCACATCTGCCCCTCGGCCCTGCCTCCTTCCTTAGCCCTGAGCCTCATTTTACAGAGGGCTCATGGGACAGTCCCATTCCTGCTGGGGATCCTGACTCTCTCTCTCTCTGCCCTGCCTGTCCTCCATTCTGAGCTTCCTTTCATAGTATCTCACCCAAAATTGTTCCTTGTCTCCTGCTTTGGTCCCTTGTTTTCTCTTCCTGAACTCAGAACTGTTGTAATTAATTTTTAAAAACTTTGGTGAGGTGCCACAGCTCCATTCTTGGAATCTGAGTAGCCTTCTCCACTAGAGGCCTGAGAAGGTCCAATGCCTGCCGCCATGTTTTCTGGAGTCTACCACTTTAGGCCCATTCTAGGGTAATGATACCCTCCTCCCTGCCACTAGAGGCTGGACTGATCCCTTCCTTCTCTCTCCTTCTCACCCCTGGCCAGCCTGTGGCAGCTCAGATGCATCTGCATACATGGATGAATTACGTCTGGCTGTGGCCTGGAACCGTGTGGACATTGCACAGAGCGAGATATTCCGAGGGGACATCCACTGGCGGGTAAGGGGGCCAGGGGAAGGTAGGAAAAATGAAGGGAGATGGAATTGTGGGACAGGAGATTTCTTCCTTCCCACTTCTCTGTTCCAAGTGGAAAGAGCCCTGGACCTACTGTCAGGAAGATGTATGAGTTCCAATCTGGCCTCAGACACTTAATAGCAGTGTGACCCTGGGCAAGTCACTTAACCTCTGTTTACATCAGTCTCCTCATCTGTAAAATGAGGATCAAATGAGATAATATTTTTCCTTCTGATTTCTTTTATTCCTTTTAAATTTATTTTTAGTTTACAAAATTCAGTTCCACAAGTTTTTGAGTTCCAGATTTTCTCTCCCTTTCTCTAGTCCCCCCTCCCCACCCAAGATGTCATGTAATCTGATATAGGTTCTACATATATCTTCACATTAAACTTATTTTCACAATAGTCAAGTTGCAAAGAAGAATTATAACCAATGGAATGAACCAGGAGGAGGAAGAAACAAAACAAAAAATCAAAGAGAGAGCAAATCGTTTGCTTCAGTCTGCATTCAGACTCCATAATTCTTTCTCTGGATGTGAATCGCTTTTTGCATCGTGAGCCTTTTGGAGTTAGGTCTTAGGACCTTGCATTGCTGAGAGGAGCCAAGTCTATCAAAGTTAGTCATCACAGATACGATGTTTCAGTAATTGTGTACGATGTTCTCCCAGTTCTGCTCCCCTCACTCAGCAGCAGTTCATATAAGTCTTTCCAGGTTATTATGAAGTCTGTCTGCTCCTCATTCCTTAAGGGCACAGTGGTATTCCATTCCATTCACATACTACAGTTTGTTCAGCCATTCCCCAACTGATGGGCATCCCCTCGATTCCCAGTTCTTTGCTACCACAAAAATAGCTGCTGTAAATATTTTTATACATATGAGGGCTTTTCCCATTTGCAGGATCTCTTTAGGATACAGCCCTAGCAGTGGTATTGTTGGGTCAAAGGCTATCCAGTTTTATAGGCCTTTGGGCATAGTTCCAAATTGCATGAGATAATATTTTTAAAACGATTAGCATGGCACCTGACACATAGTAAATGCTAATACATATTAGCTATCACCATCATCGTTATTATTAGTCATACTGGGTCTCTCAGTCCCTTGGTCAGTGTGTTCGTGTGGTCCATCTCTTTTGCTGCTCCCTATCTCCCCTTATTCCTGGTCTGTCCATCCAAATCTGAGCCTTTCCCTCGTCATCTATCTCACTATTCCTGCTCTGATTAAGCCTCATATATGTATACATACATACATACGTGTGTGTACTTACACCGGTGTATGCACATGTATGTGTATGCATGTATAGGTGGGGTACCTTGTAGATGCACACATTATACATGTGTATATAAACACAACACACATATATCTCTCTATCCCTCTGTGTTGGCTCTATCCATTAAATTCTTTATCTCTGAGCTATCTGTCCCCTATCTATGTCTGTCCATCTCTTTCTTGATTTGCTTGGGCCATCTATCCTTGTCATCCTCTGGTCTCCCTATCTATACCCTGTCCTTTCTGTCCATCCATCCATCTATCTGTTCCCCTATCCTTATGTGATAGTCTGTCCAGTCCACCCACCTATCCCCATGTCCCCAGTCCGCTCATCTCCCAGCTGTGTCCTTTTGTCCATTTTCTGTCTGCTCCTTATTGATTCATTTCTGTCCATTTCTCTCCATCTTTCTTCATATTTGTCTGGTTCTTCCATTCCCTGCCCATGCTCTCATCTCTCTGTCTGTCTTCCTTGTGTGTCATCCATCTTTCTGCCAGATATCTGCCTGTTTATCTGTCATCTCTGGTCTGTCTGTCCCATGTCTGTTTAACCATTTGTCCCTGACTTTTCAGTCTTCGCACCTCGAGGTCTCCCTCCAGGATGCTCTCGTGAATGACCAGCCAGAGTTTGTGCGCCTCCTTGTCTCCCGGGGTCTCAGTCTCAGTCACTTCCTGTCCCCAGCCCGGCTGGCCCAGCTGTATACCACTGCCCCCTCAGGCTCCCTGGCCCGACACCTGCTGGACCGTGTAGCCCCTGGTCCTGGGGCTGATGGAGGCCGCAAGGAGAGCTCTGCCCCTGGTGCCCTCCCAGCCTCCCCTCTCCGAGAAGTGCACCTGCGGGATGTGGGGCGGCTTCTTCGAGACCTGCTTGGGGCCACCTGTGCCCCTCAGTACCGTGAGGACACTGCAGTGGATAACATGGAGCCAGATCCTTCTGGGGGCCGCCGAGAGAGTGTAAGGACCAGATGGGATAGGGGCAGCACAGTGCAAATGGGCCTGGATTTGGAATGGGGATCCTGATGTCAACCCTCAGCTCCACTATCATCCCCATGGGACCCTGGGAAGGCCATTTAATGAATAGTCCCAGGAGGCCTCAGGCCTCAGCACTCATCCTGCTGTGAACCCACCTTCATCTACTCAGATGTGCCTCCTGATGGACCCTACATGGGACACCACCCTGGGGCAGGCTCCCTGGACTGACCTGCTGCTCTGGGCCCTGCTTCTGAATCGGGCTCAAATGGCTGTGTACTTCTGGGAGATGGTGAGGTTTGGCTCTTAGACCATGGGCTCTGGGCAGGGAGTGTGCAGGGGGAGATGTGTTTGACCAGAATGACTCCTGACCTGTAACTCTCCTCTCCTAGGGTAGTAACTCAGTGGCCTGTGCCCTGGGTTCTTGCCTCCTGCTTCGAGTCTTGGCCCGCCTGGAGCATGAGGCTGAGGAGGCTGCCAGGAGAAAGGAGCTGGCAGCCAAATTTGAGGGGCTTGCCATGAGTATGTATGGATCTTTGAGGGCTGGGAGGGGCAGGGTCTTCGGGACTGGCCTGGGGGAAAACAGGTGACACTCTGGGTGATGGAGCCAGGAGTGGGGTTATGAGGACAGGTGAGAACATTGGGAGCCTCAGTGGTGGGGTCTAGGATTCTCCCATCCCTGGGTTAGCATTGTAGAGTATCGCTGCTATATCACATGTAGGGCCAGGGACAGGACCCTTGCCCTCTCTGCCCCACCAGTTTAACTTGGCTGTAAAGTGAGTGGTTCGGAATCAAAGTCTTCTAAGGTCTTTTCTGGCTCTCTATCTCACATTCCCAAATGATTCCTGGAGCATGGATGGGGGATACATTTCTGAGGGCATCTCTAAGCTGGGTGTTTCTCTTGAGGTGGAGAGAGGCATCCTACCTTTGGTACCAGCCTCTGTTTCTCTTTCTCTAGATCTGTTTGCAGAGTGTCACCGAAACAGTGAGTCCCGAGCCACCTGCCTGCTCCTACACCGGTCCCCACTCTGGGGGGGTGCTACCTGCCTCCAATTGGCAACACAAGCTGACGCCAGGGCCTTCTTTGCACAGGATGGGGTGCAGGTAAATGGTGTTGGAGCTCAGCTCAAGCCCATGGAGAAAACCACACCCTCTATACACAAACATAGGAAGTTCCCCCTCGTAGACACTGAGGGTGGCCCTCGGTGTATGGGGGAGCAGGACTCTCCACAGGAAAGGTCCCACCCCTTCAATGTGAAGAGTCCTGCTCCCCCATACACAATTTAGTCCAACAAGTATTTATTGATTAAGCATCTCTTCCATGCCAGGCACTGAGGGTACAAAGATGAAAAGAAACAATGCCTCCCCTCCACAAGCTTACATTTTAATGGGAGCAGAGGCACAGACACAGACAGGGACTTAAGGAAAGATGGGGCTTTCAATGGGGGACATCAGGAAGGGCCTGAGCCAGGCTGTAGATTGCCATGAAGAAATGGTGTCTCAGCCTGGAGAAAACAGGCATCTCTCTCAGGCTGTTTCATCTCCACAGTTGGGTTTCCACTGGTGAGGACAGACACTGAGATTTGGGTTCCGGAGTCAGGAAGGACATTAGCAACTGCAGTGGCTAGAACACTGGCCTTGGAATCAGGAAGACTCATCTTCATGAGTTCAAATCCTGCATTGGACACTTAACAGCTGTGTGACCCTGGGCCAGTCACTTCCCCCTATTTGCTTCAGTTTCCTCATCTGTAAAATGAGCTGGAGAAGGAAATAGCAAACCACTCCAGTATCTTTACCAAAAAGACCTTGGATGGAGTCATGAAGAGTCAGATGTGACTGAACAACAACATGAAGCCCATGAAGAAAAACTTGTGTTGGAGAAGGAGAAAGAAGGGCCCCTGAAGGTGGTCTGACAAGGGTTAGACAGTCGTCAGTATGTGAAAGGATGAAGGAGGACAGTGGGGCCTCCAGGGTCTGAGGTCATCATGGGCAGTTGTCACAGTCATCCAGTCAGTCCATATGCATTTATTAAGTGCCTACTATGTGCCACACATGGTGCTAAGTGGGGCTTAGCAGCTGTGCATGGAAGATGACCATTAAGAGCTCCTTCAAGAATGAGCAAGGATGGAGTGAAGAGAGAATCTCACAGAGTGTGGGATGTTCATGTTTCCACCACAGCCAAATGACTCCTGTCTAGGCTCAAAGGGCAAGCTGCTCTTTATGTGAAAGAGCATCAGAATGCCTCTCCACAAAGTAGGGTGTCATGGGGAGTGAATCATCCCTGGAACACTAGGAAGAAAGATTTCTGGGTGAAAACAAAGGAAAGATTCCAAAGAGGATCCTGAGTAAGAGCCTGAGGTCGGAAGGTGGAAGAGAAGGATGAAGGAGAGAGAGACAGTGAGACACACACACACACACACACACACACGCAGAGAGAGAGAGAGACAGACAGACAGACAGACAGACAGACAGACAGACTGACACAGAGACAGAGACTGAGAGAGAGACAGAGAGAGATGGGGAGGAGGAAGGGGAGAGAAGAAGGGGAGGGAGAGAGGGAGGGGAGAGACAAAGAGAGACAGAGAGAGAGAATAACATGGAAGAGTTAGAACTAAGAAAGAGACCAGAGGCTCTTCCCAAAAGAGAAAGTCTCATTGGCCCTTGAAGGAACATTTCCACTGATCCCATCAGGTGAATGTCTCCTCCACAGTAAGGAGAGAGGAGTGGTGACCTATCAGGGCCAGTATCCAAGAGAATCTCCCAAGGTGACTCTCAGGTGATCCTGACCAAAAGGAACCTAGAAGATGTTGCCAAGGATTATGATGTCCTGGGGGAGAATCTGATGAAGAATGACTTCAAATGGTCCTAGTGAACAAAATCTAAGAAAGGGAACAGAAATAAATGAATAATGCTTAGCTTTTATAGGGTGCTTTAAGATTTTCAAAATGCCTTACAAATGCCTCATTTTATCCTCACAGCCACCCTGGGAAGGGGGTACTTTTATTATTCCCTTTTTATGGTTGGGGAAACTGAGGCAGTGGTTACCTTTGGCTTGTAGGCTACATTTCCTTTTGTTCACTGAGTTTCTAAGCTAATAGATCAGAGGAATGCTGAAGATGTAGTTTAGTTTAGTAAGAGAAAGTCTTTGGGGACCATACATTGGTCTCATCTGGTTGAATAGGCAGACTAGAATTTGATCTGATGTCAAGTTGGAAGAAGGTCTCTAGTGGAATCCCCTGGGGATCTGTGATATGGACGACGATAAAGAGAACTTTACTAAGCAGATCTGTAGATAATACAAAGCTGTGGGGGAAATAGGGGCTACATTGGATGACAGAGTGAGGATTGATGATACAACATGGGGGCAGATGGAGTGAGATGAAATCTGACCAGGATGTGGGAGTCAAGGCAAATCATTCAACTTCTTGGGGTCCTCGGCAAACATCTCACACTAAATTAGAGACACATCGGTGGAGAGAGGTGTTTTTTTTAAGTTATAAGTTTAATAAAATGTATGATATAGAACTTCCTTATTTGGTGATTCAGAACATGGAGTAGAACTCTCCCCTTTCCTCACACAGGACTAAGAGTTTCTTCTGCACATTAATTTCTGTGTGACAAGGTGAAGTAGGAGCCTTCGGGTTCTAGGAAGCTCAATCCTTTTACATTTTGTGGCTACAAATTGGCTTTTATGAAGGTCTTCCCACCTTAAGGACCCCAGACATGTTGTCTCCCTTGGGTTGAAGAAGAGGGCACCAGAGGGGACAGTGCCCCGATCCTTTCGTTTTACAGCCAGAAGGACCAGAGGAGGGGTAAACCCCATGGTGTTCAGCCTTGGTCAGATCACATGGGAAGCGAGGGATGGGACCAGTTGTGGGCACTACTGTTTAGGAGGGATAGTCAATGGTCACCCAGAGGAGATCCTCCAAGAACGTCAATCATGATGGCAGGCAGCCCCCATATTATGCCAGATGAGGATGTGATGAAGGAAGTGGATGGGGAAGAGAAGGCTAGGGAAGGAGTCAGGATGGATGGGCTTGCTGGCCCTGGAGAGCAGAACCAGGAACAATGGGAGAAAATTCACAGGGTCATAGATTTGGAAGGGAACTTCTTGTTGTGCAGTGGTTTCAGTTGAGATCGACTCTTCATGACCCCATTGGGGGTTTCCTTGGCAAAGATACCATTTCCTTTCTCAGTTCCTTTTACAGATGAGGAAACTGAGGCAAATAGGTTGAAGTGACTTGTCCTTTTGAGGCTGTATTTGAACTCAGGGCTCCTGATTCCAGGGCTGTAGCCCCACCCTCTTCTATAGAGATTAAATGATGTGCCAACAATAACACAGCTAGTAAATATCTGAGGCCAGTTTTGAAAGTGCCTGGAGTCCAGGAGATGGAGTGTCTTGTTTGTGAAACAGCCCAAAGGCCAGTGTTAGTGGCTGACCGAGTGTGTGGAGGCAGTGTGTAAGGCAGAAGAAGACTGGAGAGGCAGGAGGGGGCCAGGCTATGAAGCAGAGAACTGTATGTTGGATCCTGGAGGCAATGGTCGACCAGAGGGTGTCCTGGCCAGACCTAGGATTGAGGAAGATCCATTTGACAACTGAGTGGACGGTGGACTGGAGGCAGGGAAGCAGAGATAGCGAGTGAGGGAGGGAAGGTGCGAGGGTGTGAGGGAAGGGGCAGCTCCCAGGGGACAGAGGAGAGGGCTCCAAGGCATCAAGGGCCTTGAAGACCAAGGGACAGGGAGATGAAGGGGCTCACAGTGACTAGCCTCTACTTTCTCATTAAAAGTGCTCTGGGAAGTGGGATGGAGACTGAGTTAGGGAGCATTACAAGTACTGCCTTGAAGCTGTGAGGGCTTCTCTTCCTCACCCTGTCCGAGCCCCACCCCCGCCAAGAATTCTGACTTCTCACATGTCTTTGCTGAGCCCTTGGGAGGGAGGGAGATTGACTGCTCCTTCCTGGGTTATCTTGGGGCTGGGGGCCATGGGGATCCTCAGGGTCCTAACCCCCATCCCATGCCCCCAGTCCCTGCTGACCGAGAAGTGGTGGGGAGAAATGGACAGCAGCACTCCCGTTTGGGCCCTGGTCCTCACCTTCTTCTGCCCCCCATTCATCTATACCAACTTGATCAGTTTTAGGTGAGACTCCCTGACCTTCCCCAACCTGATGTTTGGCCCCATCCCTGCCCCCGAGAGGCCCCCTGCATGCTGGGACTGAGCATAATCAGGGCACCCTCCCCGCCCTGAGCTTCTCTGGTTTCAAATTCACAGCAGGACACCTTTAGGCAAGCCATAAGATCTCTCTGAGCCTCAGTTTCCCCTTTGATTCGATGGCCTCCAACTCCTCTCTATTTTCCCCTTTACCAAATGCCTGCAGACCCATAGATGAGGAGCTGCTGAAGAGAGAGCAGTGGGGGCCAAGTGTGGATGGCGTCAACAGTGAACGCCTCTCCGGGTGAGGACCAGGTGGAGGTTTTCCCCCTGAGCCTGTGGGGGGTGGGTCTTAGTTTGGCCAGGTTTAGGGGTAATCTCTGCCTTTCCTATGCATGCCCTGCAGGCCGGCAGACTTCCCAGAGAAGCCCCAGAAGCCAAGGACCAGGACACCCTCAGGGGCGCGAGGGAGCTGCTGGTGCCCTGATCAGCTGCAGTGGGCCCGATGCCTCCGTCGCTGGACCCAGTTCTGGGGGGCTCCAGTGACAATCTTCCTGGGCAACGTGGTCAGTTACCTCCTGTTCCTCCTGCTTTTTGCACGGGTTCTACTGCTGGATATCCAGCCCGAATCACCCACTGCCATTGAGTTCATTCTCTACCTCTGGGTCTTCACGTTGTTGTGTGAGGAACTTCGACAGGGCCTGTCAGGGGGCTGGGGGAACCTTGGGGTTGGCACACCCTCAGGGCCTGGGAAGCTGCCTCTGAGTCGGCGGCTTCACCTTTACCTTGCTGACACCTGGAACCAGTGTGACCTCATTGCCCTCGGCCTCTTCTTTGTGGGTCTCAGCTGCAGGTAAGTGACCTCTGACCCTGTGACTTCAGGTGGGGAGGGCCTATCCCCTCTACTTTCTTTGATGCCCCTTCTCCCTGAGAAACTCCAGGCCGTTCTGGTTTCCCCAGAGTGGCATCCAAACCTGTGTCTTTCTAAGCACCAAACTCTTCCCTAAGCCCTCTTAACTGAATCCAGCCTTCCCTTCTTCTGCTTTAAGGACAACGTTTACCCTCTTGCTTACCCTCTGGGCCTTGAAATACCTGTTTCCAGCTGCTGCTTCCTTGGCATCTCTAGTTGTCCTGCATGTTCTTGCCCCTTAGCTCAAAGACCTTCCTTGAGATGTCTTGCCAATCTCTCACTGGGACACCAAAAATGTCCCATGGACCCTTTGAGGGATTGATATTGGCTGTGTGAGCCCTCTGGCCTACCTGGACGCCTTTCCCCTCAACCCAGAGACAGCTTTAAACATTGAGAGATTGTCGGAGCCTGAAGGAATCCTAGAGATCTCAGGGTTTTAGTTAGCAAATGATGCCAGAGGAAGCTGCGTCATAAAGCAGCCTCCCACCGTCCCAGCTCCCATCAAATCCAGTGGTCCGAGGCTCATGGACCCAGTTTACTGAGAGAGAAATGGCTTTGGAGGGAGAGGGGAAAGGCCGCCCAGGCAGCAAGGAGAGGAGCTGGCATGTGGATTAGGTTCTGTGCCCCTGAGAGGGTGAGCCTTCCGTATTTTGCTTGTAGGGCTTCGTTAGGCATTTCTCCAACTCCTTGTGACCCGGTCTGTGGTAGCTGAAGCTACTCCCCTACTGCCCAGTGCAGCCTGTGCTCCCCCCAGTCCAGGTTCCCAACATCTCCTTCTCAAAGGGAGACATGCCTCTTTCACCTCCCTATTCTCAGGGACTTTGTGAGAGACTTTCGCCCCAGGACCCGGCAGATGGGTTTCTGCGGTGGCTGTTTTTCCCTTCCTTCACGCGCAGGCTGACGACGGAGATGCACCAACTGGGCCGGGCGGTGCTCTGCCTGGACTTCATGGTCTTTACCCTGCGGCTGCTGCATATCTTCACGGTCAATAAGCAGCTGGGACCCAAGATCGTGATTGTGCGCAAGATGGTGAGGGTGGGGCTGGGCAAGGCAAGAGAAGTGGGAGGGGGGTGGCAGGCAGGGAGGGGGCAAGAGGAGAAAGGGGGAAGGGCAGATGGGGGGGTGGAAGAAGAAAGGTGGTACCTGCTGATTCCTCAGACCCCCTTCCCTATCCTGCAGATGAAGGACGTCTTCTTCTTCCTTTTCTTCCTGGGTGTGTGGCTTGTGGCTTATGGTGTGGCCACTGAGGGGCTGCTCCGGCCACGGGACCGTGACCTGATGGCCATCCTAAGACGGGTTTTTTACAGGCCCTACCTGCAGATCTTTGGCCAGGTCCCCCAGGAAGACGTGGATGGTGAGCAGGGCCTTCCAGGCATCTGTGTGTGTGTGTGTGCCTCCACGTCTGATGTCCCTGGATGTTTCTGTGGCTGACTTTGTCCCTGTCTCTGTCCCGTTTTCCTGGTGCCCCTCAGTGACCCTGATGCAGCGGGAAAACTGTTCCAAAGAACTCGGCATGTGGGCCCGGCCTCCAGGGGCCCCCTCAGGCTCCTGTGTCTCCATTTACGCCAACTGGCTGGTGTTGCTGCTTCTGGTCATCTTCCTGCTGGTGGCCAATGTGCTTCTGCTCAACCTTCTCATCGCCATGTTCAGGTGCCCAACCCCGCCAATGAGCATACAACAACACAGGCTCCAAATTCCTTTTACCCAAACTCAGCTGGGTGTTCATTAAGGGTCTAATCGATCAAATCCTGTTGTCCTTCTTTCATCTAATGACCTCCTGGCCCTGTCAAGAGGCTCCACACCTCTTCTCTGCTTGATCCCACAATCCCCTCAAGCTATCTGTGATTTATCTCCCCTAACTTTCAAGAAGCTGCCATCTCACTTTAACCATTATGTGCCTCAGTTTCCTTATCTGTAAAATGGAGATCGTTACCTGTAGGCCCTACCTCAAAGGACTATTTACACCTGAGTGTGGTGCCAGCCCCCTCCCTGCGCCAACTCAGCCTTATCAAAGACCCTCTGAAGGATTTGCCCATTATGGTTGAAGGTACCACCCGCCATCTTGCCAGTCTCTCACATTCTTAGCTCCAGAGTCTTTCTCAACTCCTCACCTTCTGCTGCGTCTTCTTAAATTTTTTTTAAGTCTTATGGATGTGTTGTGTGTTTACATTACACACTTACAGACAATCCCACTGACGTAAAATAGGTAAGTGCTGTTACCCACTTCGAGACCTCAATGCCTTTCTCCTACCTGGATTTCCTAATTGTTAGCTTCCTAAATGTTCTCCTTCTTCCTGACCTGTCCCCCTCCTATCCAGCTGCCCAACAGCTACAAAAGCCGTGTGCCTTCCTGAGACACAGTCTGATCAGATCAGACCTTCCACGCTCAAAAATATTCTGCGGCTCCCAATCGCCTCCAAGTGAGCCGGCCTTTGTGGGGCTTCTCAGTCCGGCCCCCCACTTTCTCCCAAAGGTCTCACCAGGTCTTTCCATTTCCTATTTCCCTGTCTTATCTTCTGTTCACACTCTGCTTCACACATCTGCCTTTGCTAGACCCCTCTCACGCTCTCCCTCCTCCAAGGCTCAGCCCTGGGGCTCTCTTCTGGGGAAGCCCTCCCTTCCCTTGCCTGCTTTTCCTTTCCTATGTGCGCATTATACAGAAGTTCCTTCAAGGCAGGGAGTGCTTTGTTTTTCATGTGTTCCGTGCCTAGAGCAATGCCTGGAAGCTTATAGGTGCTTAAGGAATGTTTGTGGAGTTAAATTGTCCACCTCCTACTGATCACTGACTCTGCTCCAAAGACTTCTCTGATCCCATGACTTCCTTCTATTAAATCTTCACCATGCTGACCTCTCACTCCAAAGACCTTTGACCTATTGACCAATGACCTCTGACCCCTGTAACCCATGATTCAGTGATCTAGGTTTGGGCTCTTCTTGTAACTACTGCCTCGGCCTTGACTCAGTGTGACCTTTGAGATCCTTGACCCTCATGGTCTTTGGCCCAATAACCATTTTACACTCTGGTTCTGACCACTGACTGATTCATGTCTTTTGATTAAATGATTCTTAGCTACTGATGAGTTGCCCTCTGACCCTCTTGCCTTCTGGTCCCACAGTTACACCTTTGGAAAGGTGCAAGGAAACAGTGACCTATACTGGAAGTTTCAACGCTACGGGCTGATACGAGAGTTCCACAATCGCCCAGCGCTGGCCCCGCCCTTCATCGTCTTCTCCCATGTCCTGCTCCTGCTGAGGCATCTCAAGTGCAGCCTCCACCAGCGCATCCCCCCCTCACCAGAGGACTTCAGTAAGCTTTCCCGGTGGCGGGCTGGGGGGCAGGGCTCTCAGGAGATGATCTCCCAGGTGTCCTGGGGGCCCAGGGCTGAGCCCTTTCCCGCCACCCCCCCAGGGCTGCACCTGTCTGACAAGGCAGAGAGGACGTTGCTGACCTGGGAGTCTGTGCAGAAAGAGAACTTGCTCCTTGTCCAAGCCCGGGACAAGAGGGAGAGTGATTCAGAGAGGCTCCGGAGAACCTCCCATAAGTGAGGAGGGAGGGAGGCCCCTCGAGGGCAGCGGGTGGGGGGTGACAGGGGACAGCTCTGAAGCGAAGGGATGTCTCTTTGGGTGAGAGGTCTCTGAGAATGAAGGCTCTTTGGGGTTGGGAGATATCCCTGGTGGGGCAAGGATGTGGCAGAGGAAGGGACTTTTCTGAGCTTCCCTCCCAAACACAGGGTAGACACAGTCCTGAAGCATCTGGGTCAGATTCGGGCTTATGAGCAGCGTCTGGTGGGGCTGGAGCATGAGGTAAGAGGCAGTGGGTGGGTGGGTGGGCAGGGATGGGGGTCTGGGTGCAGCCATCTCCATCTCTGACCCCACACTCCTACTAGGTCCGTCACTGCAGCCAAATCCTCAACAGGGTGGTCGAAGCTCTGAGTCGCTCTGAGCTGATCTCAGCAGCCGACCCCACTCAGCCCCTGAAAGGTCAGCAACCCCTGCCCTCTTCTTGCCCTCTCCCTGCCCCTGACCTTCTTCCTGCCCTGGTCATGTCAGCCTTCTATACTCTTCTCTCCAGTTTTGTCCATATTTCGTTTCCTTGCTTTTGTATTACTCTCCATCCCTGAGTCACTCTGGGTCTTCATCTTCCTGTCCCAATCTTCTCCCTTCCCCCTGGCTACCAGGTAACTAACTCCTTCATCTTTCCCACAGAATGAGCCCTTGGGGCTGGGCACCAAAGGACTCCCATCCCCTTGAGTCAAGGACTCAGGGCCATCCCTCTCTGTCCCTCAAGTCCAACCTATCAGGGACAATCTCCATCTTCAAGTCTCCAGTCTAAAAGGACCCTTCCATTTCCTAGGGGCCTCTCAGGGAGTGATCTTTCACTCTCTTGGACCCTCTTTACATGGCCCATTCCAATCCCCAGGAAGATGGCCACATTGACAATAACCCCATCACCAAAAAACATCACCAGGTGCCTCCCCCCATCCCCAGTTGTCCAATATAAAATGACCCCTGCCCCAGGCAGCAAGATCCAAGTCCAAGGATCAAGTCTAAGGATGACAAAGAGGCATTCAGGCAACCCTGGACTGTGGGGATACCTCAGGGAACCAGGGCCTGGGGCAGGGCCAGGGATTCTGCCCCTCTCCTCAGTGTCTAAAATCTGCAAAGGCTGTAAATAAAGACCAATTTGTAAGATGCTGGGAGCAATTTCCTTTTTCTTTTTTGAATAGTATAACTAAATGGACATGCAGATCAGGAAATGCTGTAGACAGACTTTGCCAAGATTGAAGCAAAGCATCTGACAGACTTTCATGTGATTCCCACGGACAGTTGTGGGCTGGAAAAGAGTACAGTTGGGCAAATTCAGTATTCACTGAATGGCCAAACCCAAAGAACTATCAGGAATGGTTTGGCATCGCCTTGAAGGGAGGACTCCATTGGGGTGTCCCAAAGATCTATGCTTGGCCCTCTGCCATTGGGCATTCTTATCAATGACTTGGATAAGGGACAGACAACATGGTCATTCAATTTGCAGATGACACCCAGTTGGGTTGGACAGTTAACATATCGATGACTAAAGCAGGATCCAAAAAAAAGGTCTCGACAGGCTAAAACACTGAACTGAACATTGCATACGATGAAATCAAATAGGGAGAAATGTCAAACTTTATACTTGGGAGTTTCAAGAGATCAACTTCCCAAATACAAGATGGCTGAGGTGTAGGTTGATGGTAGTTCATCTAAAAAATGTCTGGGGCCGTATCTGTGGTTCCAGATCCGATGCCATGACTTCCACTTGTTCTCTGAGCCCAAACTGCAAGAGAAAGGGTGGGATAAGGTATAAGGAAAGGATTTTTCAGGAACAGAGCTGCTTCTGATCTGCTGGTGGTCAGAGGCTCACCATAGAAGCCTTCTCTCTCATAGAGCTTGAGAACCCTCAGGCTAACCATGCCTGAGAACTACCCTTGGGCATCCTTGAGAGTCCACCATAGTTCTGACCTGGGAACTTGTCTGTTAGAACTGAAAAACAGATCCATGTTCTCCCATGGCAGCAATTGGTGGTGCTTCCCCTGTCTAGCAGCCACAAGTTTGTGCCTTTTAGCTAAAGCATCAGGGCCCCAGGGTGGATGGAGCCAAGCTTGGTCCAGTTGGGAGTACTTCATCACATATCAGGGGTACCTATAGTATGAGGTCATGAGCCTCCTGCATGCATACCATCCTAGGATCTAGGGTGATCCCTAGGCTTTCCCCTAATTAGTATTCTCTTTGTGGGAGGGAACCCAGTCTTTGTCCACTTTGAGGCCTTGGTAGGGGGCCAAAATGACGACTCACTTTTCCCTTCATCTGGGGACTCAGGATGACCATACAGAGGGCCAGGGAAATCCCTGTACTATACAAGTAAACACACATTCACCATAGCCCTACAGGAAGTTTCCATGCTATTAGAAAAGGAAGGTGCCTCCCAGCAGCACCTCCCTGGTCGCCCTACAGAGGAATCTGAATTCTTTCTCCAGGTTATATGTATGGATCCCTTGGAGGGAGCAAACAAGACCCAGGTGAGTTTTCACCATCCATCAGTCAGTCATCCAATAAACATTCATCTAGCACCTACTATGTGCTAAGCACTGATACAAAAAGAGACAAAAGATAATACTTAACCTCCCGAACTTACAGTCTAATAAGAAGGAAGGAATAAGGAAAGGCCAGGGAGAATCAGCCAGAACTTCGTACAGAAGCAGTCCGTTGCTAGCAGGCAAGTCTTTCTGACCAGCCCTATGGCCACCACCTAGGAATGAAGATCTCTGTCCTGTGCCTCAAGGCTTTCTCACATGCTTACCAACATCCTGGAGCTCAGCACACTGGACAGACTCACCAGGATCTGGCCATTCTCTAGAGTATCTCCTTTTCTTAAATTAATGGCCACTGAAGCCACATGTGTGCCTCTTAATTCTAGTTCCTTCTCTATTTTAATTATTTCCTGTTTTTCTTATAAGTAGCCTGTTTGTACATATTTGTTTGCTCATTGACATTAAGGTCAGCTACATCACTGATGGCAAATTATTTAACTTGAAAAGACTACAAGCCAAGACTAAAGTGAAGGGAGAAATGGTACATGATTTTTTTGTTCACAGATGACTATGCACTCAAGGCAGCCTCTGAGGCTGAGATGCAACAAAGTATGGATCAGTTCTCTGCTGCTTGTGGCAATTTTGGCCTAACAGTTAACACCAAGAAAACACCAGCTATCCCATCAGCCGGCATCCATCCATATGTAGCACCAGTGGTTACAGCAAATGAAGACATTTTGAATGCTGTGGATAAGTTCACTTGCCTTTGCGGTATACTTTCCAGGGATATACACATTGATAATGAAGTGGACATATGCATTGCCAAAGCTAGCTCAATGTTTGGGAGGCTCTGAAGGAAAGTGTGGGAGAGAAGAGGTATTAGACTGACTACCAGCCTGAAGGTCTACGGAGCTGTGGTGCTGCCCTCATTGTCATATGCCTGTGAAACCTATTCAGTCAACCAGCGCCATGCCAGGAAACTGAATCCCTTCCATCTGAATTGTCTTAGGGAGATTCTGAAGATCACCTGGCAGAATAAGGGACCAGACACTGAGGTCCTTTCTCACCTAAACTGCCAAGCATTCAAACTCTATTGCAGAGAGCAACACCAATGGGCCATTCATGTTGTTTGAATGCCAAACATACACTTGCCTAAAAGACTATTTGATAGAGAACTCCCAGAAGGCAAGAGCTCACATGGAGGTCAGAAGAAGCCATCCAAGGACACTCTCAAGGTCTCTCTGAAGAACTTTAGTATTGATTATGTGACAAGGGAGACAGGGGCACAGGACCACCTTGCATGGTGTGCCCTCATCAGTGAAGGCATTGTGCTCTTTGAGTGAAGTTGAATTCAAGTAGCTCCAAAGAAACATGAGATGTGCAGCTTTAGAGACTCCACCCCAAATGTTCACATGGACTATTTATGCCCAACCTGTGGTGGAGCATTCTGAGCTCTTATTGTTCTCATCAGCCACAGTCAGACACACTATACCTTGACCCAGGCACAATCATATCATTTTGGTCCACTTTGAGCACAAAGGACAACAACCAACCAACCAACCAGTCAGCCAACCAACCAACAGGCCAGACAGGCAGTTAGCCCAACCAACCAATATTTTTGTTTGTTTGTTCTCTCCCCCATTGGTTTGTGCACTCCTTCAGGGCAGGGACTGTCTTTTACCAATTTTTTGTATCTCTAGTGCTTAGCACAATGCCTGGCACATAGTACATAAATGTTTATTGATTAACTCACTGGATGGATGGAGCCATGGAGGCTGCAAAATGTGATTTTTGGGCTCCAGGTTAGGGTCAAGGTTAGGTGGAGGCAGGATTCCAGGGTCTCTGATGGAGGCCTCACTCTCTTAAATATGCATAACGTGTTCGTGAAGGAGATTCAGAATGGGTACAAGTGAGCGTAACCCTGAGGTTTCAAGCCCGAGTGACTGGGAGACTGGTACCCTACCTGAGACGTCTGTGGGACATCATCCACGTAGACATGTCCAAGAGGCAGTCAGCAATACAAGCCTGGAGCCTGGGAGAGAGGCCAGGGATGGATGCTGATGGACAGGATCATTTATTTCTCTCTCCTCATCCTCATCGTTCTCACCAGCGTTGGCCCACAAACTCTTCATGTCTTTCCTCTGTGCTGAACCAAGACGTTTTGGTCTTTCCATCACAGTAGGAGTCAAGCAGCGTGGATAGAACTGTGGCTAACGTGTCCATTGCAGAGAGCACAAATAATTAGTGTAGGTTCCGTGTATGAGAGTGGAGCCAGGAGAGCATAAAATGGAGCCCAAGGGCCTACAGCCTGTGGGTTATCCTCTTTAAGTCTGAAGGTACATTCACCCAGGAAAGACTAATGCCCGTGATTTATAGGGGTGTGGTTTGGCTTCTTCTCTTTTTTAAGTTAATGCTTTGACGACCATTATCAGCCTCTCCCAGAAGGCCTCAGGGATGACAAATGATACACGGAGGCTTGTTGGAGCTGCTCCCTTTCTAGGAACCTCACTACCAATCCCAAAGGAGGATATTGGTGCCACCTCCAGGACCTGGGCCAATAGTGTTCCTTGGTGGTGGATCAGTCCAAATGTCTCCCACATAAAGGGTGCGGATGTCTTTGGGAAAAGAGTTTGTGAATTATGGGGAACATGGCACTGAGTCTTACATTTGGATGTGTCTGAATTTCTGGCATATTGATATGATGGCCAAAAGATTGAGTTCCTGTGGTCACTCAAAGAATGGCGCCTGGGAGCTCAGGCACTCAGAGCCAGGGTTAGGCTCGTCGTGCCACCTTGAATCGGTCAGTGCTGTATTTGGGAAGAGTCAGATCATGCTTGTGACATGTGTGAGTCGATAAAATGCATTAAGCGCCTACTACGTGGCAGGCACTGGGCTAAGCACTGGAAAGTAGCCAAAGATGAGCTGCCATGTCCATTCTGGAAGCCAAGACCTTGCTCTTCGTCAAGAAGGAATATGGGAGTCCTCTTAATCCTGGGGTGTGAAGTCTGCCGTACCAGTGGCTGCCTTACGTACCCCCAACTTTCTGGCCAGCCCCGGGATCACCACTAGTTGGCAGAGATGGTTTAGGTGACACAGTGGCCCAGAGTCTGAGGGAGCCATCTGGTAGCATCACGTCAGACCATCTTGGTAAGTTGAGAGAGCACAGATAGCATTTGAGATAGGCCTGTGAGAGGTGAGGGGAGCTTGGTCCTGACCCTTCCAGAGGCTCCGCCTCTGGGCTGGATGAGGTGACAGGACCTAGTGGTCTCTAGACAAGGATCCTTGAGGCCGTGGATGGAAAGCATTGACACATTTCACTGGTGCCTCGAATTAATACAAAACAATCTCTTAACCAGTTGCAGATCAGACAGAGCAGAGGAGGTAAGGTGAGAAGTCTCCTGGGCCTGTGCATTAAAGTTTCAGGAGGAGAATGTCCAGATATTTCCTTGCTAATAATAATGGCTAATGGCATTTGTATAGACCTTTAAGATATGCTGAGTACTTTAGAAGGATCGTCTCATTTGATCCTTAAAACAACCTTGGGAGATAGGGGCTATTATTAGCCTCATTTACCAGATGAAGGAATCAAGGGAAACACCACCCAGCTTCCCCTCATACTCATACAATAGATCTTAGGAGGATATCGGGAGTACACTTGGGCTTTTAAATCCAACACTGGCACACATTTCAGCTCTTTGATTGTTAAGAATTATGTCTTAGTCTACTGGCTTTTTGGATTCAGGGTGATGTGGGAAATATCGCAGGGCCCTGAAGATTCTTTTCATGCCTGGTCCTGGGCGGCTGGTGCCTGTCACTGCTGAGATTGTCTAGGAATGAATTCTTTCCCAGGCCTCTCACTAAGGGACAGTATTTGCTTTTGGACGCGTCCCTGCCCTTCCTGAGTATATAAGGACAATTGATAAATGTTATGTAATGAGGACTGGCCAATGAGTCCAGTCCCTGGGAGCACGTACAGTGTTTTCTGCTAATGCAGAAATGCCTGTGGGCTGGAACATGCAACAGACAGTCTGTAACTGGTCCCAGCCACTAACCACATGGTACTGAAGAGGAAGCCTGGGCTGCATGAGAAAGGTATTAGTCAGCCAGGGCCTGTCCCTGGGCCTGAATCATTCCTGCCTACTTCTCCAAGCTGGGAGGCCAAGACTGATCCCTCACTAGGAAAAGAGGCCTCAGGTCTTTATTGTCAAGGCTGGTGAGCCCTCCACCTTACTGTGGCTTCCGGATTTATTCTTCCTGGTTTTAAGTGAATGTCATTAGAGATAGCCATGATCCTGATTTCAAATCTGGCCTCAAATACTTACTAGCTGTGCAGCCCTGGGTAAATCACTTCACTCTGCTTGCCTCAGTTTCCTCATCTGTAAAATGAACCGGACAAGGAAATGGCAAACCACTCCAGTATCTTTGCCAAGAAAATTCCAGATGGGGTCACAAAGAGTGAGACATGACTGAAAATGATCTTGCACTTTGGAAAGTCAGGAGAACACGCCGCTAGGAAGTCTGGGTTTCGCAGCTGCACAGTCTAGCATTGAGGCCCCAAGGAATGACCTCCAGGACCCAGATTTATTCAGCGGCTATGCTGCATTTGACTGTGTAGTCGGTAGCACCAGTGAATGCTACCATAGAAACTGCCTCAGATCTGAACCTGCTAGTAAATACTGCTTTGTGAAAGCTAATTGATTTTCATTTGAACTGGGATGTTAATTGCCAGCCCCTGACAAAGGGGAAGACACACCAGAATGTAGATGTGATGTAGCCAGCCTCAGCCAGAAAAAGTGAATCCAACGTCATAGGTGCAATTAGAAAAAGCAACATTTTTGTATTTGAATAAGGTCAGTCCGAGTTCTTCCAAAGCCAGTCAATCAACATTTATTAAGTATTGTCGACCTGGAAGTTTGGTTAAAGTAGACAAACAAGCTAGGTGATAGGAAAATTTATATTCCTTATTCATTTATTCCCTTAAGTTAGCAGACATACGTGCACTTATGGAGTGCCTGCACAAAAGAACAGGAAGCTTATATACATTTTTAGAACAGTCACAATTCAGCACGTCTGCGTTACTTCACTTTTATGATCTCCATGTATGTTTAACCATGATACGAGACAAGGATTTTCCTTAATGGAACAGGTTGTAAATACAATAAGTCAGGATAGTCGACAAAGTGTCAATTGGAATTATAACCCAGGATCTCTGTGTTTAATTTACCATTAACATTCCATAACATTGTCTGTTTCGTCTTTCTCATGAGTCATGAGAAAATGTATAAATTAATTCAATGCCTAGTTATACCTGGAAATTATATGGGACTCTATGCCTTCTTGGGGAGGGAGGAGAGGAGGGAGGGAAGAAAATCTGGAACCCAAAATTATGTAGAACTGTTTGTTGCAATCTAAAAAAAAGCATTCCATAACATAGTATGTGCCCATAAAATATTAAGATAAGAAAAAGTCACATAATTGAAGATAGTGTCTGGGGTCAAAGTTCTCACCCTTAATGGCCATGGACAGAGGAAAGAGTGCTCCCAAGTCAGCCCCATCTGGGCTTGCTGACGTAAGAAGAGGCATTTTGTGGGTAAACTCAGAGAACAAAGAAGCTTGGGTTCAGCTCTCCTTCTAGCTGATCATTGATAAAAGGCTCTGGCCCTTACTGAAAGTTGCAAAAATGATACTAAATGACATTAATGATCATCAGTACCTACTGTGTGCCAGGCACTGTACTAAGCGACAGAGATGTGAAGAAGGCAAAAGACAGTCCCTGCCCTCAAGGACCTCACAATCTAATGGAGAAGACAGCACGCAGAGATATGAACATACAAAGTAAGTACAAGATAAACAGGAAATAATTAACAGAGCCAAGGCGCTGGAATTAAGGAAGGTTAGGGAAGGCTTTCTGTACAAGGTAGGATTTTAGCAGGAGGACACAGATGGGGAGAGAGAGCATTCCAGGCTTGGGGGATGGCCAGAGAAAATGCTTATACCCCGAAGACAGGAGTGTCTTGTGTGTGGGAAAGCAAGGAATCCATTGTCACTGGTTTGCAGAGGATATGTGTGTGTGTGTGTGTGTGTGTGTGTGTGTGTGTGTGTGTGCATGTGCGCACGCTCGGGCACACATGTGGTGGGGGCAGGGAGGAGTGTAAGGTATAAGGAAACTAGAAAGTGGGGGAGGTATCATGTTAAGAAGGCTTTTGAGCACCAAATAGAGGATTTGAGATTTGATCCTGGAAGTTACAGGAAATCACTGGAGTTTACTGAGCAGGAAGCTGACATGTCAGACTTGAGCTTTAGGAAAATCGCTTTGACTGTTGAGTGGAGCATGGACTGGAGGGGGGAAAGGCTTGAGTCTGGGAGACAACCCCCCACCCCCCCAAATTATTACAATAGTCTAGGCATGAGGTGATGGGGGCCCGAACCAGGGTGGGAACAGTCGGTCAATAAACATTCACTAAGCACCCACTATGTGTCTGGCACTGTGCTAAGCACTGGGGATAGAAAAAGAGGCAAAAGAGGGAGGGAGGGATAGAATTGGGAACTCAAAACTTTTTTTTAAGTTTAAAAATTGTTTTAGCATATAATTGGGGAAAAATGAAATGTTATATGAAAAAAAGGAAACGACAGTCTCTGCACTCAAGGAGCTCACAGTCTATCAGAGGAGGGAAGGGACATGTTTTTGAGAGGACTGCAGAAGTGAAATCACAGGCCTTGGGCTGGGAAGTAGGGAGGGTTTAGAGATAAAGTGAATGAGTTCTGATTTGGACATGCTGAATTTAAAATCTCTACTGGACATCCACTTTGCCATGTCTGAAAGTCAGTTGGAGATATGAGATTGGAAGCCAACAGAGAGATCTGAGAATCGTCAGCATAGGGGTGGTCATTCTATCCATGGGAGCTGATGAGATCCCCAAGTGAAGTAGTCTAGAGGGAGAAGAGAAGGGGGCTGAGGAGAGAATCATGTAGTGTGAGAGATTAGTAAAAGTTAGGGAAAGTTAGGTTTCCATGGAATACTTAATTGTCAGCTTGAACAAAAAAGGGAATAAAAATTAACAAGGATGGGTGCCAACCGATCTGAATAAAACTCATGTTTTTGCAAAGACTGCAAATCCAGGATGTTAGGAAAACTGGAGAAGATGATGATTCCTTAAAAATTAGAATGGAGCAAATGGAAACTAATGACTATGAGAAATCAAGAAATTATAAAACAAAACCAAAAGAATGAAAAAAAGAAGACAATTTCTATATCCCATTGCTTGTGTATATTATTTCCCAGTTGCATGTAAAAACAATTTTTAACATTTGTTTTTTACAACTTCGAGTTCCAAATCCTCTCCTTTCCTCCCTCCCCATCCACCCTTATTGAAAGGGTGAGCAATTTGACATAGGTTGTTCATGTGCAGTCATGCAAAACACTTCCATAATAGTCATGCTGTGAAAGACGAACTGTATTTCCCTCCATCTTATTGCCCCCACCTATTCTATTTTCTCCTTTCACCCTGTCCCTCCTCAAAAGTGTTTGCTTCTGATTACCCACTCCTCCAAACTGCCCTCCCTTCTATTACCCCCTTATCTCCTTCCCCCATACTTTCCTGAAGAGTAAGATAGATTTCCCTACCCAATTGAGTGTTCATGTTATTTTCTCCTTAAGCCAAATAAAATGAAAGAAAGGTTCACTCATTCCCTCTCACCAGATTGCTCTCCCCCTCCACTGTAAAAGTTTGTTCTTGCCTCTTTTATGTGAGATATTTTACTCCTTTCTACCTGTCCCTTTCTCCTTCTCTCGGTACATTCTTCTCTCATCCCTTAATTTTATTTTTTAGATATTATCCCTTCATATTCAGTTCACTCTGTGCCAGGTGTGTGTGTGTGTGTGTGTGTGTGTGTGTGTGTAATACTGAGAAAGGTCTCATGAGTTATAAATATCATCTTTCCATGTAGGAATGTAAACAGTTCAACTTTACTAAGTCCCTTATGATTTCTCTTTCTTGTTAATCTTTTCATCCTTCTCTTGAGTCTTGTATTTGAAAGTCAAATTTTCTTTTTAGCTCTGGCTTCTCAAGAATGCATTACATTCTTCTGTGTCATAGAATGTCAATTTTCCCCCTCATTGATTACACTCAGTTTTGCTGTGATTCTTGATTGTAATCCTACCTTCTTGATATTTTTATACAAAAAGACTGTGGGAAGATCTGGATGGGATTAAGGAGTGGCAAGTAGCTGGGTGGTCCAGGGGCAAACAACGAAGGAGTTAAGTGGCCAGAAAGCCACAGTGAAAGGACAATTAAAATTATTGTTGACTGAGGTGGGCCAGATGGCTCAGGTGAATGCCAGAGATCTTGACTGCTGAAATGTTTGGGAAAGTTCAGGGGCCTTTACAGGTCCAAGCCCACCCCCATCATGTGGATCCACAGATATATTTTTTAAAATAATTTTTGTTTATATTATTAAATATTTCCCAATTACATGCAAAATTTTTTAACAATAATTTTTAAAAATTTTGAGTTCCAAATTCTCTTTCTTCCTTCTACCTCTCCCCCCTTCTTGAGAAAGTAAGCAATTTGGTATCAATTATACATGTGAAGTCATGCAAAACACATTTCCATATTAGCCATGTTGCAAAAGAAAGTAAAATAATAAAAATAAAGAAAGTTTTTTAAAAGTATGCATTCTTCAATCCGAATTAAAAGTTCACCAGTTCTCTCTCTGGAGTTGGATAGCACTTGTCATCAAGGGGCCTTTGGAAATGACTTGGTTAGTTGATTTAATCAGAGTAGTTAAGTCTTTCACAATTGATAGTCCTTACATTTTTGCTGTTACTTTGTACAATGTTCTCCTAATCCTGCTCATTTCACTTTGTATCAGTTCATGTAAGTCTTTCCAGGTTTTTTGGAAACTATCCTGCTCATCATTTTTTTCCCTTCACATTTCAATTTATTTATTTATTTTAGTTTTGAACATTCACTTCCACAAGATTTTGAGTTCCACATTTTCTCCCCATCTATCCCCTTCCCCCCTACCTTATAACTGCATGCATTCTGATTACCCCTTCCCCCAATCTGCCCTCCCTTCAATCATTCCCCCATGCTCTTATCTCTTTTCCCTTCTATTTCCTGTAAGGTAAGCTAGATTTCATGATTTTCTTGCATCACTCTCATTTCTCTTCCCAATTTTACTCTACTCTTACTTAATTTTCAAAATTCTTTTTGAGCTCTTCCATGACCTGAGACCAATTTCTGTTTTTCTTATGTAGGGACCTAGGAAAGGGTTAATAGTTTCAACAAGAAAATAGTTGAAAATACGTGCAGAATGCACAGGATTGTTTATGGGTCCCAGATGGGACCTGAACCTACAGATGAGAAGAAGAAAAACATATCTATGAGACTTTCCCAGGGTCGGGTTGTCCAGACCTCAGGAACTGATAAGAACGGGAATGTTGACTAAGCTATGTATGCATGACAAGATTAACTACCTTTTTGTTTTCTGTACCCTATAAATTCTGCCTTAAACCTGGAGTCGGAGTCTTCATCTTTAAGATGGGGCCCTGGTATACCAGTAATAAAGAGCTCTGGGTGATTGCCTAATCCTGTTGTCCCTGGTCTCTTTCCATTCACGAGCAAATGGACCTTAACACTTAGAGGCTTCGGATGTAGGAGCTTTGACTTTGTGGTCTTCTTCTGAATGTATGTTTTGATCTTCCTTGTCATCAAGGTAAGACTCTATAGTCTGAGTTTTTTCCACTGTTTGTTCATTTTTCCAGCCAATTCCTTGAGTTTTTACTTGTTTGTTAAGGTAGGGCTCTAATTCCAGTATGGCAGGTGTGCCGTCCCAAGCTTCAGGGGTTTTGTGCAGCTGTTTTCAGAGATACTTCTAGTAAGTTTTCAGTTCTTCCAAGATGGTATGATCTAAGGAGAGGTATTTACTACTCTCCTGGCCTGGGCTCTTGTCTGTAACTGATCACGAGCACTCATTTCTGCCCTGAACTGTGAGGAGGGTTCCCTCTCCACTGCTGCCATAAGCTCTGCTGTGCCAGTGCTCCTCCTTGTCCCAGGACTGCTAGCCAAGACTTCGACCCAGATCCAAGTATGCGCAAAGCAACAGAATCCTGCCTCAGTGCCAGCAAAGAGATCCCTGTAATCTCCTTCTGCTCAGTTGTTTGATTCTTGAAGGCTATGGGCTGAGAGTTCTGGAAACAGCTGCTGCCCTGGGGCTGGGACTGGGGCTGGTCTGTGCTCCTCTCTCATCCAGGTCCAAACAGATCTTTCCCACTGACTTTCTAAGCTGTTCTGCTGTTCTAGAATTTATTTAGAGACATTTTTACAGGTATTTGGAGGGCTTTGTGGGTGAGCTCAAGTGAGTCCTTGCTTTTACACCACCATCTTGGCTCCACCTGCTCCCCTGCTCATTATTGCTTATAGCACAATAATATTCCATCATATTCATGTATCTCAGCTTGTTCAGCCATTCCTCAATTGATGGGCATCCTCACGATTTCCAATTCTTTGCCACGAGCTGCTATAAGTATTTTTGTACATGTGGGTCTTTTTCCCTTTTTAATCATCTCTTCAGGATACAGCCCTAGGAGTGGTATTGTTAGATCGAAGGGTGTGCACAATTTTATAGCCATTTGGGCATGGTTCCAAATTGCTTTCCAGAATCATTAAACTAGTCATGAACATGCTTTTATACTGAATAGTTATTTAACATTTTAACATAATTAGTTTCCTTTAATCCTTTGCATTTGATTTTTGGCATCTAAAGCCATGATTCTGAGAAGGAAGGAATCTCTGGCTTCACCATACTAACTGCCCGAGAAAGTTTAACAAGGGTTAGAACAAGAGCCACTTAGCCTTCTAAAACCACTCAGCGCCTTCACTGATCATTGCCCTCAGGCTTCCTCTCTGTGATCAATACACTACTCTTTTCTGAATGGAAGGCTGTAACCTGGTATTGTCCAACAGTAATCAGACATTTCCATGGGCTACATGGAGATTTGCAGGAGGGGATGAACTGGTGGTGACCTGGGATTCTCAGGGGTCTTCCCATGTGGGATAAAGCCAATTTTCCTACTTGGAGTGGATGTCCTGATCATAAGAGCAAGGAGTAAGGCACATGCACCTTTCAGTCCAGTGTGGGCACATAGCTTAGAAGTGTGGGCCACCTGGTACTAATTCACTAGGTAATTGTAAAGTTCTACATGTTGCTATTCAGCTATTTCATTCTCTTCTGACTCTTTGTAGCCCCAAATGGCAAAGATACAGAAGTGGTTTGCCATTTCTTTCTGAGGAAACTAAGGCAAGCAGGATCAAGAGGAGTCAAAACAGTATTGGAGAACAGTATTGGCCCTGGAGTCAGGAAGAGCCGAATTCAAATCCTCCTTTAGAAGCTTAATTCCTCCGTGACCCTGGGTAAACATACTTACTCTTTCTCAACCTCAGCTTTCTCCTCTGTAAAATGGGGATAGTAATAGCACTTACCTCCCAGGGAGGTTGTGAGGTTTTGTACATGTGTCAGTTGCTTTGTAAATCTTAAATCATTATATAAAGGGGAGCTACTATTATTTGCATTTTCACGCTGGGCGGCCATAATCAAGTGCCGCTCCAGCGGCAGATTTTCAGGAGCTCCATGATTGAGGAATAACCTTGACTCCATTGCTAGCAATGGCTGGTTATCTCCCCTCCCCAAGGCCACACCTGAGAAGTGTTTGGAGCTTGCACCTTGAGGAGAGGCCTCTTTTGGGGAGGAAGGGCAGGGTTATTCTCCGTG
The DNA here is from genome assembly GCA_028646595.1 of Phalanger gymnotis. Classification (NCBI taxonomy): domain Eukaryota; kingdom Metazoa; phylum Chordata; class Mammalia; order Diprotodontia; family Phalangeridae; genus Phalanger; species Phalanger gymnotis. Next base: position 810,036,166 of record CM053622.1, on the reverse strand, counting down.
GGACATGACAAGGAAGCCAACCTCAGGCAGACCCCTGCTGGAGTTTCTCCTTCTGGACTTGGTGGGCCTTGGAGGTGAGGAGGGGCAATCCTCCCTGCACACCTCCGGAGCAGGGGAGGGCAGAGGGACTGCTGTAAACTGAACCCTCTTGAAATCCAATACCCTCTAGGTGACTGGAGGAGCCGTGTGAAAACAGGGCTGAGGATTCTTTTGTGTGTCAGCCTAGCCCAAGCACCTGCTGGAGGCGGGAAGGCAATCAGTATTGACCATCAGCGAGTCTGGGAGTGGAAAAGAAAGCCAAGCCTAAATACTGCCCCATTAAAGAACCCACGATTAAGGGAATGCAAGGTGGTACGACTCCTGGATTTGGGCCAGCTAACAGAGAGGGAAACCACAGATGTTACAGCTTTTCCTTAAGTCTTGGACCTCCCATAACCAGCCTTGCCACGTGTTTTACCAGGTGGCAGAGGAGTATTACAAGGGCCACCCTTTAAACTAACACTAATCCTTCCTTGTTTGCTGTGGTAACAATCATACTTTGTTTTTAAAGGGCAGCAAAAAACAACTGGTTTAGTGAATTCCCATCCAGAGAGTACTGCGAGTTTTGTGGAATGTAGCTCAAACCTAACCAGTTCTGCCTTTGAAATGCAGCCCACCTTGACAGCTCGCATAGACCTCAGACATTCTACTAAATGCCTCCTACAGTAACCCTCCGCCTCTTAGAGTCCAGGTTTGACGACGTCACCCCCTCCCCACTTCAGTAAACTCCAGTGGCTCCCTATTACCTCCAGGACCAAATATAAAATCCTGTTTGGCTTTAAAAAGTCCTCCATAGGGTAGTACCTCTACCACATTCCTCCACCCTCCACCCCACCGCATAATCTTCCATCAGTGATACAGAACGCTGCTTCACCCTTCCATCTTTTGACACAGGGCGCTTTTGACACAGTTTTCACCGGCTGTCCCCTCCCCCCACCCCGCCCATGCCTGGAACCCCCTCTCTCCTCCACTCTGCCTCTGACTTCCCTGGCTTTCTTCATTTCCCAGCTAACGTCCCTCCTTCCGTGAGAAGCCTTTCCTGATCCTCCTTAACCCTAGCCTCTCCCTGCTAGTGAGTATTTCCAACTTAACTTGTGTTTGTATTTTTGTACCTAGTTGTTTTCACATGTCTCCTCTCTTAGACTTAGAGCTCCCTAAGAACACGGACTGTTTACCTTCCTTTGTATTCCCAGTGATTGGCACGGTGCCTGGCACATAGGAGATGCCCGATATGTATTTATTGACTAACTGGCTGATTGTCCGGATGGCCCATGGACGCAGGAAGTCTGAGTTCACTATCTGTCATATCTCACCTGGCAAAGGAGGTCTGAGTAAAAAAGGCACACGAAAGGGGTCTGACAGTCTCAAAAAGACTTCAGAACCAGGTGGGCAATGACGTGCTTGGCAATGGCCACTGCATAGGCAGGAGGAAGGTCACGGAAGCCCTGGCTGTGGAGAGAGGAATGGCTAACTCTAGTGTCCATCAGACAGAAAACCTCAGAGACATATTTGGAGGTAGTCAGGTTAATGGCTTCCATGAGAGCAGCGATGAAGTGGCTCTGTGACCTTGGGAAAGGTCTCCCCTACAATGTGGGCACTTTGGTTTCCTGGGAAGCTCTCCTCATGAGGGATAAGGTCCAGTGATCATGCTTGTGTGCCCCCTTTCCTGGCTTTGCTTGGCATTTCTTCTCTGTTCCTTCTCCAGGCCCTGGATCGGGTAGGTCAGGGCTCTGGATTTAGAAAGTCATCCACTTCTGCTCAGTGACATCGTTTTTCTCACTTGGGAAAGAAAGACAGTAGTCTGCCCCAACCACAAATTCCTGTAGGCATTTGGTCTGTCATATAATACAGGTACCCCAGCAGCTGATCTTAAAGTTTTGCGGAGAGCCACAAGACAAAAGCAGCTGTAACTGCTTTCCTGGTACTCTTGGCTGGGATGCGTCATCGGTGCCAGATTGTCTTTATTTTTTTAAATCATATTTTATTTTCCCCCAATTGCATATAAAGTCGATTTGTAACATTCATTTTAAAAATTTTTGAGTTCCAAATTCTCTCCCTCCCACTCCCCCAGACAGTAAGCAATTTGAAATAGATTATACATGTTCAATCATGCAAAACATATGACCATATTAGTCATGTTGTGAAAGAACCAGACTCAAAGGAAAAAAAAAACAAAGTAAAAAATTGCGTGTTTCGATCTGCATTCAGACTCCATCAGTTCTTTCTCTGGAGGTGGAGAGCATTTTTCATCACAGGTCCTTTGGAATTACTTTGGATCATTGTATTGCTGAGAAGAGTACTGTCATCACTGTGTTCGATGTTCTCCTGGTTCTGCTCACTTCACTTTGCACGAGTTCATGTAAGTCTTCCCAGGTTTTTCTGAAATCATCCTACTTACCATTTCTTGTGGCACAATGATATTCCATTACAATCATATACCAAAACTTGTTCAGCCATTCCCCAATTGATGGGCATTCCCTCGATTTCCAATTCTTTGCCACCATAAAAGAGCTGCTATAAGTATTTTTGTACAAATAAGTTCTTTCTCCCTCCCCCTTTTAAAAATCTCTTTGGGATACAAACCTCTAGCAGTGGTATTGCTGGACCAAAGCACAGTTTTATCGCCCTAAAGGCATAGCTCCAAATTGCTCTCCAGAATGGTTGGATCAGTTCACAACTCCACTAACAGAGTGCATTAGTGACCCAATTTTCTCACATTCCCTCCAATGCCAGATTGTCTTTTTAAAAAAAAATATGCCTTAAGAGTATTAAGTGGGGGGAAATGTGTTAAATACACAGAATTTAAAGTAGACATCATTTGTATTTTTTTTTATTGTATGGCTAAGGTACATATTTTTACTGTTCAGTGGTGTTCAACTTTTAGTGACCCCACTTGGGGTTTTCTTAGTAAAGATACTGGAGTGGTTTGCCATTTCCTCATCCAGCTCATTTTACAGATGAGGAAACAGGCATACACAGTTAAGTGACTCACCCAGGGTCATACAGCTAGTTTGAGGCTAGATTTGAACTCAGGAAGATGACTCTTCCTGACTTCCTGACTTGTATCATGTAACTGCACCTTTCTAAAATTAGTGAATTCTTTAACTAAGACTTTCTGAAGGTTACCTGTGGCTCAAAGGTGGCAAACTGTGACCAACTCCCCAAAGAGAGGCCATGATCACTGAATTATCCTCTGTAATTAATTCATTTTCAAGTAGTAGATTTCTGTGACTCCTAGAATAATCTGCAACTGAGGAACAGGCTGAAGGTCCTGTGGTCTTTTTTTTCCTCCCAGGCACAGAAGTATCTCTCTCTCTTTTGACCCTGCATTTCCCCCTCTCATTTAAAAAAAACTTGTAGCCTTTCTGGCAGACTCTGAATTACGGAAGGCACTTTCTGGTCAGGGACTTTCTCTGTAATGGCCAGGAGAATCTTTTGAGCAAAAACTTGCTGAAGACATGAAGGAAATCTTGACTAAATGGAGCAGCATTTCTCTGGGTGGGAGGTATTCTCATCATCCTGAGCTCATACTCCGCTTTATTGTGGAGGAAATGCAGAGTTTAACATCAGTCAGTCCTCAGCCCATTCTCTCTTTGAACACAGAACAGATTCATAGGCTGCCCCCCAAGCCACCAACAACCAGAAGTACCAGAACTAGTCAGAAAATATCGATTGGGAATCCCTGGACCCAGTGCATCAAGGATGTGCTGGTAAGAGTTTAATGACTAGCTAGGGTAGGAATTATGCATTTGACATACTTTTAAATTTAATGTGCATTATTAACATTTCCCCTATAACTTTCTTAAGTCAAGAAATCAACAAAACAATAAGTCAAGCTCTAATTTGTTGGGTTTGCCAGTTTTTGAGGTTCAGCTAGCTGGTGCAGGAGAGTGCCTGAAGTTAATAAGATCTGAGTTCAAATTCAGCCTCTGACACTTGCTAGCTGTGTGACCCGGGACAAGTCACTTCACCCTCTTTGCCTCAGAAACGGAAGCAAAAAAGGTTAAGTGACTTGCCCAGGGTCTCACAGCTAGTAAGTATTTGGGGCCAGATTTGAACTTAGAAAGCTAAGTCTTCCTGATGCCAGGCCCCAGCACTCTATCTACTGTGCCTCCTAGCTGTCTTTTATTAAATAATATAATTCAATATTAATTTTCCTCAGAGCCTAGAAGTCATTTACAGACTGTTCCATAAATTAAAGGAGCATGATGGTTACTTAGGGCAACTAGGTAATGCAGTGAATAGAGCACCGAGCCTGGAGTCAGGAAGACCTGAGTTCAAATCTGACCTCAGACACTTACTACCCGTGTGACACTGAGCAAGTCCCTTAACCTGATTTGGCTCAGTTTCCTCATCTGTAAAATGAGCTGGAGCAGGAAATGGCAAACCACTCCAGCACCTTTGCCAAGAAAACCTCAAGTGGGATTTATGAAGAGTCGGACATGACTGACACAACTGAACGATAACAAACTGTCTCATAATTTACGGGAGCATAGGAGTCACTGGAAACTGTCTCATAAATTAACCAAAGTCATATCCTGGGACTAGGTGCTAAATCAAGGGAAGCCATCTAGGCCTTACTGTAAGGGCCCTCTTCAGACCTGCTAACTGTCCAAGATTTGTAAGCCTCAGAAGAGCTCCATACATGTGCAGTAAGACCAGCTGGTTGGTTGTTGTCCTTCATGCTTGAAGAGGACCCAATGACATCACTATGTAGGGGTCACTGTACAGTGGTCTGGCTGTGGCTGATCAGACCAATACGAGCTTGAAAGGCTCTACCACAGGTTGGGCACAAATAATCTATATGAGCATGTCAGAATCTCCCTAAGACAATTCAAATGGAAGTAATTCAGTTTCCTGGCATGGTGCTGGTAGACTGTCTAGGTTTCACAGGTATACAACAAAGAGGTCAGCACCACAACTCTGTAGACCTTCAGTTTGGGAGGCAGCCCAATACCTCTTCTCTCCCACACTTTCTTTCAGAGCCTCCCAAATACTGAGCTGGCTCTCATAACGTTTGTGTCAACCTCATTATCCCCGTGTATGTCCCTAGAAAATAGACTGCCAAGGTAAGTAAACTTATCCAGAGCATTCAAAATTTCTCCACCTCTTGTAATCAATGGTTCCCCTCGTGGATGGTGTGGTGGTGGCTGATGGAGCACATAATACATTATGTGTTTTCTTGGGGATGATTATTAGGCCAAAATTAGCACAAGCAGCAGAGAATCGATTCACGCTCTGTCACATCTCAGCCACAGAGGCTGCATTGAGGGCACAATCATCTGCCAACAAAAAGTCACACAACAACACTCCCTCCACTTTGGCCTTGGCTTGTACCCTTTTCAAACTGAAGAATTTAGCATCAGTGTGGTAACTGATGCAGATGCTGTGTTCGTCCTCATCGAAGGCATTTGACAACATGGTTGAAAACATTATGGTAAAACGCATGGGAGCGAGCACACAGCCTCGTTTCACTCTATTGGTGACCGTGAAGGCACGAGAGCATCGTCCATTATCCAGAACCTGGGGAAGCAGGCCGTCACGGAATTGGCGTACAATGCTGATGAACTTATCAGGGCAACAAATTTTAACATAATTTTCCATAAGCCCTCACGACTGACAGTATCAAAGACCTTGGTCAGATCTACAAACATTGTGTACAGACATCTGTTCTGCTCCTGGCATTTCTCCTGGAGTGGTCGGGCAGCAAACACCACTTTGACCGTTCCTCGATCCTTTTGAAGCCACACTGGCTCTCAGGTAGATGACCATGTTCCAGGTGAAGGGTCAGCCTATTAAGGAAGACTGTGATGAGAATCTTGCCAGCAATAATCAAGAGAGACACCCCCTGTGGCTGTCACAGGACAATCTATTTCCTTTGCCTTTGTAGAGATGGATGAGGCGTCCTTGAACTGCTGGAGGAGAAACCCTCCAATACTACTGTTATTACAACTATTACTATTGCTACTGCCTCCACCATGACTATTACTACCATTACTACTACTGCTACTACTACTAGTATTACTACTGCTGCTGCTGCTACTACTATTACTACTACTGCAGCTACTACTATTACTACTGCTGCTGCTACTACTACTGTTACTGCTGCTGCTGCTACTATTACTACTACTATTAGTATTACTACTACTATTATTACTACAGCCATTACTACTGCTGCTGCTACTACTACTA
>CM053622.1:809999152-810029435 GCA_028646595.1 Phalanger gymnotis | reverse complement strand
TGCAGCCCTAGTTCTAAAGCTGCCCCACCTCCGCTGCCCCAGGGGCAGTGGCCGAACCACAGACTCAGTCCCGAAGCTTTTCCCACTAACCTTCTCTGTTGTCTTTGCTCTTTGTGGGTTGAGAGGTGTGGTGGATGCCACACCTCAATAATTCAGGTTGCTCGGGTGCTCTCGGCTCGTCTCCTGGTCTGGTAGGTCTGCGTCTGGTCTGTTCGCGCCGTGCGCGCTGGGCTCAGCTCTGCTCCCCTCAGCTGGGGGCTGGGAGCTCTGTGTGGGACAGACCTTACCCAGAGACCATCCAGGCTGTCCTGGGCTGGAGCCCTGCTTCTCTCTGCCACTTTGTGGGTTCTGCAGCTCTAGAATTGGTTCAGAGCTATTTTTTATAGGTTTTTGGAGGGACTTGGTGGGGAGCTCACGCCAGTCACTGCTTCCCAGCTGCCATCTTGGCTCCACCCCCAAGAAGCTTACATTTTAATAATACATATAGGGGAATTGGGGTCAGAGAAAGGAAATTTAGCCTAGACAGTCACAGAGGTGGTGAGTGGAGTACATTGAGGAGAAGATTGAAACACTCTTTCTAGTAGCAGAGGCAGTTTTGATTTGATTAAGGTTCCAGAACTGGAAATCGAGGTGGGAGCACATGCATGGTGGGAGATGAGGAGATGATTAGGATCTAAAATGAAACAGGGCTGGGCTGGCTAGGTAGAGTGGACCATGTGGGATGCTCACCAATCAAGAGAAGGCAGATGGAAGCTCAGGAGTTCCAGTGCTGAAAGGCTTAAGTCTCCTAATACAAATCTCTGGTTCAGAGTGTGCAGTGGCAAGAAGGTAACCTTCCAAGAGCCTGCTGAATCCTGACTCTGTCACCTAGTGTTTACTCTTCCTCCCACCTTTCTGTCCTCCCTATCTCTGTATTTATCCAAGTCGTTGATAATTAACAGCATGGGGCCAAGCCCTTCAGCACCCCACTGTAGACCTTTTTCTATGCTGACAAAGAATCCCTTGATGACTCCCTGAGTCTGACCATCGAGCCAGTGCTGAATGCATCTAATTATATTATCATCTCATCCACATCACTCCATCTTCTCCTCAAGAAAAGCATGAGCTACTTGATGCAAAGCTTTTCTAAAATCTAAGTAACTCATAGCTATAGGATTCCCTTCCTTTACCAGTTTAGTGACCCTGTACAGTTAGCCTATTCCTGATGAGCCACTGATGATCATGACAGATCATCTGAACTCCAATGAGGGCCAGAGCCTAGGCTAATCAACCAGACATGCTTTGCTTTGCTCTAAAAATGCCTTTTTCCGTGTTGGCAACTTTAAGACCAGATAAGGCTGCCCAGAAGCATTCTTCCTGTTTGTAACCACTGAAAGACAGGATGCCTAGGAACAGACACTGTCTTGAATAGTGTGACTTTTCTTGTCTTGGTATGACATATGGTATACAGGGGAAACAGATATCTTGGCATCTTAATTTCAATTGACACTTTGTCACTTGTCTTATTGTATTGAACACTTATTCAACTAAGAAACTTCCTTTCTCATGGTATGGTTAAACACATATGGAAACCATAAATCTGAGGGACACAGACATCCTGAGTTAGCGTTACCCTAAAACATACAAAAAGGCTTGTCATTCTTTTATCAGGCAGTCCAAATTTAGGTTTTGGCTCCACGTATACGTGTATCTACTAGCTTTATGGGAATAAAACAATATGAATTTATATATCGGCTAAGGTGTTTGTCTCTTTTAACCAAACTTTCAGATCGACGCCATGCTGGCTTTATGGGTCACTGACCTGAGCTCCTCATGGCTCCTTATTGATTCAATATTGATCCAGGTCTTTGGAAACTAGAATAGAACTTCCTTGAGGGCAAGGACTGCTTTGGCCTCTCTTTCTAACTCCAACACTTAGCAAAATGTCTGGATCATCACAAGTGCTTAAAAAGTGCTTTTTTGATTTATTGACTGAAAATGGAATATTTATCAGAAATATTCATGTTATGAAATTATCCATTAACTCTAGCCTTCACCCCTCATCTGAAAAATTCCCTTCTCTCTATCAAGCAATCTCATTCATAAGACACAGGCTTTGGTTTGTTAAAAAGAGTAAGGCAAAATGGTTACAAAATGTCAAGCACTCTCCTCTCATGGAGCATCATGCCCCCCTACCCTCCACTTGTACTTATAGGTCCTGGACAAGGTTAAAGGAATGGATTGTGTGTTTGGAATTTACCTAGATAGGCTCTGCAAACAATGAGAAATGGGAAGCGGTGGGGGGCGGGGAAGACTTAGAGGCAAAGTGGATTGGTTCCAAGATCTCTGGCAGGATCTGGCCAGCCAAAAAGCTGCCCTTCCGAGTTGCAAATGTCCATCCCCCTGTCTTTTGCAAATAACCTTTCCCCCGTTCGTTGAATATCACTGTAGCTTCAGACTCAAGTGAGGGGACCATATGGCATCTGCATACACATTCATCTTCCCTAGCCCTTCTTTCATACTAAACTCACAGTTTCCTAGTACTGCTACTCATCTCTGGCAGATAGCATCCTCCTTCATCCTAGGTCAGAATAAATCAGTAGGTGGTTATTAGTCCATACTTAATTAGTTTGACAAAGTCCTGGAGCTTCTCAGAGACAGCTCACCTTGAAACCAATGTCTCCATTGGGGACATTGTATGTGGGGGATATTGTCTCATCCATGAGTCCTCTCCTGGCATATACAATAGGTTTCTGGTGGCTCCCGCTCACTTGGGATCATTAATAGGATTTTACTTAGCCAGTCTCTAACCTGAGAATGATGAAACAGTAGGCCAGAGACAAAGTGCCAGAAATCAAGTATCTGTTTAATTAATTAGTTTCATTATGAGGAACAGATTTGCAAATCAGGATTCTCCAGATCAGAAGTCTACCTTGCTGTAGTGAAGGCAGAGATTATATACATAAATCACAAATGAGAAAGGAAGGGGTCTGCATGGTTTCTCAAGACAAGCCCAGAATATGGGTATCCTGAAGTTCTGTGGGAACAGTATTGGTTCAGGTCCTTGGGAGTCATTACTTGGTGAGTCACAGGACCAGAGTTCTGTGACAGGAACAGGTTCTACAATCTTTAATTCGCTTCACTTAAGGTACAGAAACACAAGAATGCAGTGATTGTGAGAGCATTGTCAAGGGTTTGATTGATCATTTCAAGCTGCATTATAAGTCTGACTCCCAAGCCAGAAGAGGCAATTCTAAAAAAATCTCATCTATTCGTATATTCATTATACATATCATAACAATTAATATGAAAATCATAATTACCTCCACAGTATCAAATGACTCCAAAGTCTTTCAGGTAAGTCTCAGCATGTGATAGAGAGGGGTGTCTAAATGCACTGAAGCAAACTGATGTTCTCGTCCCACCAGGCTCCAGGGGTGCCTGAAGGCACCAATGATACTGGTTTTTTCTGCCCTTTCTTGTCCTTCTCCACTATATACTCAGGAGGGAGATCACTAGGATGAAGAATCATCATAAATTTTGGATAATAGCCACCAAAAAGTAATTTTTTTAAAAAAAAGGTGTTAGAAATTCTCTGGACAGGGCCAGCTAATGAGTCCTTTTATCTTTTGGAAGTCAAAGTATCTTGGATCTCGAAATGGGAAAGACTTTTGAGGCCACAGAGTCTAACCCCCTCACTTTAAGGATGAGGAAACTAAGACCTAATGAAGTTATGTGACATGCGTAAGTAAAACCAGGTGGGAAACATCAGCTGCAGGATTTGAACCCAGGTCCTCTGACTCCTGATGGAATTCTCTTTCCTCTGTGGCACACTGTCTCAATTCTGAAACCCTATATAACCCTGGTTCTTAACAGAGGCTTTGCAGAAATGGCATTTGTCACTCAGAAGTTTTGGATGGTCTAAAATTGTTGTCAGCCTTCTCCTTCACTGTTCAGGGTCTATTGAAGCAAATCCAGACACATCAGCTTGCCCTCTAAGTAATTCATGTCATGTGAGGTGATGCAGAAATTTCTTGGGGTATTCACTCAAATTGTCAAATAGTTCAGTATGTTTGGAGACTTAATTAGTCCAGGGAGCTGGGGCTTAAACCATTGACATAATGTCCTGGTCACCTAACACATACTCAAAGGTCTTCCCTTCCCAGATACTTTTGTGATGATAAATTGGGCCATCTTTTGGTCTCAATTTTTATTGAATCTTTAGTCATTGAGTGAGTGTTGCCTCAGACAAACTGAGAACTGAGCAAGACCTTAATTTAGAAAGGCCAAAGTCACTCACTGCATCCTGGGCCATCACCAGTCATCTGACTTTTGGCTGGCCACTGGACTTCAATGACTTTGGAGGAGAGAGTGAGGTTGACAATTTTGGGGAGTCCTGTCCCACTTAAATCCAATTCTAGAGCAAGTCAAGGCATCTCCCTCAGTGATATCACTGGTCCTCTTTGAAAATAAAGGATGGACAACAATGACATTCTGAAAAGGGGTCCATACATAAGCTTCACAAGACTACCAAAGGGGTTTGTTGTTGTACAACTGTTTCAGTCATGTCTGACTCTGGGACCCTATTTGGGGTTATCTGGTCAAAGATACTACAGAAGTTCACCATTTCCTCCTCCAGTTCATTTTACAGATGAGGAAATTGAGGTCAACAGGGTGAAGTGACTTGCACACAGCCAAATTTGCACTCAGGAAGATGGATCTTGACTCCAGACCCTGAACTCTCTGCACTATGGCATCACATAACAGCCCCTACCAAAGGGACTGAGGACACAAATACAGGTGAAGAACCCTTGATGGGGCTACTAAAGAAGAGGTGCATCCAAGCACGCTCAGTTTGTGATGGGTTAGTGTGTTTCAGCCTTCCAGCACCCCCTGGCAAATATGCTACTGCTGCAGGTACTCCAACCCATACCCCTAGTGGGGGAATCGTGCCAATGTGGCCAATAGGTGTTCCATGAAATGTGTCCATGTAACACAAAGAGCCTTTCACAGAATCGCGCTCCTCGCCTTAATGCTAGCACCCTCCCTCCAGGTTCTACTGTATCCCTCTCGCTTATATATAGTTAATAACAGCTAGCGTTTCTATAGTGCCTACTGTGTGCCAGGCACTGTGCTAAGTGCTTTACAAATAAGATCTCATTTGATCCTCACAATAGCTCTGAAGCAGATAGGATTATTATGACCATTTGATAGTTGAGGAAAATGTGGTAGACAGCAGTAAAGTGACTTGCCATGGGTTACACAGCTACTAAGTGTCTGAGGCTAGATTTGAACTCAGTTGTTTGTGACTCCAGGTCCAGTACTATCCATTGAGACACCCAGCTCTCTGTTTACAGCCTTTCTTTGCATCCTCACCACTTAGCACAGTGCTTTGAGCACAGTTAACTCTTAATAAATGACTGTCTTGACTTGACTTTCCATTTGAAGTTGTGGAGTCCTGGGGATACTGACCTCAGTTTAGGGGGTGATAAGTCTTAAGAAAAAAAATGGGTTTCTGACCATACCTGAGAGACTCAGAGCAGACCATCAAGGACAAGGCTGTTCAGAGGAGAGTTCATAAGAGAAGCAGTTAACAAACAAGTGTAAATAGAACAGTTCAAAAGGCAGTGCTGACCTCAGTGAGGCCTCTGTGCATTCTGAGACAGTCTGGCTGAAGACCCCTCACTGATAAAATGGACAGAGCACTGAGGAATGCTTTACAGTCATTCCAGTAAGAATACTGGCCCAGAGAATTGTAGCCTTTCTTATCAAGGCAAAATTTCCTAATCACAGCACCTCCAGCAGACCGAAGACAGTACAGTAGATGGTATTACCAAGGTTGGCAGGCTTAGGAAGAGCAAGAAAAAGCTACCATCTCCTCCTCAGGGGAGAGGCTTACTAAGCACAGCATTCTTAGTGGATTCAGACAAAGTGTTAGGTGATCCTGAAGATTATTACAACTGAAGAGAAACACCGGCATAAAATAACCAAGACTGTGGGGTAGAGAGAAGAGGTCCGGCAAAGAGCAGCGCAATGACCATCTGCTTTTCGGCTTCCTTGGCTTCTTTCAAGTTCCAGCTAAAATCTTACCTTTTACAGAAAGCCTTTTCTGATAGCCCTCAATGATGGTGCCTTCCCTCTGTTAAATACCTCCAATTTACATATTTTGTTTGCACATAGTTGTTTGCCTGTTGTCTCCCCATTAGACAGTGAGTTCTTTGAGAGCACGGGCTGTCTTTTGCCTTTCTTTGTACCCTCAGTGCTTAACACAATGCCTGGTCGTAGCAGGCATTTAACAAATGTTTATTGACCCGCTTGATAGTAACAAATGTATAGTAAATGATAGTAAAGAATGCCAGTATCATAATAAATCGCTTCTTCATGTGACTTGATCACATATTCCCCTTCATGCCGGTGCCTTGGTCACATTTGCCTATAAATGGCTGCCCTATACCTCATTTCTTTCTAGATCTATTCATCCCTCCAAATGGGTTGTATATGTGAGAGAGGGGGCTCAAGATTTATTGGTTCCCTTGGGAAATAGTGAGTTTGCCATCACTGAGCGGTCTTCAAGCCCAGGCTGCACAGCCAGTTGTCAGATGCATTGTAAAGATTTGGCTTCAAGCCTGGGTTCAACTCAAGGCCTCTTTCCTTCCAGACCTGGGATTTCGAGAAGGAATAAAGGATATAGCATTGTATCTACTTTGGGGAATTCAGCACCTGTCAACTCACAGCAAATATTTATTAAGTTCCTACTGTGTACAAGGCACTATGGATAAGGTGGGCTAGGACGTGGGCCTGGGATTTTTTTGGTATAGGGAACCTCCAGGTGAGAAAAGGACCAGTGCAAGTGGGAACCACCCCTGCAATTTAGAGTCCTGGAGAGTTGTCCAGAGCATTGAGAAGTAAATGACTTGCCATTATGTGTCAGAGATTAGGTTTGAGAATCTAGGTCTTTCTGACTTTGGCTCTCTACCACTACTCCAAGCCGCCTCTCAGTCACCAGCTCAGTTGAGGACCAAAAAAGAATTAACAGCTAGGGAGTGGAGGGGAACCAAAAAAGCCTTTGGGAGGTGGCCCCTTCAAGAATGAGGGTGTAAGGGCTCTCCTGCACTCGGGCCCTCTCTGTGACGTCTCTAGGCCTCTTGTGACCTCAGCTCAGTTGCGAAAGGGGGCAGCGCCCATTTCCTGTGCCCCCTCAGCACACGATCAGCAGTCGTCAGGACCCGAGCACCGAGCCGGGTCTGAGAAGGCAAAGGCCTAGGGGGACAGGCCGAGTGGGTCCTTGAGAAAGCGGAGTGAGTCAGTGACAGGAAGCGGAGGCCAGTGAGTGGGTATGGACTGGCAGACACAATACGTACTTCTCAAGGGGCTTCTGTGGAATGGGACTCCTGGATCCCTGAGGGCAAGAGCTGGTGATCCGCGAGCCTGGGTCCTGGAAGGTGGTGGGACAGAGGAAGGTGGTGCCCGGGTCTTTGACGATCTGGACTGGAGGCCGGGATGCCCGTGGGTGGCACCGAGAAAGGACTACGCCCGGATCTAGGAGGAAGTAGAAGCGCGTAGACTCTGGAGGTCCTGGACGGCTGGTTCTCGAAGGACTGGATGTTAAAGTTCCCGACCCCTTGGCCCGGCCTCCTCCGACCCAATCGGGTTACACCGTTTTTAGGACCCTTCCCCCAAATAGATCGCAGCCCCAAACCCTGGCGGGGCATAGGGCCCAGGAGTAAGAAGCGCGGCTCGTGGGCCCGCGCGCAAGATCACCTCCAAGGGGAGTTTCTAAGAAGTCCTTGGGCGGGGGAGAGTCCAGTTGGAGAGGGAAGTGGCCCGAGCCGCAGAGGGGGCGTGATGGGGCACGGGCCAGGGCGGTTTGCGACTGGGGGTGGGGGGTGGGGAGTGGGGGTGGGTGGGTTGGCGTGACAGTTTTCCCGGTTGGCGGCCTGCCTCCGCGGGGCGTCTCACAGTTGAGGGTCTGAGTGCCAGGGTCCGGGGAGAGACGCTCGGTTGGGAAGGTAGAGCGGTCTTGCCTGGGGAGGGGCGGGGACCTGTCTGCGGAGGCGGGGCTTCCAACCTCCGCCCTTCTCCCACACTCAGGCCCCGCCCCACCATGTGGCCTCAGCCCTTGCTCCTGCTGCTCCTGCTCTTGGCATCTACCCCCGAGGACCAAGCTGCACCCATCTCCGTCCCTGAGCATGCCCACGGGCACAATCACGCCCCCGGGGGGCTCGACGCTTCCGAAGGTCCGGGGCTGGGGCCCCTGGGCCTGCTGAGCATCCGCAGCCTCCTCCGCAGCCTCAACCGCCTCCTCCTTCGGGTGAGTAGAAGGAAGGCCGAGGGATGTGGAGGACCGAGCCAAGGACCTGGCTCCAGAACCTAGCCTAGAGGACAGCGAGGCAACAAATACGGGTGAAATGTTTCCTAGGGCCCGTGACAGAGGGTCCTAGCGATAGAAACTGAGAGCGAGATGGCAGACGGGGACGCGAGGGTTCAGAGGGATGAGCGAATACAAGGACAAGGTGGACAAAATTGTAAGGCAGGAATGAGGGAAGGGGTGGAGGGAGCTGACAGGCAAAAGGATGAGGAAGGGCAAAGACGACTCAGCCGTGGAAGAGACGGTAAAAGATGGGAAGGTAAGAATAAGGTACAAAAGAAACTGGATGGGGGAGGGAGGGGGGTGATGTTCGGAGAGAAGGAAAGAGAGGAAGATGAGAGGACAGAGGGGCTGAGGCTTAGGCATTGAGAATAGGGGGAAAGACCGGCTAGGGAAGCTGGAGAAAGGCCAGAAGTTTGGAGATACAGAATCAGAAAGAGGGAGGATGGGAGGAGGAACTTATGAGAGGGAGACTGAGGAGTTGGAGGAGGGTTCACTCCATTCCACTGATTTCCCCATGGTCCTTTCTGAATTCTCTTCTACCTGCCCCTGGCTTCCTACCTTCCTCTTTTCTTGGCTGGGGCTTCCCCAGGAAGATCTGCTTCGGGGTGTGGACAGCCTCATGACACCTTCGGTGGATTTTAGGAGCCTCCCCCCCAATTACCACAATGAGGACCAGAAACAACATCGCTTGGGTAACAGCACTGTGTACAGCCACCACCAGATAGACAAGGTCAGCCTCCTTGCCCCTTCTCAGCCTCCCAAGCCCATGTCTCTGCCCAGCTACCTCTAGCCAGCCACCCATCTCTGCTCATTCCCACTCTGGCCCAATACCTCTTAGACTATGACTTTGGCCAACACTGGTAACAGCTGAGAAGGAAATTTGGTGATGGGCAGAAAATGCATTGGTAAAGGGAATGGGTTTCATTTTCTGCCTGCCCCCCAACACCCATACACATATACACATAGGTGACTGATAATCGGACTGGAGATGTGATGATTTCAGAGAAGATGGTGGCTGCAATTGAGCCTTCAGAAGGGAACATGGAGGACGATTGGAAGGTCAGAGATGCTTCTGTTGCCCAGAAAATTTCAGTGTTGGACCCTTGTGGCGTCCAAGGAGAAAAGATGGAGGAACTGTAACACTCTGTCTTTGAGGGTGCCCCTACCAAGGGGCAAGACCAAGGAACAGGTTCATGTTGCTCTCGCCTTTGTCCATGCCTCTATCTCCCTAGTAATCAGGGCTGGGACTGAAAGAAATGGAGCGAAGTAGGAGGGGAAAGGGTCAGGAGATCTCTCTCTTCCCTTCCTTGAAGCTTGCGAATACATGGCCCCAGCTGGTAGGCACAGCAAGAGTAGGTGAAGGTGGCAGGGGCAGAGGCAGAAATAGGAAGGAGGAAGTTAGGGTTGGCCACAAGGGGTAGTGAATTCACCATCCCAAGAAGTCTTCAAGCAAAGGCAGGCTCAGTGTCCGCTTTTTAAGATAATGTCTTGGGGGACTCCTGCTCAAGTAGAGAAGGCCTTTTCAGTTCAGAGACCTTGTGTTTCTGTGATTCTAGGCAACTGAAGATGAGGAGAATGAACCACCCCAGACTCTTCCCAACAGTGGACTGAGCGGCTCCCATGCCGAAGCCCAGCCCAGAGTGTCTTTCTGGATCGTCAGGCTGCCACATCAGATAGCCCGAGCTGAGAGCCGGGCTGGGAGCCGCTGGCTCAGCGAGAAGCGTCACCGGCTTCAGGCTATCCGGGATGGGCTTCGGGAGGGAGCCCACGAGGAAGCCCCCTTGCACCTCCACCCTGTGCCTCGAAGGGCCCACTTTCTCTATGTCCTAAGGCCCCCCCGGCAGCTTTAGGCTACAGGGGTTGGCAAAGAGGCAGACTGAAGGCAGTAGCAGAAATGAGAGGCAAGGATGCCTGCATCAGCCCCTCGGTCTCCTTGGAAATAAATAAAAGTTCTATCTTCAGTGAGAACGGCATCAAGGCTGTCATCTCTGGCCCTTCCCTGTCATAGCAAGGCCCTGTCTCTCATCCATGTCTCTTCTCTCCGGTTCCATCACCACAGCCTGAAATAGAGAAAGTTCCTGGATAAGAATCAAAAGACTTGGGTCTCACCTCCAATGCCTTGGGCTAGTTACTTTTCAGATTGTCAATTTCCTCATTAGTAAAATTAGCATAAGGGGTTTTCTGCTGGCCAGAAGATACAGAAAAACCAAGTGTAGGATCTAAGACACTCACTCTCAGTCTCTCCAGAAAACAAAAAATGACCCCAGGGTAGATGGTGGGTCACTGTACCCAGTCTAAACCACAGCTCAAGATACTCCTCTGACTCAAAGTAAACACATTAGTTCAAAATAAAATACTGAAGAAAATGCACGTAGGATACAGCCTCCCACAACTTACTACACCGGTGATAAAAGACACACATAGAAGAGGTGAGACCAGGACACATGAAGGGAATTAGGGAACATACATGAAAAGCCACGTGCCCCAGGAACAACCTGTGGCTTTGCAGGGTTGCCTGTGTCCTCTTAGCATATAACACTTTCTCTGCTACGTATCTCCTTTCCTCAGCTGTATGGTTGTATTTCAGCTCTTGTGGGGCAACCGCTGGCTCTCCTCTCTTCAATGCAGTGGTTAGAAAGCCTCTCCTTGACAGGGGCAGGTTGAGCTTTTTTGATACATAGCCCAGTCACCATACCTAACTAAGGACAGCCAAATAAACCAGTCGGAGCGGCCCCTTTCTAAGAGTCTCTGTTCTTTAGAAGGCTTGTGTCTGGTGTTAATGTGAAGTTTGTTAATGTGAAGAAAATTCCTCCTTTGTAATCCAAAGGAACAACAACAAAAAAAAGGTAAGGACATTTGTTTTCCATTCTCCTGACCCAGTAATGCACCTCCTGGGTAGCATAAAACTTCACTTATCCTACCTGCATCAAAAGGGTATTGGAGGAATTGTTTTGCAAATTTTACAAATGCTTTAGAAAAGTTGAGTTATTTCCAGTCCCACTTCTGCCCATTATAATCTATCATGCTTAGTCATCTCTTATTTCTGGCCTTATAGAAATATAATCCTTAGAGGATC
Organism: Phalanger gymnotis; assembly: GCA_028646595.1. Classification (NCBI taxonomy): domain Eukaryota; kingdom Metazoa; phylum Chordata; class Mammalia; order Diprotodontia; family Phalangeridae; genus Phalanger; species Phalanger gymnotis. Next base: position 810,018,009 of record CM053622.1, on the reverse strand, counting down.
TCCAGTACCTTGGGTTGCCTGCTGTCATGTATCTAGGACAGCCAGCCCTCTAGACCTTGTGAAACACTTTTGCCCCTTCACAGAACACGGTGTCCCATAAGAAGAGTGTTTTACTTACTGGCATTAAAGGGTGTGGCTTGGAGCAGCTGTTTTAGGTGCCATAACTGTCTTGGCCACCAGATGATGCTCAAAGCTAGCTTCGACAGCTCCTACCTGTGTAGGTGCAAAAAGTATCTAACAGTCTCACCTTCCCAGACTCTTTTAGTGCTTTCTGAGTGGACTATTATGTAGGGATATTCCAATAATAACTCATTTCTCCAGCATGGTCCCAAAGAATTCACTCATTCAGCATATTGGCTAAAATGCATTTATCCTACAATGAAAACAAATGTAAAGCTTAATAGTAAGCTCTGAAGAGACTCAGCACACCATGTTTTGGTAAAGTTGAATTTCCAATTCCTCCTTCCCCCCAACCCTATTCTTGATCAAATCTCTTCACTTTTTCAGGGTAGAGGGATAAGCCTCCTTGATCTAAACATCGAAGGAGGAAGGGGAAATTATGTCTCCACTCTCCAACTTGCTTCTCTTGTAGAAACTATACCCAGCTCCTAGCTTTTAACCAGGCCATTTTGGTGTTCAGGTCAGTGTCCCAGACCTTCTGATGCTTTTTTAAAATGCTTTTTGAGGGTGATGCTGGCACTAGGGGGCTTCTGAGAGTGCTCACCGGGGGCCATCCCACCCATCTACCCCCACAGCTTCCTTCACCAAATCTTGGTTGGCCAATGAAACCAGAAGGCTGAGGGAAGATTGAGCTGCTCCATATTTCTATGGCTTTCCCCATGTTCAGAGACCTCAGAGGAGTGGGGAAGAGCATGCAAAGAGTGGAAGGGGCAAGTTATGTAGGGAATCTTTGTTGAATTGTTGAAACACAGACGGGGAAAACTCCAATTTTTCCTAAAGGGAGAGTTCCTGGAAATCAGAGACCCATTGGGTGACTGGGAGTTTTTGAGTTGTTTGTTAAAGGGTCATGGTGGGAATTGGGGGAAATGTTGCATTGTGAATGGTTCTGGGGGTGGACTCCTCTATTAACGGAGCTGGACAACTCTTGAGTTTTCCAAGGAGGATTGTAGGAAACTGGATAGGCAAGAGGGAGGGGGCGCCCCCAGGAACCCCCCCACCCCCGCCCTAAAAAGAAAGACGGGGATAATTTTCTTCCTGCCTGGCGGGGTGGTGGGGCGGGCGCTAAGTTTGGCAGTGTAGCCTCCTCTTAAATTCCTGACACGTTCTAAAGAATCCTTGGAAAGGCTTAAGCCCAAAAAAGATGGGGACCCTGTCTGAGGGAAGGGGCGGGGAAAGGGACGGCCCCAAACGTCCCAACCGAAATTGCTTCCCCGCCCTCCTCCGGGCTGGATGGGGGAGGGAGGCAAAGGAGGGTCTTTGCGCAGGCGCGAGCCCTGGCCACAACGCATGCGCATGGCATGCCAACGGTTGCTGAGCTCGCTACTCTTGCGCCTGCGCTCTGCCTCCATGGGGGGGTGCTCCCTAGGCGAGAAACGCATAAACCCGTGACGCATGCGTACCCACGGCTGCCGCTTCTTCGACGCCCAGGGCTTCCTGATTCTGGCGGGAAAGGCACCGGCTCCGAGCTTCCGCTAGTTGTCGAAGCCCAAGCTGGGCAGCAAGGTGAGGGGCGAGCTCCTCACCGTGACTGTCAGAGAGAGGGGAGTCGGGGACCACAAGACGGCCGGGGAGAGAGGAAACCCCAAGCCTGTCAGAGAGGGGGGTCCCCAAGTTCTGTGAGAAAGAGCCCCCAAGCCTGTCAGGGAGGAGCCCCCTAGCTTATCAGAGAAGGGGGTCCCCAAGCCTGTCAGAGAAGAGGCCCCCAGCCTATCAGAAGGAGCCCCCTAGCTTATCAGAGAAGGGGGTCCCCAAGTTCTATGAGAAAGAGCCCCCAAGCTTGTCAGGGAGGAGCCCCCTAGCTTATCAGAGAAGGGGGTCCCCAAGCTTGTCTGGGAAGCCTCCAGTCCTATAAAGGGCTCCAAATAGTGTGGGTGAAATCCCCAGATCTGTCAGGGAGAGGCCCCAAACATCAGACCTTGTCAGGAATGACCCAGAATGTTTCTGGAGACCCCAAAGATTCTTATGGATAGCCCCCCTGCCAGGAGCAGGGGGCCAGGGAGCCCCCCAGCCTCTTAGAACAGGAGTGACCCCCAGACCCTAACAGATGACATCCCCTCCCAACCCCTTAAGGGGCCCCTGAGGTCCTCCCAATTCTGTGGGTGAAAGAGCCCCAGGTCCTTTCAGCGCCATCCCTCCACTGGGAGAGCGAGGCCCAGCCCAGGCCCCGGGCGCCCCCAGGACAAAGGAGAACAGGCTCTGGATAATGATCTGGGCTCCATTAAGGCGGGCAGGCCCTAATTAAGATGGAAGATGGAGGGGTGCAGGCTGGGCGTGGGTCGGGCCTCAGTCCTGCTCTCTGCGCTTATAGGGAAACAGTGGCTGTCGTCTGCCCCCGAGCCCGCCTGCCCCTTCCCCTCGCTAGAGAAGCGGGGGTCCATGGATATTGTGCAGAGCCAGGGGGCCAACACCCCCAGACCCGCCAGCCTGACACCAGAAAGTGGGTAACTCGCCGTGCCCTCCCAAGGTGGGGCAGGGGTGGGGGGGTCAGTGCTGGGGCCTCAGGACCCCTGGGGTTTGGCCCCAGAAGGGACTCATCCCAGCAGGTGGTAGGAGGCAGCTGACTCAGCTTGGGGGGGGCCTGAGGCAGGGGTACGGGGTAGAGATGGGGTGCTATGCCGGGCTCTGGGATGCAAAGAAGGGAGAAATGAATCACCCCACTCTGCTGGTCCCCAAGAGGACTGTTCTAGGGGAGAAGGGTGAGCAGTAAGGCAGAGTGAGAGTGAGAGTCAGGATCCAGAAAGGCCCCGGGGAGGAGGGGGCTCCCAAGCTGGCCCGCGGCCCAGGTGAGGCCTAGAGGTGGGAGATGCAACAGGGAACAGGCTAATTCACTGATCCATGGTGCCTCGGGAGGCGGGGTGGTGGGGGTCCAAGCCAGGGGCTCCCAGAGTCCTGTCCCCTGCCTCTTGAGCTGTGCTCCCTTGGGCCCATACCTTATTTTAGCTGAACCCCAATTTCCTTCTCAGCCAAATGAAGCATTTTTACTCTTAGGTGAGTAAGTTACCTTCTCTGGGCCTCAGTTTCCTGGCATGTAAATTAAGAAGGAGTGACCTCTAACCAGTCTCAGGAGGAAGTCTTTAGGGGATAATTTGGGGAGTGAGCCAAGGAAAGGGGTTTTGTGGGGCCCAGATGCTGGCCAGGGCCTATCGTGGAGTGATAGTGAATGAGCAGTTCCTAGCCTCTGCCCTCCTGCCCCGCCCCACTCTGTGGCCCTTTGGGCAGTATCCTGGGGGATGGGCCCAGAGGTGGAAGGACCAGGGTCTGGGGTCACATTGCTGGTGGGGAGGCCAGAGGGTCAAGGAGGCTGGGGCACCCGTAACCAAAGTGGGGGCTTCTAAAAATGACCCAGGAAAGCAGCCATGTGCTGGGGAGCCTCAGTGGCCCGTTCTAACTAGAGAAGGCTTAAGAATGTTGTCAAGGGGTGGGGCCCGGCCTGCCCTCAGTTTTCCCACATGTAGAGAGAAAGGTGAACGTCCACTCTTTTATCACCTCCCCAGCTCACTGTGCAGAAATCCAGTAGAAACAGAACATCTTTGACAGTTAGAAGGCCTCGGCTCTAGGTTCTAATTCTCTCCACTTCCTGGCTGTGACTTTGCCACCGTAACCTCTCAGGTCAATCTCAGTTAACCCTGGGAAGATCTGTTTTCCCTGTAAAATGGTGTGTAGACTAGCTCTAAATGCCTATAGCCTCTGGTCTTCCCAGCTCTAACACTGAGATGCTGGACCTCTCAGACCAGAGACTTTGTCTAGGTGTAAGCAGCCCTCGGATACTGCAGGCCTGAGCTGAGCGGGGCAGGAGCCTCCAGAGTCCCACCACACCAGCCATCCATCCCGATCCTCCAGACTCCTGGAGTAGGGGAAGAGGAGCTCAGAGAACATCTTTGCTATGTCTCTGACTGTCAGCCAAAGCCGGCATGGATGCTGCTGGACCAGAGCGGAAGTGCTATCCTGGGGCAGAAATAGTAGTGACCTTGGGGAGGGGGAAGGGGAAGTCCCTGGTCCATCTCAGAATTTGTAATAGCAGAGAAGAAGGTAAGGTATAGTCTGACGCTCTAGACTTGGAAGAGCACTTCAAACATGTAGGTACAGGAGAGGTAGCATCTGTTTGCATAAAATTTTATAATTGGTCCAGGAGGTGTGGCAGGCTCCTAAGAATGAAATTCTGAAGATACAAAGGGAAGCCTTTCTGATAAAGAGGAAAAAAGAGTGTCTATGTAAGTAGATAAAGGTGTTCAAAAAAAGCACCAACCAGGGAGCAGCTAGGTGGGACAGTGAGTAGAGCCCCGGCCCTGAAGTCAGGAGGACCTGAGTTCAAATCCTCCTGCAGGCACTTGATGTACTTACTAGCTGTGTGACCTTGGGCGAGTCACTTAACCCCAATTGCCCTGCCTTCCACCTTCCAAAAAAAAAAAGCACCAACCAATTTAGATTTCATAAAGTTATCAGTAGGAGATGGAAGCAAGGACAGGTAACCAAAGATGCATATAAAATCGTTCAATACATTAGTATTAAAGTTTGAAGGGAGCTGAGGCTGGCAATAAATGCTAAAAACAATGGAGAGGGAGTTTCTCTCTAGACAGGGGAAAGAGCAGGACTAAGGAAGGAATAAGATCACTGCTCGTGGTGAATGGAATGGTTTCTGTATGAGAGGCGGAAGTTACCCATCTCTTTTGTTGTTGTTGTTGTTGTTGTTGTTGTTGTTCTGTGTGCTCCAAGAAAGAGAACAGTCTTGAATTGGAAAGAATAGAGCAAAATTAATTAACAGGCTATTGAAATCCAAGATAAGTAAAGATATGATGAGCACCTTGAGCAGCCCAACGAGCTGCATGTTGTACTGTAAGAGTAAATGCTGGCTAACAGGCAGGGCCAGAAAGGACTGGAAGAGGACAGATGTCCACATTTTTTCAACAAGGAGAAGAAACTGGACCGTACAGACCACCCAGCGAGACTGACTTTAACTTACGTCCAGATTCTCTAATGTATTATTGAAGGCTTTGTTAATAAACATCCTGAACAAGGAAGCGGTGGTGACAGAACCTCATGGCTTCCTCAGGAGTATTTGGTGCCAGGCATATCCTCTTTTTCTTGTTTGACTGGGTTATTCTGTGAGTAAATCTGAGGAATGTGGTAGGGAAGTTTACCAAGATTTTAGCAAGATTTGACAGTCTTCTGTGCTGATTAGATGAAGAGATGTGAGCTAGACTATACTGTACAGCAAGGTGTTTTCAGAACAGCTTGTATGACCACACCCAAAGTACAGGCATGTGTTATTCTAGATTAGCCAGGAGGAAGTCTCTGGTGGAGTACTCCCAGAATTTGTGCTAGTTAACATTTTTAATGATGACTTGACTAAAGACATAAATGACATGTATCAGATTTACAGATGGCACAAGACTGGGAAGGACAGCAAACATAGTAGATGGAAATCAATAAGCATTTATTCAGTGCCTGCTGTCTGCCAGGCAGTGTGCGAAGTGCTTTGGATACAAAAATAAAAATGAAAGGCACAGTTTTCAAGGAATTTATACTCTATGGGGCCATACAAATACATACAGATAAATACAATAGCAGATGACGAGCTGTCAGGAAAAGTTTCATATAGAAGGTATTACTTAAGAGGAGTTTTGAAGGAAATGGGATTTTTTTCATTCTTTTAAAATTTTTTTTGGGAGGAACACAATCAGGGTGACTTGCCCAGGGTCATACAGCTAGTAAGTGATTTAAATTCAGGTCTTCCTGCCTTCACGGGCTGTTGCACCACCCAGCTGCCCCAGGAAATGGGATTTTAAGAGGTAGAAGTGAGGAGGGTGTGGGCTCTCTCCAGTTTAAAGGCACTGAGACTAGAAATGGAATGTTGTATATGAAGAACACCAAGAAGGCCAGTCTGTCTGGACCTCAGAATTCCAGAAGGGGAATAACATATAACAGGGTTGGAAAGGCAGGCCGAAGTTGGGTTGTGAAGGGCTTTAAAAGCAAAATAAAGAATTCCTATAAACTAGCTGGCCTCTGAGCTGAGTTGGCTCTTCTAGCTTTCCAATTCTGTGACCCTGTGATATTTGATCCTAAAGGCAATAAATAGCCAGTGGAATTCGTTGAGTGGAGGAGAGGCCTGCACGTTAGGAAGATCTCTTTGGCAGCTGAGTGGAACATAAATTGAAGATGGAGAGGCTTGAAATGAGGACACCAATTAGGAGGCTAGTACGGTAGTCTTGGTAGGAGAGGACGAGGCAGGGCCTGTTGTGAGAACAGAGAAGGGACAGATGGGAAAATGCTGTGAAGGTCGATTGTCTGTGAATTTATCGATTCATTGGATATGTGGGAGTGAGGGAGAGTGACTCCAAGGTTGTGAACCTGGGTAACTGGAAGGATGGCAATGCCTTCAATAAAAACAGGGAAGTTTGGAGGAGGGGCAGGTTAGGGGAAAAGATAATGAGTTCTGTTTTGGACATGTTGAATCTTCAGTGCCTCCCAGACATCCAGTTCAGCGGAAGATGTGTAATTGGAGAGACGATTCTCAATATACAGCTCAGGGAGTCATCTGCTTAGAATTAAACCCCTGAAAGCTGCTGAGGTCCCCACGTGAGGGAAGAGGGTTAGGGTAGGAGAAGAGCCTCAGGGTACAGCCACAGGAAAGAAGCCAGCCTTCAATAGTAGAGTTATTTACTTAAAGCTGGAAGATACCTTACAGACTACCTATCCCACCCCCACCCCCCATGAGGAACCAAGGGTAGCACACAGTCACATGGGTAATAAGCAACAGGGCTGGAACTGGAATCCAGGTTCTCTAGCCCCCGACCCAGCACAGGAAAAGGGGACTGAGGAGTCACCAAACCAATATGAAGGAAGAGAGGAGAGAGTTTCCACGAGGCTCTCCTGGACACCCACTGCAGGAAAGAGTGGTCCAGAGTGTCAGAGCAAGATCCAGAAATTCACGCCAGGCTAGAAATGAAGTAGGGATAACGCCAAGTCTTAAACAAATTTGGAAAATGAACAAGAGCGAGATGGAAGATTCACCTGAAGAGGATCTGGGGGTTGTAGTGGGCTGCATTTTCGGTAAGAGTCCGTGTTGTGATAAGACAGCCAACAAAGCGAATGGGATCTTTAGGTGTATTGACCATGGCCCCCAGCCCTGCCAGACCACATCTGGAGCGTTCTGTCCTGTTCCAAGTACAGCATTTCAGGAACGACGCTGGTGAACTAAGAAAGACCTGTCTTGTGAAGGAACTGAATGTTTAACGTGTAGACTTAAGGACAAAAATAGCCATGTTTTACGTATTTAAGAGATTAATTAGCTTGTTCTGCGTGGCCACAGAGGGCAAAACTAGGAATGATAAGTGGAAGTTGCTGGGATGCAGGTTCAGGCTTAATCTTAGCGAGAATTTCCCAGCAATTAAAGCTATCCAAAGATGGAGTGGGCCACGCCTGGAAGTGGTGGGTTCCCCCTTGCTAGCAGACATTTTTCTAGGCACTAGGGGCAGAAAGACAAAAGTGAAAGTAGCCCTTGCCCTCCTCTAGGTTGGACTCAGTGAGACAAAGACACAAGGATGGGGTGGGGAAACACAAGAGTCACAAGTGGGAGACAAAGATTGAAAAATTAGTGTTGTGGAGGAGAAAGAAACAGGAGAGACAGATGGAGGAGAAAGCCAGGGGAGACACAGAGATGGGAGCAACATGGACAGGATGAGCAGGAGAAGGAAGAGTCAAAGACAAGGAAGATGAGTACAGAGACACATGAGACAGATGGAGAGACCATAAAGAAAAGGAAATTAGCCCAGATGTTTGGACAAAGAAAAACAGATAAAAGACATTGTCAGAAAGGTGGGAGATACCAGCAGTGAGAAGAGAATTGTCCAAGGCTTAGGAAGTGGACTTCTGAAGATGAGAGTTAGGAGAAATGAGGAAAAGATGTACAACCTATGTACGATTGAGGAGTGAAGCACAGAGATGGGTCAGTGACCCAGATATGAAAGAGATGACCCAGAGATAGGACATGTGGACACTGGTTGGAAAAGACATGAACATTGACCTATCCGAGATGGGGAAGGAAGAGACAGATGAAATACCAGGAGATGTGCCCAAAGATAGGAGAGTCCTTGACTCTACTCCAAGGACCCCTCTCCCTGCCTGCCTGCCTTCATTTCTGAGCTGATGACGTCTGGACAGAGCAGAACACTGCCGGATGGTATAAGGAGAGGTCCAGATCAGGGGCTGGGGTCAGACAGCCGGAGACAATTCCGCCAGGGATCGATATAGTCTTCCCGACAGTTATTGGATTGTTCTTGCCACTTGGGGCTCTCAGCTCCTCCCAGTATCCTGTGCTCCTGACCTGCCCACCTCCCTGCCTACTAACTTAGATTTTCAAGGGTCCTGTTGGCTATGGCAAGGTGGGTGAGACTGGAATATTGAAGGATCTTACAAGTGAGCTGGATAGTCCCCTCCCCTACTCTCTCTTCCTTTAACTCTCTCTTAAGGGACATTATTTATCACTACCCCCCACCCCCATTCCTCCTGTCCTCCACTGGCCTACATTTTCAGGGAAACCTAAGCGTTCATGTCTGGATGGCTTGGCCGAGGGGTGAAGAACCTGCAGCCTCAAGGCCACATGTGGCCCTCTAGGTCCTCGAGTGCAGCCCTTTGACTGAATCCAAATATCACAGAACAGATCCCCTTAATAAAAGGATTTGTTCTGTAAAACCTGGACTCATTCAAAAGGCCACACCTCGAGGACCTAGAAGGCCACATGTAGCCTCAAGGCCGCAGGTTCCCTACCCCTGGCTTGGTCTGACCTCAGGCAGGATCGGTCAATCAAGAAACATTTATCAAGTGGGTACTATGTGCTAGGCACTGTGCTAAGTTCTGGGGATACAAAGAAAAGGGGAAAATAGCCCTTGTTCAGGAGCTCACGGTCCAATGAGGGAGAGAGTCAATAGAAGGAAGGCCTAGAATGAAGGAGAATCAGGAAAGGCTTCCTGTAGATGATGGGATTTAGCTGAGACTTAGGGAAACCTGGCAGAGATAAGGAGGAAGATTTAAAGGCATGGACGACAGCCAAGGGAGATGCTCAGAGTAGGGAGATGGGAGGCTCTTGTGTGGAGAGCAGCAGGCAGGGGTCGCTGGGTCATAGAGTACATGGGAAGGAGGAAAGTCTGAGTTTTCCAGCTTAAGAGATTGGGAGGTGCTGCCTTTAACAGTAATAAGGAAGTTTGAAGAGAGAAGGCTTTGAGGGGAAAGATAACAAGTACGTTTTGGGGCACATTAAGATGTTTATGAGACATCATATTGGGGAATCCAGTGGGCAACTGGAGATGTCATTCTGGAAGTCATCAGAGAAGTCAGGGCCCTATAAGCAGATGTGAGCATCATCAGTATAGAGAAGAGAAGCTTCTGGGAGCCGAGGAGATCAAGTGAAGTCATATAAAGAGAGTAGAGCAGAGGGCCCAGGACAGAGTCCTGAGGGACACTTAACCATGGGAGGGCCGGATCTGGAGGAGGATCCGGCAAAGGAGAGAAAGAGAGATGGAGACTGAGAGAGAGAGGAGAGAGAGAGATTGAGAGAAGGAGAGAGAGAGGGGAGAGAGAGAAGAGAGGGAGGGAGAGAGGGGAGAGAGACGGGGGGGGAGAGGGAGAGGAGAGAGACAGAGATGGGGAGAGAGAAAGAGAGAGAGAGAGGAGAAGTGGGGGGAGAGGAGAGAGACTAGGAGAGAGGTGGGGAGAGAGACAGAGAGGGAGAGAGGAAGAGAGAGGGAGGGAGGAAGAGAGAGACAGAGAGGAAAGAGAGACAGAGACAGAGGAGACACACACACACACACACACACACACACACGGAGAGAGAGAGGGAGAGGGAGAAATGTCCCAAAATCCTTCTCTGGGAAGAGCGAATCAAGGCCAGAATGATCAACAGTGTCCAAGGCTACAGGGAGGAGAAGCATGAAGAGAATTAGCTTTGGTAACTTTAAAGGGAGTTGGAAAGAGTGAAAGGGAAGGCAGTGTGGAGCCAGACGCTGAAGGGCCTCCTCCGGCCTAGGTTTAGCCCCCAGGTAGGGGAGCAATGCGATGGCAGTGATGAGGGACAAAAGCATCGAATGCCGAGGGGGACAAGGGCGTGTGTGGAGGCAGTGGAGGAGCAGCCAATGGGCAAGAAGACAAATGAGAATGGAGGTAAAAGGGGTAGAGATCTGCTAGAGAAGATAGAAGGAATGGGATCACTGGTGAATGTAGAGGGGTTGGGCACCGGGGCCTAACAAAGCTCCCTATCTTTGCCCTTCCCTCCCTCTTCTCTCCCCAGTGGTGCTTTGGGATCCGCCTGAGGACTGGGGGCTCGCCCTGGAGGAGCAGGTGCTCAACTCTACTTTTGAAGCTTGTGACTCAGAAAAGAAAGGTGAGGAAAGAGAATGCTGGGAAGCGAGATGGGCATGAGAATGGCCTAGACTGAGGACCTTGTGGCAAAGGGGATAGAATGTGGGACTCTATTGTAAGGGGGAAGCACATAACTGACCTGGCTGGCCTGGTCAAGAGAATAAGGTGAAACTGAGGTCTGGGGGAAAGAGCCCTGGGAGAGGAAAAGAAGGATGGGCCATCTTGGGGAGTGGGTGCCCTGGGAATACCCTCAGGAGGAGGTTGGCCTGGCCTGGAGATCCCTGGGAGAACCAGGGAGAGAGCCAAGCCTGAACTCAGCCCAGGCTCCTCCCGGCTGTCCCCAGGTGTAGTAGCTGTGGGTCAGGTTCTGGCGTACCTGGAGGCAGTGACGGGACGGGGTCCCCGGGACAGTAACCTGTGCAGCCTGGCCCAGGCCCTGGACCGTTATGGGGAGGGCCCCAGCGCCATTGTAGACCGGGCCACTTTCTTCAGCATCATGCAGGGCTGGATTGCTGCCTGCCAGCTAGGGCCGTAGGTGCCACCCTTCATTCTCCCTCTCTTCCCACTGGGCCCCAACCCTGTGTGTGACTCCAGGTCTTCCTGTGAAAGCCTGGAGCAGGGGAGGTTGGGAGGTGGGGAGGGGGCACCAGTCCCTGTCCATCCATCCTCTTTGTCTCTCCTCCCCTCCCTTCCTCCTTTCCATATGGACCTGAGCTCTCACTCACCATCTGGCCTCCCTCTCCATCCTGCTGGGCCTCCTCCTCTGGCCTAGGCTTTCCTCCCGCTGCTAGCCCAGGAGGGCTGGGCCTGCAGGCTTTCTGAGCTTCCTCTTTTTGCTGCAGGGGATTAGAGCGAGAGGAGGAGGCAGCCTCGGAACCCAGCCTCCTGCCATCTGGTGAGGACTCTATTTATAGCCTGAAGCAGTCACAGCCAGGGTCAGACAGTAGGGGGGACTTCTCCGGGAGCCCATGAGGCCCTCCAAGGAAGAGGGCCCTTCCTGTTCCTGCAATCTAGCCCCTCCAGAGTGCTGGTCAAAGGGCTGGTCCACCCTGCCTGTCCTCCATCCCTTCTGGCCTCTCCCGAGCTCTCTCCTTACTCCTGCTACTGGGCCTTACCCTCGTTTTATCGCTTAGTACATGGAAAGAATATCGCATTTAGAATCTTAAGACCTTTTATGTGCTATCCACGTTGATCCAAGGAAAATCTCTTCCTCTCTCCAGGCCTCAGTTTTCTCATCTGTGAAATGGGTTTATTCTAGATGACTCCTAATGTTCCTCCCAGCCCTGAATCCTATGATTCTGTGTGCCCCATTTCCCTCCTAGGGAAGGCCTCTGTCTGTCTCAGTGTAGGGCCTAGCTCCTTGACCTTGGGGGTCAGAGGGTCTCACAGATCAGTGCCTGGGCTATGCTCATGGTCTCCTGGGTGTGTGTGTGTCCATGTTGCCCTAGGAGACCCTGCCCAACTGGAGAGCTTTGGAGGCGAGGAACATGGGCCTAAACTGTGAGTAGGCCTTGAAGGAAACTGTTGGTGGAGCAGCAGCATGTCTTAAGCACTGTCTGCACCAGGCGCTGCGCTGGTGATGGAGATAGGAGATAAAAGTTTGTCTAGGACTCCCTGGAGCCAGAGGGAGAGGCCACATACATATGTGGATATGCACCCGTGCATGCATGTGTGCACACACACACGCCCCCACACACCATGTACATATCCGTGCCTACACAGTGTACATATGCCCACATGCACCTCACATGTGTACGTGCCACACACATGCATGCATACATGCAATGCACATGCACCACATGCACACCACACACGTGCCCACATGTGCACACTCCACCCATGCACACGCACACCACATACCACACACGTGCACACATACCACACACATGTTCACACATGCGCACACACTACACACACACACACACACACACACACACACACACACACACACACCGTAAGCTTGGACAGGAAGATCCTCAGTCCCTTGGCTCTTGGGGAATACCCGGCATAGGGGGAGGAGAGAGAATGGAGACAAGCAAAGAGCGAGGCCTCCTAAACCTGGATGGGGCCGTTATCATAGGTCCAAAGGCTGGCTCATGCGAAATTCCCTCTCAGAGATGGGGTCCCAGAAAAGGGAGGCAGGAGACTGGCCCTGATGACCGAGCCATGCCTGCTTGGTCCTACAGGCCAGCCGCAGCCGAACTGCTCAGCAGCCTGGAGGAGCTGGAACTCAGCAACCGGAGGCTAGCTGGTGAAAACGCCAAGCTACAGAGAAGTGTGGAGATGGCTGATGAGGGAGCCGTGTGCATGGGGGAGGAGCTGGCCTCCCTTCGAAAGCAGCTCCGCAGGTCTGCAGTTCCTGACACCCCAGGGGAGCCGAGCCCTTCCCAGCCTGTTGAGACCCCTGGGTGCTCAAGGAGTTCCCCTGCTTTTGAGACCTTCTCTCTGGGAACCTCTTGGACCTCCAGTTCTGACCTCCTCCAGGGACATTGCCTGCACTACTTCTCCTAGAGAACTTGAGGGTTCCTGTTCTCCCCTGACCTTCCCCATGGCTCTCCCATCCACACTTCCCCTGGGGGGAGGGGGCACAGTGTGCCTCTGGAGGACCATCTCTTCTGATTAACTCCCAGGGCCCTAATCTCTAAACTCCCCTAGTGGCTATTCACTCTTTCCCCCAGGGTCTTCTCCAGCTGTGCCCCCTTACCACGTTTTCTCTCACCCCAACTTTCCTCCTAACATTCTCCATTAGCACCCATTTGCATCTTGTAGCTCTCCCTTATCTTTCCTGGCTCAGTTCCCAGCAGGCTTTGCAGTTTGCCAAGGCTGTGGATGAGGAACTGGAAGATATGAAGAGTTTGGCCAAGAGCCTGGAGGAGAAGAACCGAAGCCTTGTGGCCCAGGCCCGGCAGACGGTGAGCATGGCTCCCAGGCTGGTCCCTTCTTGCCCAGCCTTCCCCTGGCCCCCACCCTCAACTGCTGGCAGAGAGCCTCTTAAGATTCCTCCCAGAGTGCTTTGCAGGGGAATGACGGACAAGGGGGTGACTGGGGCAAGGAGGGGAAGAGACAGTGGGACCAAGTCTGCCATGGGAAGGCATGGAGTCAGTCCTCTCAGGGAGTCCTTGGTGTGTCTCGCTGCTATAGGCTAGCCCAGCTAGCCTGACGTGGATGGGAGGGCCAGGCCCAGGGGCCCCCAGTGATGGGCTTTGGCTTTCCCTGTGATCCCTGGGCAGGAAAGAGAACAGCAGCAGCTGGTGGCTGAGGTGGAGACCCTACAGGAAGAGGTAGGCCCAGGAGGGGCTACAAGTGACTAACAAGGGGCACGAGCGGCAATCATCCTCCTCTACTAGCAGGATTCACCTTCTTGCTGTCCCTTCTTAAAGTCTAGACAACCAAGCTGTGGTTTAGGGGCTTGCCAATTTCTGAGGCATAAATGCTCCCACTGAAAATTTACCATCAGCTCCCAAGAGCTGATGAGAGCTGGCTCCGGTACAGCCCTGGCATGCCCTGACTGTCTTCAGTGGGGCAGAGGACACTCCCAACCTCCTAGTCCAAGGTTCATACCAAACCGGGGGCCACCCCAGGGCAGAAGAGCAGCTATCCATGGAATCGTGGAAGGGGCTAAGAAATCAGAAGGAAGGGAAAACTTGAGTCCAAGCTTTGGGGCACTTAAGTCTTCTTGGGCCAATCCTGTCATTTTGCCAATGAGGAAACTGAGTCACAGAGAGGTAGGTCCAGGGAGCAGGCCTCCAGAAGTGATGAGAAGCAAAGCCAGGCCACAGATATGGGTTGTCTGACTCTAAGGCCACCAAGCTCCTGGAGGTGCTGAACTGCTGTTAAATAAAGCAGAGTAATCTTCACTTTAGGCCCAGATGCTCTTGGAGCTTACCCCAGAGCCCCAAGTGAAGCCACAGCCACTGCCAGGTCACATGGTTCTGGAGAAATAGGAAAAGCCCAGTAGGTGTTTGTAGGGCCCAGTCCCCTTCTAGTAATTCCCTGATGCTCACAAGGGTCACACAGGATGATGCTCACATTGAGTCACTGCAGGGAGATCCTAGAGTGGGGCTGAGACCCCCGAGCTGGAAGCAGAAGGCTGCCTGAGCCCCAAGCGACACCAGGCTGGCCAAGGCCCGGCCCTGCCACATCATGAGACAGGGGCCAAGGGTCCTTAATAGGATCCTAGGGCCTCCATGGCCTGACTCTGAGATGCCCCCACAGTAAGCCCAGAGGGCTGAGTAATGAAGGAATAGCTGACCACCTCCCCCGCCCATACCTGCTCCTGCCAGCTAGGCAGGTGGTGACTCAGCAACCTGCCACCCTGTCCTTCTCCTGCCCTTCACCAGGCAGCATGAGGCAGCCTGAGGAACACAAGGCTGCAGGGCACTAGCCAGGAGCCGGGCACTGACCAGGAGCCAGGCGGGCAGGGCAGGGGCACCTCGAGGCCATCCTCTGTCTCCTGGCCTGCTTGGGAGCCTCTAGCCTGCTCTTTTCTCTGTCCTGTCAGAATGGGAAGTTGCTGGCCGAGAGGGATGGTGTGAGGAAGAGGAGTGAGGAGCTGGCCATGGAGAAGGAGGCCTTGAGGGTACTCCCCCCTTTGGGCCCACGCTCTGCCTCAAGCCAGGTCCCACACACAGAGGCGACCCTGGTCTGGGAGAGATCATGGAATGAATGTTAGTGATTCGCAGGGCCAGTGACCCCACTTTATAGATGGAGAAACTGAAGCCCAGACGGGAAGAGACTTGCCCAAGGTTACATGGCTGCTAAGTGGCAATGCTGGGATTTGGACACAGGTCTCCTGGCTCCAAATTCCTGCTACACCTGGCTGTCTTCTCAAGGGACTGATGGTGCTGAACTCTCTGGTGGGAGGATGGGGGTGGGGCGTGGCAGCTGCAGTGGGAAGGTTTGAAGGTAGGACTGCTGGAGGGTGGCCTAATGGGGCACGCACCCCAAAGGAGCTGGGGGCGGGGCCATAGGAGGTGGGGGGAAGCACAAGCTGACCTCCTGAGAGCTCCAGGTCAAGCCCAGGCATGAACAGATGGACTGGCTCCTCTCCCTCCCTGCAGCGTCAGCTGTGTGAGTATGAGAGCCTCATTTGCCATCGAGACACTATCCTCTCTGAGGTGAGTGGTGTGGGGAAAGCAAAGGGGGGTTAGCATGCCAGGCAGGCCAGCCCTCCCCTCCTCCTCCTCAGTCTCACCCTGAGCTAAGAGGATAAGAGGCCAGAGCCTCTGCACTTGGCCCTTCTCCTGGGCTCTACCTGCCCATTAACTCAGAGACCCAGGGCACCAAGCCCTGCCTAGTTTTTCCCACTCACTCCCCTTCAGTGACTGTGGATCTGCTTCTGGGTTTGCCAGCGGACAAATCGGACAGAGAATCTGACTGAGGCCTTGGAGGAGTATAGGGCCACAATCCAGGTGGGTCCCTGACCCCTGGGCCTCCCCATTCCGCTTCCCTTGGGAACTGCCCTCTCCCCATCTCAGTCTGTACCTCTGGAAGGTAGCCGTCTAACAGTGGGTGGGGAAGGGTGTCCAAGCTGAGGCTTGGGGACCCCTGTTCCAGCAGGGGGGCCATAGAAAGGACACCTACACCGAGTGAGAGGGTGGACTGGCGGAGAATGGAACAGCCGGGTAATTGGGGAAGGTGCTTATACTCCCTCAACCCTAGGAGCTGAAGCAGAAAATCTCCCACCTGGAGGAGCAGCTGAGTCAGAGCCGGGAGGGGCCTGAGGGGTGAGTAAGGGAGAAGATGGGAGGCCTGTCCCAGCTCTAGTCCCCAGGGAGAGGCCCCTGGGGCAGCCATATGAGGAGAGGACTCAGACTAGGAGCGAGGGGGAAGGACACCTCAATGGTCTGACCAGGTTTCAAGAAGGGACCCAAGAACTAGGCGACGGATGGATAAAGCTGCATCCCCAGTCACTGTGCTTGGAGATCAAGGCCATTCAGCAGGTGAGACTGTCACCCGCTAAAGAGGGGGCAGAGATTCAGCCATAGTTCCTCCAGGTTGCCCTGACCAGCCCTTCCCCCTCCACTGTGGCCTTGATGTGTGAGTGGAATCAGTGTCCTGACTTCTGACCTTCAAGAGGTCAGCCAAGGATGCAGGCCCCTCTCCTCCCTTCAGAGATAAAACAAAGCAGACTCCAAGGAAGGGTTGGACCGTGGCTCCATCCCTCCCCTGTGATGGTCTCGAAGGGCCCCTCTCAGGCCTTCCAGGACAGGGAGGGTAGAGGGGGCTAGTAGGTCAGCTGCTGCCCCTTCAGCCTGCCCCTGACATGAGCTTCACCCCTGACCCTGCCTCCTGCCCCAGTCTGGCCCCATCCTGAGCCCTGACTCAGCCTCATCCCCTTCCTTCCAGCTGTAACCATCCCCCAAACCCTGCCTCTCTCCATTACTATCCCTTTCCCTAATCCCCAAACCACTGTCCTGAGGCTCCAGCTCTGGACCCAAACTTCTGCCCGTTTCAGTCTCTGGTTCTAACCTGCTCTTCTCACCCCTCCAGCCCATCCTCATCCCTTTCTCTGTCTCCTGCCCAAACTCCACCCCAACCCCCAGCTCTATCTGTGTTCTCTCCATCACTGTCCTTATGTCTCTCTCCCCCATCCCAATGATGACCCCCTTTCCCAATCCTTCTCTGATCTCGGCCTGAACCTGCCCTAATCATTTCTCTCATTTTCTCTCAGAGACAAGAGGTGGGTGCAGGCCTTCTCAACCCTCTGTGTGGTCCCCAGCCATGGGAAGAACCCCCAGATGGAACAGGAGGAGCAGGGGTCCTGGGTAAACCCCTAGCTGAGGAGTTGGTGAGTCAGGAGCAGTGGCTTCTGGGACTCCAGAGCTGAGGGCCAGGGGAAGGCGGCCCTTTGTAGACTGGGAGAGGGGTTAGGTTATGACAGATACTTCCAGCAAGCAGGAGGCTGACTCTGTACAGGCTTAGGCCTTTAAGACACCCTAGAACAGGGGAGCTTAGGGGATTTTTGGATCCCTTCTCATAATCATTTCAAATACAGAAAACAATATTTATGGGATTAGACAGGAACCAATTACACTGAAAAACTGTTATCAGAATTAAAAATAACCAAGTTCCTAGAGCCTGGGTTAAGAAGCCCTTGGCTGGGGGCAGGGGGAGGGAAATTTTCTGAGGCAGGGGGCTGGGAAGTAGCTGGGGCTATGGCCAAGGGGAACAGTCAAGGCAGAGGAATGAAGGAATGGGGTCTCCATGCAGACCCACCCACCCCACCCCCTTCCCTCCTCAGATAACTGCCCAAGAGAAGCCAAGTGAATCACTCGGCAGCTGGGAGGAGAATTCCTGGTGAGGATTTAGCCTTCATCACCTTGCCTCAGCTTCCCCATTCCCTTTCAGGCTGTGGCCCAGCTGGCACAACCCCTCTGGCTCCAGGCACTCAGAGGAGCTGGAGCCCAGTCAGTGTCTCCGGCTGTCCAGTCCCAGCCTATTCAGGGACCCACCTCAGACCCCTTTAGCACTTCGTCTTGGTGCCCCAGCCTTCAGATACCAGGAATTGCTCCCCCCATAACCCAACTTCCTGTGCTCCCAGCCTCTATGTCTCCAGCCTCCATCCCCCACATCAGCTCTGACTCCCTCTGCCCTCATCCCCCCCACCCGGCCAAGTTCCTTCCTGTGCTGCTTCTAATAAGGCTGCCTTGGCTGCTAATTGGCCTTGTCTGCCAGCTGAGATGGGGCTGTGGAGGGGTCCCAGAGAGGTGATCTTCCCCCCAGCATTAGGTGCTCTGCTTCATAAGGGAGTGGGTGCTAGGGTCTGGGCACATTGGTCCATAGGCCTGGAGCCCTCAGGAGGGTAGGGGACCCTGAAACTGGGGTCTCTGAGAGTTTGAGGGCTAAGGCCCAGATGCTTGGATCCCCACAGTAAGTATAGGGGGAGGGACTGAAACCTCTCTGGGAGTGGGTGGACTTTATTGGGAAGAAGGTGGGTGAGCCTTGGGGCACATGAATGATTCAGGGGCCCCAGAGGGAAGAGGGGGTTCTCTTAGACTGGGGTGAAAAGGCAGAGAATGAGGGAGAGAGCTGTGCCAAGGCTGGAGGAGGCTGGGATGACCTTGTGTCTCTTCCACAGGTCACTGGGAGAGAAGGGCAGCTGTGGACAGTGGGACCTTCAAAGAGCTGGCGAGAAGGGCATGAGGCCCCAAGATATGGTATTAAGGCCCCAGACTTTCTTTTTCCAGTGACTCCCCATCTGGACACAGTTGTTTGTACACAGACACACACACACACACAGACACACACACAGACACACACACACACACACACACACACACACACACACACACACACACACACACACACACACACACACACAC
>CM053622.1:809953225-809998652 GCA_028646595.1 Phalanger gymnotis | reverse complement strand
GACGCGGGAACCAGGAGATATCTCTCAACTCTCTAGCCCCTCCAGACCTAGCCCTTCGGGGACCAACACGACTCAGGGAAGTAGGCCGACTACAATTCCCATGATGCTCGGCACTCCAGTCTCTTCGAGTTGCGAGCTCTGGCGCCCGCGAGCCCACTGGGAGTTGTAGTCCAGCCTCACTCTTCCCTCCTGGTTAACGTGCTGGTTCCCCCCGCTCCCCCCCCCCCCCGGGCATTGGAGGGGGAGGGAGGGAATGGGGACCTGAGGACCAATAGGAGCGACTGAGGGTGGGGACAGTCCCGGGCGTGGCTCCAACTCCAGGACTTCACCAATTTCGCCCGCATAGGTGAGGCTCAGTTTGTGCACCATGAGATCTCTATGGTTCTTCTTCGTCTTCCTACTCCTCCATCTGAGTTCCTCAGGTGTGGAGGCAGCCCCCTCAGCTTCGCCGCCTCCCGAGCCCTCGAAGCAGCACAACGCAGAGGGCAGGGTTGTCCCTGGAGCGACTTCCCCTCCAGAGACCCCAGCCTCGACCCCCCAGCGATCAGAATCGCCTGAAGTCCCCCACTGGACCCCTCCCAAAACTTCCCAGCCAGAATCCTACGAAAGCCTGGGCCCTGCTTCTCCTGAGGGTGTACAGCCAGAATTCCCAAAGGTCTCTGCCTCTATCCCGCCAGCACCTTCTCAACCAGCATCCCATGCAAGCGAGATCCCTAGAGCCCCTGAGATTTTACAGCCAGAACCCTACACTTCTGTCTCCTCAGCTATACACCCAGAATCCCAGGCCAGTCCCAGTCCTGACCTCTCCGAGACTCCCCTCTCTGAATCCCGAGAGGCCTCCAACCTTTCTCTGAAAATTTCCTCCCCAGAACCTACCAGTGTCCCGCAGTATGAGCCCTCAAAGACTGCCCACCCAGCTCCTGGGACCCCTAGCTCTGAACCCCAAGGACCTATGCAATCCGAATCTCCTGCGACCCTTATCCCTGATCCCCCAGAGACTCCCCATCCATCCTCCCCCGTTCTTCAGTCTGAAGGTCCAGAAACACTCCACCCAGAATCCCACGCAACCCCCAGCCCTGCACCTTCAGAAATGTCCCGTATGGAATCATCTGCCACAGCGAGCGCCAACTCCCCAGAAACCCCTTACTTAGAATCTTCCATGACTTCCCACTCTGGGTCACCCGAGACTCCCTACCAAGAATTCCGTCCATCAGATCCCCAACCCTCAAACGACCCTCAGAACCCACTCCCTGCAGCCGCCCGGCTCCTGGAACCCCTACCTCCCTCTGGTCCACCAGTTCGGGCCAGACCTCTTCAGCGGAGACGTGGGAGCGACACTGTGAATACCATCATCGTAGTGGAGAGGGTTCAGGAGACTGGTGAGACTCAGTTTGGGACCCATGAGGAGGCGGGGAGTGGAGAGAGTGGGCGGTGGCTGGGCCAACTCCGTGGCCAGAGCCTGAAGTTCGGGAGGGCCTGAGAGTGAGGAGAGAGGGCAATGACAGGGTCACCTCTGTGGCCAGGAAGGGATCGAGAGTGAGGAAGGAGGACGATGACAGGGTCAGCTCTGTGGCCCAGGACGGAGGCTGGAAGCGACTGGAAATGGGGAGAGGAGATGCATAGATCAACTTCGGTCCAGGTGATGGACCTATGGCCATAGAAGCCTTTGGCCAAGAGAAATGAATGGTCTGGGTCATCTTAGGTCCAGGGCTTGAGGAACCGGAAGCCTGCGGGCCTGAGAAAGGTGACTATCTACGTCACCTTAGAACAAGTGCCAGGGGACCGAGATACAGGACACCTGGGATCCCTGTGAGACCAGGGCTGGGAGAGGGGACGTCCGGGTCCACTAGAGACCCCAGGCCTGTGGGCCAAGAGGATTTGCTCTCTGAGCCGTACTCCCAATCCGGGCTCCCTGCAGGTGTGACCCTGGTGGGTAGGCCCCGCGGCGCGGGAGGCGGGGCTCTGTGCCTCTTCCTGGCCGGTACCGGGCTCCTACTCGGAGTTTTCCTGCTCCTTTGGTGTTTATACCGCCGGGCTGCACGTTCTAGACCCTTTGGACACCACCGGCTGCCGGACGACAGCGACGAACCAGGTGAGCGAAAGCCCAGCCTTCTCTCCAAGGCCTCACCCCACATCCCAGTTAGGCCCTTCCCACATTATTTCAGGGGCTAGAGGCCTCCTCCCTCCATCTTCCTTCTCTTCATTAAAACAGCACAGTTGCCACATTCAGTTTCCTTTTCATTTGGGGGAGAAGGGAAAAGGCAGCACCAGCCGTCAAAGGGGAAGGAAGAAGAGCTTTGGTAAAATGAGTAAGGGAGGAAGGTGACCGCAGTAGTGTCACAACCGTTGGGAGGCATTTGCTCGTAGTGGAAAGTTAGATTTGAAGTCTTAGGCTCTGGGTTCGAGTCCTGAATATCCTCCGTCACTTCTCTTTTGGGCACGTCAGACTTCATTTTCTGACCTGGTTTCTTAATGCATAAAATGAGGGGAACGGACTACATAAGCTCTGCTGTCTTCTCTAGCTCTACATCTATGATTCTAGGTGTGTTGGGGGCGGAGGGTGTAGTGGTGGTGGATAATGTCCTGAGACAGGAACTGGCTTTGATATCAGGAGACCCATGTTTGAGTCCTGGGTTCGGTCATTTCCTTCCCCAGAGACCTTGGGCATATGACACTGCTTCCCTTCTCTGAGCCTCAGTTTCCCCATCAGTACCATAGGGTGGGGTGGGGGTGGAACTCGGGGGTTTCTAAAGGCAGCTTCCTCCCACCCCCGCCCCTCCCACACAAGTCGGATTGGGAAAGGGGGCGAGCTGAACTCTCCTACCCCTAATGTCTCCCAAAGCTCTCCACCTGGACACCCCGAAGGATCCTTATGACGTCCACTTTTACGCCCCGGACGCGTGGGTTCCCTCCCACATAGCCACCAAGCAGCCGCCCAGCACGCCCCCTCTGCCTCCCAAGTTGCCGCCGCCTCCGGGCCGGACCTCGTCGCCGCCGCGCCTGGAGCCGCTCTCCCCAGCTGCCCTGCCCAACAATTTCGTGTGAGCCCTAGCCTAGCAGAGAGGGGGGGCCCCAGGGGCTGGGGGCCCCCAGAACTCTGGCTTCTACCCAGCATGCTTTGCGCTTGTAGTCCTGAAACGGGGCGGGGGGAGGGGGGAGAGTCTGAAGTGCTTTGGCTTCCGTTTCTTGGGACCCCATTGACTCAGAATTAAAAAGAGTCGTCCCCAGAACTGGTCCCGTTTTCGTCTTTCTCAACCTGATTGTATGGTTTGATCAGCGACGGGGCTGAGGAGGTGATCTGAAGGCTCTGGGAAGAGGCTGTAGAAGGGCGCGAAGGAGGCTGAAGGTCCAGATATCTGGGGCCACACCTAGGTCTACATTGACACGACAGTATTTTATTTTGACCAGACCTGGCACACACACACTCACAAACTGGTCCCTCCACCCTCACCCCAGTCAGAGTCTTCCGGGACCATAGTCAACCTTGGACTAGGAAGGGAAGGGGCCCGGCTGTAAGTCCCTCCTGCCCAGAAGGCCTTGGAAATAAGCTTGGGAGACCACAGCGAAGGCCCCTGACCGGGAGGGTGGAGGCGGGGAGGGGCGTAATAAAGTGCAAGGGAGCCTCAGACCATCTGTGAATGCGACTGCCAGGGGCCCCCCCAGCTGGACAGGCGCAGGCTATCGGGGCCAGGGTCGGGGGAGGATACTTGGGGCTCAACTCCAGACCGCCTTCTACGTGGCTCCTGGGGACCTGGAAACCACCATTAGGAAGTCTGAGAAGGCCCCAGTTTGGTTTTGTTTGCAGGGAAACTTTGAAACCACAACTGAAGGAGCAATGATGCTTTTTCTACGAAAGCCTGAGGCTTGAGGGGTCTCTGTTGCAGTTTCAAAATCTCCTCTTACCATGAAGGGGGGCGGTTAAAACTGGCAATTGGTTAGCACTGTAGCAGAAGGGCCCTAAGAAACAGCTGGGGAAATTTCGGGGCGTTGCTAGAGGGGAGCTTGAAACCGCTGCTCTTTGATAGAAACGCTGGTGAGAATCAATCCCTGGAATGGATTGGGAGGGGGGAGGAGGAATGGGCGCGGCTTCGGCCCCGCCCTCTCCTGTGATTGGCAAAAATTCAACTGGGCAAAGAAGAAGGGGGGAAATTGAATTTCCTGGAGAAGGGATTTTGAAACTCACATGAAAGGCCCCTGATTCCAAGGTTTAGGCTGAAATCTCTCTGAAGATTGGGATGCTGGGACTGTCCTCTGGAGTGATTCGGGGGGGACAGTCTAGAAACCCCTGGTAAACTGAGGGAGGCTTTGGAGTGTCCCCTGAGAAGGACTAGCCTTGAAACCAACAGTCAAGACCGTTAGATCTGTTGACCGAGAAGGAAAGGATATGCTAGGGAACCTTATTACTGGGGCTGTGGGAGGCTCATAAACCCACAAAGGCAAAGGGGAAGGGGGTGCTTAGAGACCCAGAAGGCCTTTGGGGGGTCCTGGAAACTGCCAGTCTGCAGCCCTGCAGAAACATCGAAGTGGGATTTGTGGTAAGTGGGTGACTTGAAACCACTGGGAATGGAGTCCTGGGGCCCTGGACAGCGTCAGGATGGGGGCATCAGTAGTCCCTCGGAGTTGGGGGCCAGGCAGGTGGGGCAGGACTTCTCCCCGTGGCCCCGTAGGAGGGCGGGGGCCCAGGACCCAGCGCTGGGGCTGGGCCTGGCGGGGCTCCCGGTGCAGCCGGCTCCCCAGAGGCAGCAGCATAGGAGAAGGCAGGGTCATCTGGGCCATCGCTCTCATCGCTACTGGCCGCTAGCTGATCATGTTGGACAAGGCCTGACTTCTCTTCGCTCAGCTCTTCAGGCTCCGCCCATGGCTGCTTCTCCCCAGAGGCGAAGATGCCATAGAACAAAACTCCCCCATAGTGCACCAGGGAAGCGATGAGGAACACCGACTGCCACTCCTCCCGGGTCTGCCGCCGGGATGCAGGCAGGGAGGAAGGCACGCAGAGGGAGCCAGAGACAGGAAGGGAGAGAGATATGGGGAAGGCAGGAAGGGAGAGGAAAGAATATGGGGGGAAGAGAGACAAAGGAGAGACAAGGATGAGGGAGAGGAGAGGGAGAAATATGGGGGAGAGGCGGAGGAGGGGAGAGGGAGGAAAATGGAGGAGAGAGAAATGGGAGGGAGGAATATTGGGGGGAGAGACGAGGGAGAGACAGGAATGGAGGAGAGGAGAGGGAGGAACATGGGGGAGAGAAACAGGGGAGAGGAGAGGGAGGAATATGGGGGGGAGAGAGATGGGGGAGAGGAGAGGAAGGATGGGGGGAAAGATGAGAGAGACAGGGGTGGGGAAGAGGAAAGGAAGATGGGAGAGAGGAGAGGGAAGAATATGGGGGGAGAGATGGGGGAGAGGAGAGAGAGGAATATGGGGGGTGAGGGAGAGGAGAGGGAGGAATTTGGGGGAGGGAGAGAGAGAAATGGGGGAGAGACAGAGATGGGGGAGAGATTTAGAGGAAGAGTGTAGGGAAGAGGGAGGAACATGGGGAGAGAGAGAGAGACGGAGTGATCCAGGAGAGAGGGAAAGATATAGGAGGAAATAAAGACGGGTCAACACAGCACAGAGAGAGATGTGGGAAAACAGGGAGAAAACAGGAAGAAGGAGGGATGTGGGAGGAGATAGAATCGAGCGGACTCAGGGTGGAGGGAGAGATGAAGAGGGAGATAGAGACGAGGGAGTTGGAGGGAAGAGAGACAGGGATAGGGAAGAAACATATAGCAACAGAGAGAGACTCGAGAGAGAGGGGAAGAGACAGGTAGAAGGTAGAGAAAGGCAGAGAAAGGGGAGACAGAGAGATCAAAGCAAGAGACCAGGAGAAAAAGAGGGTTTCCAAAAACACAGGGAAATAAAGAAAGTGGGAAAAGAGAGCCAGTGAGATTCCAAGAGAAATAGTCAGGTAGACTGTCTGAGAACCAAGGAGAAGCAGAGGCAGGTGCAGGTGGGGACTGGGCCCTTACCTTGTGCTTGGTCATGGCCCCCACGATGATGGGACACACCATGCCGCTGAGGGTGCCCACGCCGTTGGAGATGCCCATGAGGATGCTGGCATAGCGCGGGGCGATGTCCAAGTGGTTCACGTTGAAGCCTGGGGGCAGCCAGAGCCTCCTAAGATGCTGTCCAGCTTGAGAAGGGGCCCTCACTACTCCTCTCCCCCAGACCTAGCCCGACCTCAGGCCTCACCCGAGATGGCGAAGCCGCTGAAGCCCACTGCCAAGACCAAGAAGGAGATGGCTACGCCCTTGGAGTGAGAGTAGCCGACGACCAGAAGCAATGTGGCCTCCATGCCGAAGCCTGTAAGGACCCAGGAGTCCTGGCTGCCCCCTCAGAGACCCAGGTGTGCTCGCCCTAGCCCCACCCCCTCGAGGACCCAAGGGTCAGAGGGTCGGGAAGAAGGCCCCTTCTTGCCTCCCCCTGCCTGGGTATCCTGGACCCCAGTGCCAGCCCTTCCACTGCCCCAGACCGCTTCTCACCCCCGCAATTCATCATCTTGCGAACGTTGGTGGTGGACATAATGTGGCGGCTTCTCAGGAAGTCTGCAATCTGGCCCCCGATGGGGACCACTATAGTCATCACGAGGTGCGGGAGCGCGGATACCAGGCCCACCTGTGGAGTGAGGGGTAGGAGGAAGAGGAGAGGGAGGGAGCCCATTGGGCCCCCTTCCCGCCCTGGTCCCACAGAACCCCCAGGACCTCCCCTCTCCCTCAGGTGCTCGGCTGGTCCCCTGTCTAGTCTTTCCTTCCTGCACTTGGCATTCCCCTCTCCGACCCAGAGCTGGATCCCTGGTAAGGTTTCTTCTTCCCCTTCGGCTACTGCTCCGTTGGGGACGGCAGAGGGCGGGGCGGGACGGGGCAGAGCACCCACCTTGCTGATCTCAAACCCGAAGACCTCCTCAAAATAAGCAGGCTGAGAGATCAGCAGCAAGTAGAACGTCCAGCTCCGACAGAAGTTAGCCACGATGATGGCGTAGACTGGCATGGATGTGAAGAAGCGACGCCACGGCGTGCTGAATTTCTGCCGGGCGGAGAAGGGGTTTTGAAGGCAGAGTGGACACTGAGGCCGACAGGGCTGTTTACACGCGGGCGCTGCCCCTCCTCCTCCACTCCCGTTCCTCAGGACTCAGGTGTCCTTTCCTCCCCTCCAGCCCTGTTCCCAGCACTCTGGACCCCTTCCTCCTCCCTCTCTCTGCGTTCTGTCCCTGGGAACTCAAGAGTCTTCCCACCCTCCTGTCGGGCCCTAGGAAACACCCCCTTCCCCATTCCCCTCAGTCTCAGGCGTCCTCCCTTTCCCCTTCCAAGGCCCTGCCCCGGGTCCCCAAGTCCCTGGGCATCCCAGGCTGACCACGAGCGGATTCATGAGGCGAGCACTCTCGCCGATCGCGTCCTCGATGTACTTGCGCTCCTCCTCTGAGATGCTTGGGTGCTGGGCCGGAGATTCGTAGGACACCAGGAGCCAGAAGAGGTACCAGAAGATCCCGAAGCTTCCTGGGGGCCGAGGGTGACAGGGCCAGGTGAAGCAGGGAGGGCTGAGTCTTGGCTGTCTGTCCGAGCCTCACCCCCAGGCCGTTCCCCCTTCCAGAGCGGCCCCGCGGCTCCCCACTCACCATAGACGTAGAACACAGAGCTCCATCCCGAGTACTGGACTAGGACTCCGGCTAGGGGCATAGCGACCACAGCCCCAGCGTAGGAGCCTGCGGGACAGGGCCAGGGCTAGGAAGTCAAGCTGGAATACCAATGCCAGGCCCACACCTACGGGGATACCAGGATGCCCTTCCCCCAGAGACCCCGCCCCTTTGGGAATCTAGGCACCGGATCCTGGGGCCGTACCAGAAATCCAAATGCCCCCTGCGCCAGTCCAGCCAGGCCCCTCGCCGCCCCCTCGCGGCGCATCCCCTAGTCCTCTCACCGCAAAAGGCTGTGGTTGCCAGACGGCTGCGCTCCAGGGGCGGGGCCCACTTACTCCAGATCCCGTGGCAGGCAGGGTACGTGACTCCCTGGGGGGATTGGGCGGCACAAAAGAAGGGGTCAGGGATTGGGGTGGAGCTTAGCTTGGAGGGGCGGTGCTAGAAAGAAAGGGCAGAGGACTGGGGAAAGAGACCAAATTGCAAGGGTGGGGCCGAGAAAGGCGGATCCTCAGAGAAAGGGGAGGGTTTGGTAGTGGGCGGGGCTTGTAGAAGTGAGACGGACTCGCACCTCCACAAGCCCCTGCAGGATTCGCACAAAGATGACGCAGCCGTAATGGACACGGGCAGCGGAGGGGATCAGCATGTTGAGGGTGGACGTGGCCACTATGGCGAAGCCGAAGACCCTGTTCGGAGGAGAGAGTAGCGGCGAGGATGAGCCAGGCCCCGCCCCCGAGCAGCTCTTAGCCCCACCCCTAGACCTCTGGCCACGCCCCTTCCCTGCTGGCATACCCAACCCTCTCAGCTCCGCCCGCACCTGTTGGCCGCAAACTTCTGGCAGATGAAACCCCCGGGAATCTGGGTGACGATGTAGCCCCAGAAGAAGGAGCCATGGATGAGGCCCACGGTCTCAGGGTCCCAGCTGAACTGGGCTTTCTGTACAGGGCACAGAAGAACCCCCCACCCCCATCAGCAGGGAGCCAATCAGTGATTGTCCTTGGATCCAGCCTCCAAGCAGAGTCGTTTTAGTTTGTTTTGTTTTGTTTTTGGTTCATCCTCTAGCATTCCACAGCCCCGGCCTGTACCCGGCATTGTTCTGGGCGCCGGAGTCTTCGGGTCTCTGTGCGAGTCTCAGTGTCTGTTTCTCTGTCCTTCTCAGCCCCCGAGGCCTTGAGACTCTCTCTACCACTCACTCCACATCTCCCAATCTCTGGCAATCTATTCTTGTACTTTGAGTTAGTTTTAATTCTTTGAATTTCCGAGATACTCCGTGTCTCTGGGTAGCTATGTCTGTGTCTCCCTCCATGAGTTTCTCGTCGTTGAGTACCTATTTCCTCCATCTGTCCGTCACTGGGACCTCATATCTGTCTACCTCTTATTCCCCAGATCTCGGCTTCCCAGGGTCTCTGAGCCTCGGGGTCCCTCTGACTCTCTGATTGTCCCCGCCCCGGGTCCTTCCCGCTCTAGGCCTGTCTTAGCTGCAGAAGCCTGAGTGCCTGAGTGGGGAGGGACAACGGGGGGGGGGGGGGGGACGGGACGCTTACCTGCACGGTCACGTGGCCGCCCTTGTGCACGGTGCTGTTGTTCACCATAGACACGATGGCCACGCCCAGGTTGCAGCGTATGCCGAAGCTGATGCAGAAGCCCAGACCGCTCATGACGGCTATGACGTACCGGCGGGGGAGCCCCCAGCACGTGCAGTCCAGCACTGGCCGCGGCCTCCCTGCAGCCCCGCTGGAAGCCACCGGCCGGCCCTCGGCGCTCAACTCTAGCGTCTCAGCGCCCTCCTGCCGTTTCTCCAGGAGCCTGGGCCGTGGAAGAAGAAGCTGTTGTTCAGGACTCTCTTCGGGGGACCCAGGCGTGCTGTCCCCCGGTCCTGAACCCTCCAGGTATCACCTAACCCCCTCTCCCTCCGGGATCCCGGCGGCCCTCCTCCCGGGATCCAGGTTTCCCTTCCCTCCCACTCCTCCTTGGGACCCAGGTATGTCGTCCCCCAGCCTCTGCCCTCTTGAGATCTCAGCAGTCCTATCCGTCTGGTCAGGCAGGCATCCTGTGCTGGCCAAGTCCCCTGGTGGACCCACAAGTTCGTTCCCTCAGCTTTCTTGGAGCCCCTAGAACAGGCCCCGGATACGCGAGATGGAAGAGGGGGAGGGATTGGGGAGGCCTGGGAGGGGGGGAAGGGAGCTGGAGGCCGGACCGCCTAGGTCCCAGCGGCCCCCGCGATAGCACGCACACGTTCCCAGAAATGTACTCAGCAGCCCAAGGTGTGAAGGAGGCTGGCGGGAAGGTGTCGCAGGAACAGCTGTTTCTTGGCTGAGGCTGATAAATAAACCTTCCCACCGCTGATCTTTGCTCACAGCTGACCCCCAATCTGAGCATGTGGGGCCATGGGGACCTCACCCCACTCCCAGTTGCCCCCGGGGCCCTTGGTGTCTGAGCCCATCCTGGGGGGTTATCATAGAGACAGATGGGGCGCTCCTGTGAACGGGGGCGGACTGTGAGCCTGGGATGACGATTGTATGAGCTGGCCCAAAGACAGAGAAACAGGGATTCAGCGAGACAGAGACACTGAGAGAGGGAGAGACAGTCAAAGAGAGAGAGACAACCAGAGGAAAAGAAAGTCCAGGACGGCCCGCAGAGGGAATGGGCAGAGACTGCAGGTGTGGAGGAGACTGGGGCAAGAGCCAGAGCCAGAGAGACAAGACGGAGAGAGATGGAGCGGGAGGAGGGAAGGAAGCAGAGCCAGGAGAGGAGCTGAGAACAGATGGAGCCCGAGAGAGACGGGGGAGGAAGAGAGAGCTAAAGAGACACAGAGAAAGAGGGAACGGCCAGACGGACTGGGGTGGGGGAGAGAACACCGGCGCCGACCCAGGCCCCCTCCGGGGGAGGGACACGCAGAGGACAGGGGCGCGGACCCAGGTGTCCTCCGGCGGAGGGCTCCACAGAGAAGGGGGCAGAGCAGAAACGGAGGGGCAGAGCCAGGGACCTACAGAGACTGAGTGGAAGAGACACAGAGTTAAAGCGAGAAAGAAAAGAATAGGAGAGACACGAAGAGACCAGGAGAGACAGGAGAGAGACAAAGAAAGGGGGCAAAGGGAAGAGCAGGTATACTGAGGAAAAGGCAGACTGAGAGATGGGGGGGGGGGGTAGACCAAGAGAAGAAGGGGAAGGATTTCAGAGCAAAGTTGGAGAACAGAGATGTTGATGAATATGGGAGCCCAGAGACAGCGAGAGGGAGATAGGAAAGGCAGAGAGAATCGAACAAAGAAAGAGGTGGAGATTGAGAGATGTGCACCCAAAAGAAAATGGCAAAGGACACTGAGGGAACACAGGCAGTCTCAGTGTGTGGCCTCCACTAACACCAGGCGACCTTGGATGGCTCCTAATCTTTTCTTGGGCCTCAGTAGGAACAAGAAACAATTCTGTCACTAGGGTTGCCCCATCTCCAGCCTCTCATTGTCCCCTACCAACTGAGGGATGGGGCAGAGAGGGTCAGGGAATGTCCAAGGTCATCCACCAGGGGCAGGCGGGAATCCAGGCCTCCTAGCTCCCAGCCCAAAGGCTTCGGTCCCGACTTATTGGTGAGTGTCGGGTTCCGGCTGCGGTGGC
Source organism: Phalanger gymnotis (assembly GCA_028646595.1). NCBI lineage: Eukaryota > Metazoa > Chordata > Mammalia > Diprotodontia > Phalangeridae > Phalanger > Phalanger gymnotis. Next base: position 809,987,382 of record CM053622.1, on the reverse strand, counting down.
TCATCGATCGTCCACCGCCGCCGCCGACGGGGGGGGTGGGGGGTGGGGGTGAGGGGGCTGCGGTTCCTCCCAGCTTCTCTCGGTTTCACATTTCAGCCTCAGATCGACCTAAGAGACATCGCTCTCTCTGAGATCTGCTCCTTCTCTGCCTCCCTCGCCCACACACTGCCCTTAAGGCTGTCCCCAGGAGAGCCAGGCTAGCCTCTGTTCTCTCTAAGGGTCTCATCCCTGGAGGGTGAGGGGGAAAGGTCAGGTGTCTGGGCATCCCTGGTCCCTCCCACCACATCTTCACCACTCAAAGACCAGAGATGGGCAAAAACTGAACCGATGACCCACCACATACATCTAGATAGGGCAGAGGAGAACTCAGAGGGAATAGATAGATGAGCCAGAGATGGAGACCGGCAAAGATGAAGAAGAAGACACAGAGAGATGAGGATAGATAGAGACTGAAAAACACTCAGAGACAGAGAACACCCAGATCTGAGGAAACTGAGACCCAAAGACCAGAGTCAGGGAGGAAGACGTTGGCAGGAGTATTTAGGAGGGTCCCTTCCCTTGCCCTCCTGGGGCCCTGCAGGGAGGTGGGGGCTGCATCTCTCTCTTCTTCTTCACACTGGAGTATTTTGAGCTGAGTGTGAAAGGAGGTGAGAAGGAAGGAGGGGTAGGGATGTGGGTGTTGGGGGGGGGAGGTCAAGGTCACAGCAGCTTCCCCATCCCTCTGATCCAGTCTAGAAGAACAGAGGTTAGGTTCCAACGGGACTGGAGGACTAGTTGCTCAAACAGAGCAGAGGAGTCCCTGGTCAGCCCTAGCCTCCTTAGACGTATCCTAAGCTCCTAGACTCGCACCCCCCCCCCCCCCGCCCCCAGCTTCCACCGTCTCAGGAACCTAGGCCTCAGGCTGGTGCCTCAGCCCCTTCTGGGCTTAACCCCCCTCAAGGACACATGGATCCTCCCACCCCACCCTCTGCAATCCGCTTTAGCTTTGGATTAAAGGGAGGGGCCGAGGGGGACAGAGACGCACACAGAGACATACCGAGCAGTCTTGCCAGGGAGATAGGTTGAGAGAGGGAGAAAGGAGGAACCCTAAGAGGTGAAAAGAGGCAGGAGGTGGGAGAGAAAGAGGCAGGCAGGGAGGCCCTCAGCCCACGAGACAGAGACACAGAGAGATGGGGAAAAGAGACGGAAGGAGATGAAAGAGACGGAAAGGCAGAGAAAGCCTGAAATGCGAGACAGCAAGTGAAGGGAGAGATGGGGACCGAGATGGAGAAACGAGGACAGAGAGGGAGAAATGCAGACAGAGACGGAGACAGTGTGAGAAACGCAAAGGCAAGAGACCCTGTGAGCGTGCTGTCCCGGGGGCCCGGGCGGTCCTACCACCGAGCGCTCACTCACCGGTGGAGGCGGCCCAGGGCGCGGCCCGCCAGCTTCCGAAACTCGTCTTGCCGGAACTCCATGGCTCCGGCTGCCCCGGCTCAGCCCGGCCTGGCCCGGCCCGGCCCGGCCCAGCCCCGGCCCACGCTGCCCCGGCCCGGCTCCTGATCAGGGTTCCGGCTCCGGCTCCCGCTGCCGGGGGATGTGGACGCCCCTGCCCAAGCCCCAGCGGCAGGGAGGGAGGGAGGCGGGGCTGCCCAAGACTCCTCCCCCGCCCGCCCGCGCTGCCACCAGTCCCAGAGTGAGCGGAGGCTGGGCCCCGCCCTATAAGGGACCCCGGAGTTGGGAGCTGCATTGAAAGACGCCCCTAGTCTGAAGTGTACAGCCCCTGAGGGACCCTAATCCAATTCCTTGTCGCCCCATCCACTGAGTATCCATGGCTCCTACCTTCTGAGTCAGGGCTCCCTCCTCCATTTGAGACCCCTCCTTCCGGACTCTTGTAGAAGTCCCCTGCTCCACCCTCTGAGAGACCCGGGCGTCCGAGACATAAACTCTTCCCCCAAGATGGGCCCCAAGATTCTTAGAAGCAGTCCCAGGCGTTTGAGGGACCCTTGGCTGCTAAGGCACTTCTGTCCAATCCCTAGACCAAGCCCTCTGAGGGAATAGATATCCAGTCGGAGAGACCCCAGGTTCTGAGACTTCGCTGCTAGTCCTCTGAAGGACCGTGGGAGTTGAGACCAGGCTACCTTCTGAGGTAGCCAGAACTAGTGAGTGCCCCGCCTGAGAAACCCCCACCCTTTAAGGGACTCGCAACGTCTACGACCCTAACTTCCCCTTAGAAGGTGCCCGTGCACCTGAGATCCGAATCCTTCCTTTGAATGGACTTCGCAATCTGACCCCCTTCCAGAAACATTCCCTGGAGTCTGAGACAACCCCCCACCCCCCACTTCTAGAAGTATCTCCCAGAGTGTGAGGTGTAGTCTCAGGCTTTTGAAGGATCCCCTACCCAGCAAAGGTCGAAGTCCAAACCCTACACCCAACCCTCGAAGCGAGCCCAGAGTCCGTGCCCTTCTTGAAGGAGGCAGCCTTCTGAAGAACCTGGGCACCTGAAATCCTGTCCCCGCCCACCAAGGAATCCTGGCTGGACCATTCTCTCTGTAAGACCCCGGATTAACCCGCCCAATGGGTTGAGCGACCCCCTTCTCTCTCAATTAGGGCCCCCAGGAGCCTGGTCGACCCTGCACCATGTGGGATTACATGGGCTTCCGCTCAGCCTCTTGACAGACCTTGGGGTCTGGATTCCGGACGTCCACCGCACTTAGTGACCATAGAGTCAGAGTCCTAAACCTAATCCTTCAAGGGACCCCGAAATCTGGCTCCGACACCCGCAGGGACTTTAGCAAACCTTCTCAAATCCCCGCCCCTCCCTGGTCCCGCCCCTAATTAAGGCACCGCCTCTGCACTATATATACACCTTAAGACCTCCCTGGAGGAAGGCCCGACGCCTGAGTTCCGCCCCCACCCCTAGCCCTCCCCTCCAGTCACCTCCTAGCTAAGCGGCCTAATGCACTCGGGGGATTAAATATTTATGAGTTCGTCTGTAGCTCTCGCCTCAGGATGGAGATGGGGAGCGCAACATGTGTGGGGTGAACTCTCTGAGTCAGATCCAAGCCTTCCAGGAGCATGCTCTCAGACCTCGCTCCCTTCCCAAGTCCTCTGGCTCCCCAGGGACTCGTCTTTGTGTCTCTGTGCCTACTCTGCCTCTCCGAGCTTCCTGTTGTCTCTCAGCATGGACCCCGATCTCTCAAGGATCTGTCTCTTGTCTCTTCTCGATTTTTTTCTTTCTTTCTATAACTGTCTCTGTCCGGTCTGTCTCTCTCCTTTCAGTCTCTCGTCCATTTCCGTCTCTTTCCATTTCTCTCTTCCATAAGTTTAAAGGTAACTTAGGTGTCTCAATGGGTAGAGCCCTAAACTCAGGAAGACCTGAGTTCAAATGCTACGTCAGACACTTAAGCTGTGCGATCGTGGGCAAATCACAACCCCTGTCTTCCTCAGTTGCCTCAACTGTAAAAAGAACACAATAATAACACCTGCTTCCCAGGGTTGTTGGGAAATCACATAAGATAATTTAGCACAGTGCCTGGCACATAGTAGGCGCTTAATAAAGTCTTGCTCGCTTCCTTCCTGTCTTCGCCCACATGTCTATCTATGTTTCTCTGCTCAGGCAGTCCTCAGACTGTGTCCCCGGAGCCGGCACTGGCATAATCCCGGGCAGAGAAGAATGGGACCCAAACGCCACCTGGCGCTTAGGTCCGAGGGCTAAGGAGGCAGGAGACCTCCTAGGTTTCTAAAAGGAAAGGATTGAAGGGAGTCCTTCAAGCGAAGAGTTTGCAGGACGATGCCCCCGAGGTTAAGGGCCAGAATAGGATACTTCGGGCTGCGGGAGAGAACTCCTGAGTCTTAGAGGAACAAGGACAGGGATGAGGAGAAGCCTGGACCAGGCGGGCTCCGGGCCAGGCGCTGTGCCGAAAGGAGGGTTGGGCGCAGCAGATGGCTTAGGGGAGGAGGGGAGAGGGAAGCTGACCGCAGCCACCATCATTCCCTACTCCAGCTTATGCCTTTGCCATGGAGACGAGGAAAGGGAAAGGAACCTAGGCCCCGGAGCTCCGCCCCATAGCCTCCCTTTCGGCGCCGACTCAGGCGTGGCCAGCAGCCTCTTACCCCCACCAACCTGTGGCGCACTGGAGCGGACTACAGCTCCCAGCGGCCCCCGAGACCGAGGCAAGGGTTTCCTCCGCAAAAGCGGTCTGGGGCGCTCCTGGGAGTTGCAGTCCCAGCCACTGGCGAATGTCGAGGAAACACCGACTGATCCCAGCTTGCGCGGGTGTCTCGCGGCACGGCTGCACCCCCAACCTTCCCTGGGAGTCAAGAATCCCTCCAACCATCCACTCTGCTAGGGCCAGGGACGGGACGGGGGCGCGGGGGGGGGCGGGGGGGAAGTTAACGGAGGGAGGAGGAAGATGGCTGAGCATCCTCAAGGGCTGGGGCAGTGTCTGGGACAGTGTCTGGGACAGGCGTTGGGACACCCTTCCTAGATCCTGCTCCCCAGAAGCTGCCTTGTACAATTGCTTGGTTTTACTTGAGAGGAAATCGAGGCCCAGGGACGGAAAGTGACTTGTCCCAGGTTACCCAACCGCCTTGTGGTCTCTATGTTTGATGCAAACCCAGGACTCTGACCCCAAATCCATTGCTTTCTGCACTCTGTCATGGTCTTGGGTCCCTGTGGCTTCGGTTGTGGGCACTACGGTTTTAAGGACATTAATAAACTGGAATGTCCTAAAAATAGACGATCAGAATGGTGGAGGGCCTTGAGCTCAATCAAGTCATGAGGATTAGTTGACTGAAATATAGATGTTTAGCCTGGAGAAAGGGGCGGGGGCACCATATACTTGGTGGAGGTTCCTGTGGAAGAGATTAGATTGTTGTGTGGACTCCAAAGGCTTAGTGGGGCTGGGGAAGGGAAGGAAAAGAGAACATATAAGCTGGGTGTATGAGGAAAGTTCCTGGTGAGAGCTGCCCCAAAGTGCAACGTACTGAAGCAAGAGCCACCTGGGGCAGGGGATCCCATCTCCCTCCATGAAGGCCTTCCACCAGGTATGGTGGAGAGGAAGTCCTGGTTCTACCAACGTGCTTAATGAATGACCTAGAGAACCTCTGTCTGGGGTCTCTTCCAAGTGGGTGCTCCTGTGAGGCCAGCCCCCACCCCCCAACCCCAACTCCAACTGGTTGATTCAGAGTTTCAATTTTAAGTGGGCCATTTATCATGGACATATGGTCACAGGTCTTCCCTCCCCCAAAACCTAGGGGATAAAGCAAATGAAGGAATATCAGAGGGATGGGTCCTGGGACCAGCTCCAGTCCCCAAACTAGAAAGCTGAGAACAGGAGATCCAGTCTCTGGGGAACTCATGGGTCTTCTCCCAACCCTGGCCCCAAAGCCCACCTGCCTGTGACCCAGCTCTTCATTCCCACTAGCTGGACTCCCTTGGAGGTTTGGGTTTTGGGGAAAAGAGGAAGAGTGATTAGAGATGGAGACCCCAGAGCCTGATGAAATAAAAAAAAGAATTGAGATGAAGAAAATTCAACCACTGTTCAACAAATCTTTATTAAATGCTTACTGTGTGAGTCATCGGGGATAAAGACAAGGGTAACCAAACAGTCCCTGCCCTCCTGGAGCTCACGGTCTCCCAATCGACCCCCCCCAATAAGACCTCAAGAAGGCTCTGCACACATATGCCACTCGCCTACAGGCAGGGAAGGGGAAGAGAAAGCTGAACAAGGCCTGGGCCTGGACTTTTTCCTAGGGTTCTAGGCTGAGGCCGACTTCGACAGAGCTATGGATTGGGGGGAAGGAGCAGGGCTCCACTAGGGGCCGGGGCCCCGCCCTGAGGGGAAGATCTGGCTGCAGCAGGAGGAGAGGAGGACTTCAGAGGCTCTGGGGAAATGGTCATGGTTTGGAGACGGGCCCAAGCGCGGGCCCGCGCAGCCGGGCACAGGCAAGGGCTCAGCTGGGCCTCGGCCTGGGTGATACGACGCTCAAAGCGGCTCCGATCGCGTGCCAGCTGCTCCCATGGACCCCGGCGGGCGGCATGGGCTGGACCTGCCCATACTGCCAGGAGATGAAGCTCCACGGTGCTGGAGAATCGGACCTGGAAGGAGGCAGACAGTGAGGATGGCATGACACAGATACAGTAGGCTCCTGACACCCCTACCCGCCTCCTTCCCCTCCTGTCCCCTCCAGCTGAGCTAGTTTTGCAAAGTACTCATCCCCCAGCCTGATCCTCAGTTCTCTTTCACATAGAAGGAAACAGTGGCCTTTGGAGAATCACAAAAGAAGTGAAGGGGAGAGGGGAAAGGAACCAGCATTTATTAGGCACCTACTATGTACCAAGCATTGGCCTAAGTCCCTTTACAAATATTTAGTAAATAAAGGAGCCTCATACCCTGGTCTCTGAATCATGCCTGCATCATCTTCTGCTAAGCTCATATTACATGGACAGCCCGAAGGGCCTAGGGCAGACATCACTGGCCCCAGAATCAGGACCTGGATTCAGATCCTACTAGTTGTGTGGCTGCAGGGGAAAATCCTTAACCTCCCTGGGCCTCAATGACTCCCCTGAGCTGGACTGAACCAAATCTATGACGCTGCAGCTAGCTCTGACTACTATCCACCCAGCCTTCCCTCTGAAGGAAGGGCCAACATCCAGTCCTCTCCTCACCTTCCTGCCCGGAGGGGGCTCGGGCTCTGGCTCCACAGGTGTCCATTGGGGCCGAAGGCGCCTCTTCAGCCTCTGGGGTAGCTGGGGTGAGGGCCAGGGGGGTGGCTGCTCAGCCCCAGGAACAAAGATGGAAACACGGAAGAGCTGCAGCCCTAGGCCCACCCTGCACACAGCTTCTCCTTTGGCATCTTCCTCCTCTTCATTCTCTTTTTCAGGCTGGTAGGCCCAGGCCCTGAGCAGGGAGCTGGAGAGCACAGGGGGAGACTGGCTGCCTGTTCCCCCCTCCCCATTATACACATCATCTTCCTCCTCTTCATTCTCTTTTTCAGGCTGGTAGGCCCAGGCCCTGAGCAGGGGGCTGGAGAGCACAGGGGGAGTCTGGCTGACTGCTCCCCACTCCTCATCAGACACATCTTCCTCATCTTCATCTCCTTCATCATCAGACACATCTTCCTCCTCCTCATCTTCATCTTCCTCCTCTCCAGGTCTGTAGGCCCAGGCCCTGAGCAGAGGGCTGGTGAGCACAGGGGAAGGCTGACTGCCTGCTCCCCCCTCCCCATCAGACACATCTTCCTCCTCCTCATATTCTTCCTCTCCAGGTCTGTAGGCCCAGGCCCTGAGCAGAGGGCTGGTGAGCACAGGCGGAGGCTGGCTGCCTGCTCCTCCTTCACCATCACCTTCTTCACCTCCCCCCATTCCCCTCTCCTCTGTCTCTTCTCTGAGCTGCCAGGCCAAAGAGCAGAGTCCCTGAAGGCCTACATCCACAAGGAAAGAGGGGTTCTGCTCAGCTGATCCTGGGGCCTCAGGCATCATCTCACCTCCCACCTCTTTCTCTCCTTCATTCTCATTCACCTTGTTCTCTCCAGGCTCATGGGTCCTTTGTCCCATGAGGAGGCCATTAGCTGCTCCATCCTCCCCCTGTCCATCATCTTGTTGGGCCAGGCCTGCAGTCCTACTACCAGGCTTCTCTCTCCTGGCTGCTCCATCATGGACCTTCTGCTCTCCAGACCCAAGGTGGGCTGGGCCTTCAGTGGCTCCTTCATTGCCCTCTTTCCTCTCTTGCCCAGCCCAGGGCACGGGGCTAGAGCTGGCCTGAGCTCTTCTGACTTCAGGCCAAGGTCCTGGAGCCTGGACGAAGGGGCCCCCCTCTTCCTCAGCTTTAGCCTCAGGGTTCACAAGCTTTGCTTCTCTTCCAGGCTTGGGCTGGAATCCCACCCTCCACAGCTGGGACCAGGCCCAGGCCAGGAGAAACTTAAGGCTAGAAAACAGGATGCTCCTAAGGGACCACCCCAGGGGGTTGCCAGTGGTATGTTCCAGGTCAAGGCTGGGCTACAAGAGAAGCAAACAAGCAGGTTAAATTGGACTTCTTTTGGCATGAGTCATAGGACAGAAACAGGAAGCATTTGGCAAACCCAGATTTCCAACCCAAATTATTCTCCCTTGGGGACCCAACTGGTTCCTTTCCTGGGCCTTGTCCCATTCTTGGTGGCCCTAAGCACTTTTACTCAGTCACCCTTCACCTAGTCTGGGGTTTTTTAGACTAGCCTTAGCCCCAAATCACTCCAGTTCTCCTTGGCCCTTTGTAAGATACCTTGGGGTTTACAGGCTACACTTCTTCCTTCAGGACCACGCCTTTAACCTAAATCACTCTAGCTTCTCACTGATTGGACAATAGTAGGTCCCAGGTCAAACCCCATTTGGTCATTGTTTGGACCCTGATTGACTCAGAGTGAATGTAAATAGGGATTGTTTCTGTTTTGGCAGAAACCCCAGAGGATCTTCCCTTCCTAGTTTGATTTATTTTTTGACTAGGTTAAAGAGGCCATTCTTTGCCTAATTTTTTTTTTTAACCTAGCCTTCATCATTGAATGAGTATTGCCTCAGTCAAACTGAGACTTGCAAAAGACCTTACTTTTAAAAGGCTTAGATCTCCCACTGCATCATTGGCCATCTCCAGGGGCCCTGATCTATATCTGGCCACTGGACCCAGGGGGCTCCAGAGGAGAGAGGGATGCTGGTGACTTTGCACAGCCATCTCATTTAAATCCAATTCACATGCAAGTCATGGCATCACCTCCCTGAGGTCACAAACCACAACCACCTCACCTAGGCCTGTATGTTTTGCCCCTGAGAGCCTCAAACACCACTTGTAGACAGGTAGATGGTGACTCAGTGGCTGGAGCACTGGGCCTGGAGTCAGGAAGAACTGAGTTCAAATCTGGCCTCAGACAGCTTACTGGCTGTGAGACCTTGAACAAGTCACGCAATCTCTATTTGCTGTAAAATGTGGATAATAATAGCACTTACTTCCCAGAATTGTGATCATATCTGGAAAGCCCCTAGCACGTTACCTGGCACCCAACAGACATTAACACTTAGTCCCTTTCTTTCCTTCCTTCCTTCCCTCCCTCCCTCCCCACTGGGAGTTCTCCTTGCCCACCTTGAGGATTCAAGGGCCCCCTGGACCCTTCTGGTCCTCATCTTCTCAGAGATCCTGGGGTCCCCCCCTCTGCCTCTCCGTTCTGAGATTCCCAGTTCCCTGTCCTCTAACGCTGAAGTGTGTCCCGGTGCCCCCTCCCTGTCCAGTCCTGCCTCCTCAGAAGTCCCAGCCCCACTTCCTGTGCTATCCTGTTCCCCCTGGAGTCTCTCCCTGTCCCGTCCCCTCGGGGATCTCAGCGCCGCATCCTTGTACCATCCCCTCAGGGTCCCGGCGCCCCCTCCCTGTCCCGTCCCCTCGGGGATCTCAGCGTCCCCTCCCTGTCCCGTCCTCCCCTCGAAACTCACCGGGTCAGGGCTGTGCGTCATCCTGGGGGCAGGGAGGGCGTCCACGGGCATGGTGATGTCCACGGAGGGTTCAGGCTAGGGCTCATGTTGTCCGGGGACCCCGAAGGCTCGGCGTCTGCGTTCGATGTCCGGCCCGGGCTCTGCTCTCTCTCTGCGATCTTCTGCCTCAGGTCAGGTTAGCTCTGAGATAAACACTGCTACTCAGGTCCTTATATAGGACGCGCTGACGTCACGGAGCGGAGTTTATCAACGTGAGAGAAGGGGGGCGAGCGGGGGAAAGCGAAGAAGGAAAAGAACGCGATGACTTCACTCCCTCCTGAGCGCTGTTTCCACGCATTGAGTCAGCGTGGATCGCCAAGGAAGGAGAGATTTGGGAGCTGACGTCATGCGAGGGCGGGGCGATCAGGGAGCTCGGTGACGTCATGGTCTCGTGCTTGCGGGATCCCGCGCCCAGGAGGTGATTCAGGGGTCTGGAACCTCTAAGAGCAGTCCGGAGCAGCCCTGCCCAGCCCTGCCCTTCCTCTGGATCGCGTCTCTATCGCCCAGCCCTGTGTCACCCTTGTGGGTAGTGAGCCTGCCGTCCATGCCAGTGTCCCAGTCACTGACAGCAATGGAAGGGCACCGGGCTTAGTGCAGAGCCCTGGGGCCCTCCCCCGGAGATGGAGACCAATTCCCGCGCTGGGGCCTGAGCACCCGGGTTTCTCCGAGCTGTGCCATGTGCCTCCTCTGTAACCCCTCTGAGCCTCAGTTTCTTCTCCTGTAAAACGAAGGGATGGGGGTGAGGGCCTTTCCAGCCAAACCCCTAATCCCTCTGATCCCATTAATGTCGCAGCACAGCACACAACCTTCTGGCTGGACCTGTATAACCTCCTCACCCAGTCGGTTGGTCAGATAGTCAGTCAACAATCTCGGAGCACAGTCCAGGACAGCTTTCTGGTCCAGCCTTCTCCTGCACCCGGCCCCCAGCCCCCCAGTCCCCTGCCCGGGTCAGCCGGGCTGCATGCTTCCTGTCAGCCAGATCGGGGTCTGAGCACCCAGTTCCTTTACTCTCGGGGACTCAGGACGCTTGTCCGGAGCCCCTTGAGTCCCATCCCAACAGCCGTGGCAGCAGCGGATCCTTAGGGTCAGGTTAGGGGGAGGGGCCCGGCCAGAGGGAGGGAAGAGCGTGGGTGGAGGAGTTGAGGAACAAGGGAGGGACACAGACCAACTGGAGAGAAAGGGAGAGGTCCGGACAGAGAGAGGGAGACAGGAAGGTATGTGGAGGCTGACCGGGGAAATCCAAGGTTAGAGAGAGAGAGCCTGCTGGACAGCAACATTGAAATGGGGGGACTGAGAGAGAAGAAGGCATAAAGAGAGAGAGGAGAAATAGAAGGGGGGAGAGAGAGGGAGGGAGGAAGAGAGAGAGAGAGACAGTGAGAGAGAGAGAGAGAGAGAGAGAGAAGAGAGGGAGAGGCAGAGAGGAGGGAGGGAGAGAGAGAGAGAGAGAAAGGAAGAGATGGACAAGGAGGAGAGAGGGAGGAGATAGGTAGATGGGGAATAGAGAAACAAGGAAAGAAAAGGCCAGCAAATGAGAAAGAAAAACAGGAAGAGACAGAGAGAGGCAGAGACAAATGCCAAGAGGCAGGGAAACAGAGGCAGACAGGGAGTGATAGAAACAGATAGACGCAAAGAAAGTCAAGGAGATAGTGAGAGCCAAATAAAAGGAAAGAGAGACAAGAGACAGAGAGACTGAGAAAGGGGTAAGCCAGGGAGTAGAGAGTGAGAGGGCTTAGAAACTGAAGGGAGACACAGCTGGGCCTGGGGGCTGGGCCGATCCCATCACCTTCATCTGGAGAGCTGGGTGAGTGTCTAGACCTGGGGGTACGGGTGGAGGGCACAGATGTGTCTGGGTCCTTTCCTTGGGGAGTGATGTGTTTGATCAGGGCTGGGGGTGAGGAGGGATGGGGTTACAAGGGCAGCCAGGCTAAGGGATGGGAAGGCACTGTGGATCTCTAAGCACGAAGGGAGGGGCAAATTCCTGGCCTGAAGTGGGGTGGTCTGGACATAAAGAGGCCTCTTTTCTCTGGCCTCCCCCCGCCAGCAGCTGCTGCAGTCGCCCACCCCCTGGCACTGCCCCTCGGTATGTGGCAGGGAGCCAAGGCCTCCCCCAGCCCCCGGCTCTCCCCTCATTCTGTATCCCTCACACAAGGAGGCTTTTCTCCTTAGCCTTCCCACTGCTGGGGTCACTGACTCTGCCTGGACTCCTTCTCCTGAACCTCCCTCAATCTTCTTCTTCAAGTGGCCCCCCACCATGGAGGAGGGCAGGCCCCGGAGCAGCCTCAGCATGACCAGCAGTATCTCCACTGTCTCCTCTATCAGCCTCAGCACCAAGGTGATGCAGGGGCTGGGTGGGGATAAGGAGGGCTGCTGGACCTCCATCTCCCTGTTTCAAGGCTCAGGCTCCCAAAGCCTGGGAAGCGGACAGGAATGGAACCTAGGGAACACCCAACACCTGGTGCCTCCTGACACCCCAGAGTCTGAGGTTGTCCCCTGGCCCAATTCCTTCCCACCCAGGTGCTGAGGACACCCCCTCCCAAAGAGTCCCCAGTTCCTCATTGTTATACTCTTTCCCTCCTCTTTGAGCGCTCTGTCCTTTCTTCCTCTGAGGGCCTCATGATGGGGCCCTGAGATCCTAATGGTTTAGGGTGTCTGCTCATGGGGAGCCAGACTGAGAGAGGAGAATGTAAGGTTCCTGAGGGCAAGCACTACTTCAAGTGTGTCTCTATCCCCAGCACAGTGCCTGACAAAGCAAGCACTTTTAGTAAAGCTTCCTTGGATTGGACTGAATGAATGGAATGAGATCTGAGATTTCTGTCCCTCCCCCAACTCCCCTTGGTCAGGACCCTAAGCCTTCCCTCCCAGTATAGCAGAGGCACTCCATTCAACCTGCCTCCAGTCCTAGAGGCCCTGCCCCAATGAGAGAAGGATGAGAAGTGGCTCCATCCCCTACGATGGAGCCTTTCAAAGTCTGAGATTTCCCTGTGTCTCCAGACTGCCTCTGTGACTCCAGAGTCTGCCTCTCTCTCCTCCAGCCCCCTCGGGCAGTCAGCCGGGTCCATGCCTTTGGGAAAAGGGGAAGCTCCCTCCGCAGGGACCCCAACCTGCCTGTGCACATCCGAGGCTGGCTGCATAAGCAGGTAAGGGAGGGGCGGGGCCACTGCCTGTCCCTCTTGTCTGTCATCTCTCTCGGCACTGTGGCTGCACCCCATGCCCCTTTATCTGGGTGCAAGGGGACCTCAGCTTTGGTTTGTTCCTTGACTGTCACTCCATGCCGCCGAGGGCACCCCCAATCTTTGCTGTCTTGCCAGCTCTGTCTCTGTGACATTCTGTGACTTTATTTCCCTTCATCTCTGCCTCTCCATCTCTACTCTATCTCCTGCCTGGTACATGCTCCGGTCTTGCCAATATTTGTCAAAACAGCTCTGATATCAGGTTCTGAAAATATGACTGGCTGGTTCTGTCCCTGTTTCCCCATCTTCCTGTCCCTCTGTTTCCCTGTCTCCCTGTCCCTCTGTCTCCCCGTCTCCCTCCCTCTGTCTCCCCGTCTCCCTCCCTCTGTCTCCCCATCTCCCTCCGTTTCCCCATCCCTCGGTCCCTATCTGCCTGTCTCTCTCTGTACTCCCACCACATCCTCCTGAGGCTTCGCCTGTCTCAGGGCACTCAGGTGCCTCTGGTCTCTCTACCAGGACAGCTCTGGCCTCCGGCTCTGGAAGCGGCGCTGGTTTGTCCTGTCTGGCCATTGCCTCTTCTATTACAAGGGTCAGTGTTCAAGGGCTGGGGTGGGATGGGGATTGAGAAGCTTTCTCCAGTGACGCCTGGCCCTTGACCCCCTTGCAGACAGCCGGGAGGAAAGTGTCCTGGGCAGCGTCCCTCTCCCCAGCTACAGTGTCCGTCCAGATGGCCCTGGGGCCCCCCGGGGGCGCCGCTACACTTTCACTGTAAGTTAGAGATGGCCTGGTGTCCCCTCCCCCGCCGGACCCCTCTGGATCCCTGGCATCGCTGCTCCAGCGGCTGGTGCCTCTCCGCCCCACCCCCCTTACCTTCTATTCGCTGTAATCCGATGGCTCTGTACTTATCTTTGAATGTGTTCTCCCACCCCCCCCCGCCCCCCCCTCCCGTGTAAGCTGCTTAAGAGCAGGGACTGTTGCTAGCCCACAATCCCAGGGCCCAGGGCCTGGCAAAGAGCACCAGATAAATGCTTATTCATTGACTCCCTCTTAAGAACTCGGGCAGCCTCCCAGCCATCCCTTCCCCTTCAGGCCCAGAAATCCTTTCCTTGGGCTTTATGCCCTCAGGGACCCAGGCATCTGAGTCGCGCCCCGCCTCGCCTCCCTCCCCAGGCTGAGCACCCCGGAATGAGGACCTATGTGCTGGCTGCTGACACCGTGGAGGACCTTCGAGGGTGGCTGCGGGCTCTGGGCCGTGCCACTCGAGCTGAAGGGGATGACTAGTAAGCAGGGGCAGGATCGTCTCCGCATGAATCCTGGCCCTTCGGTGGCTCTGTCCCTGACTGGGCCCCAGCTTCCTCATCAGTAAAATGAGGAGCAGTCCGAGACTTTTGTTGTTATTGCTCAGTCCTGTCTGGCTCTTCGTGACCCCATTGGGGGTTTTCTTGGCAGACACACTGGAGTGGCTTGCCATTTCTTTCTCCAGCTCATTTGACAAATGAGGAAACTGAGGCAAACAGGGTGAAGTGACTTGCCCAGGGTCACACAACTACTAAGTGTCTGAAGCTGGATTTGAATTCAGGGCTTCCTGACTCCAAGCCCTGTGCTCCATGCACTATGGTACTACCTAGCGGCCCCATGCACAAGAGTCCAAGAATCATAGATCTGAAGGTAAAGCCGCTTCAGAGGGCATCTCCTCCAGCCCTCTCCTTTTCCAGATTAAGAGACTAAGGTCGCTGGAGGTTCATTTGGATTTGCCTAAGGTCACATAGGTAGTAAACATCCAAGGTGGAGTTTGAACCCAGGTCCTGGGACACTAGACCCTGTCTCCTTACCACTGCCCCAGGCCTCCTCAGAGAAGCTGCTGCTTGTAGTGGTGACCACGCTAGGCTTGGAGTCACGAGAGACCTGAGTTCAAATCTCACATCTGAATGAACAAATGAAGAAACCTGCCTTAGGTGCTAACAGTGTGCTGGGTGCCCAGCTAAGGGCTGGTGACATAAACACAAGAAGGCAAGCTAGTCACTGCCCTTGAGGAAACCGCCTTCTACTGGGGAGAGAACAGTTAGAGCTACAAGTGGAAAGGAGGGAGGTGTGCGCATTCATGTATGTGTGCGTGTGTGTGAATGAGTGCATGTGTGTATGCGGGTCCATGTGACGGTGTGTATGTGTGTGATTGTGAGCATGTACGTGTGTCCATGTATTGTGTATGTGAGGGCGTGCATGTTTATATGTGTATTGTGTGAGTGTGTGCATGCGTGTGTATATCAGTGTGTGAGTGGATGCATGTTTATGTGTGTATGCATGTGAATTGTGCATGGATGTGAATGTTTGTGTGAATGCATTAATATATGTCCATGCATTCATGTTGTGTGTGGGGGGATTGTGAATATATGTGTGCGTGCATGTATGTGTGAGTATATTAATATATGTGTAAGTGTATGCATGTTTATGTGTGGGTTGTGCATGTGTGTGTGCATTCATGTATGTCTATATGCGTGTGAGTGTATGCGTATATTTTGTAAGTATGTATATATTGTATATGTGAATATGTACATATAAGTGCATGTGTGTATGAGTGTGCGCACGTGAATGCATGTGCATATGGGTGTCGAGTATGTACATGGCTGTATGAGTGTTTGTGTACATGGATATACAAGTGTGTGCATGTGTGAGTGTGCGTTCGCCTACGTGGGCGTGTGGATGTGTGTGCATTATCTCTCTCTGCAGCCTCTGTCCTCTGCCACTGGAATGCTCTCTCCTCTCCTCTGCCAAATGGAGCCCCTGACTTCCTCCAAGTCTCTGCTCCCGCCTGCATACTCCCTCCGATGGCGGGTCGCGGGCTCTCGCCCCTCCCCCAGCAGAATGTCATCGAAGTACGGACGGGCGCAGAGTCAGCACTTGGAGGAATCGCCTCCCGATTTTCTCCCTGTCCGAGGCAGGGCTCAGAGAGGAGCAGGTGTGATAAGAACCGGTCAGCATTTGTAGAGAGAGCACTTTAAGGTTTTCAAAGCAAGCCGTCAAAGCACAGGTGCCATTGTTATCCCCGTTTGACAGATGAGGAGACTGAGGCAGGTAGCGGTAAAATGGCTTGCCCAGGGTCAGAGGCAGCTTGAGGTCGGGTCTTCCACACTCCCGTCCAGTGCCCTATCCGCTGCGCCACCTAGTGGTCAGTTTGACTGGACCAGAGAGGACCAAGTAACGTGAGCTAAGCCTGGAAAGGTTCTCTTGTCTTCTGCCTCCAGGGCCAGGCTGAGGAAATAGCAGTTTGTCCTAGAAGCAGTGGGGAACCACTGAGGATTCTTGAGCATGCATGGGAGAGGGGTACCTAATGAGATGACTGCGGCAGGGGTGTAGAAGCCCTGGATTCCAGGGAATGCTCTTCAGTGAACCCTCCCCAGAGTCTTCTCTGTCTGCCTTCTCTCTCCCTGCAGTGGCCCCCAGACCCCACCTGCTGGACCCCCAGCTGGAGAAGGCCCTGGAGGTCCCGGGGGACCACCTGAGGTGGGGAGCAGTGAAGAGGGCCGAAGTGCCGAATCCCTGGAGGTGGCCAGAATCTCTGGGAGACACCGGGAGCTTGCCCCTAGCCCTCTACCTGGGCTTATGGAGCCACCCCGGAGGAGCAGACAAAGGGCAAGGAGTCCTGAGTGAGTGTGTGTCTGTATAGGAGTAGGGTGAGGAAGAGGGGAAGGGGCTTCCAGTCTCAGGAAGCCCCCTTCCCCTTCTCCCCTAGGCTGTTTTCTCCCCTCTCCCGGCCACCATCGCCCCTGGGCCTTCCCCGGCCACGCTCAGCCCCTGCCCATCGTCCATCTGCTGTGGTGGGGGGAGATACCCGGCCCCACACCCCACTGAGCCGGATCGATGTTCGACCTTTACCTGAGTGGGCTCCAGCCTCAAGAACCCTGTCCGGGCCCTCCGCTCCCCGACGAATGCCACCATTGGAGGCAGGGGCACTAAGACCTCCCAGGAGCCCCCAGCACTGGGCCACTGAACTCAGGGCCAAGGTGAGTGACCCTAGTGGACAGGAGAACTACATCACCCATGAGGCCTTAGGGCTGCCTAGGTTACTCGACTAACACCTTTGAGTCTAAAGCAAAATAGGAATTGTAGCCCATGGTCAAGCCTGTGTAGTCACCTGTGGAAAGGGAAAATCTGTGAGTCAGCCCAGTTGGCTGGCCGATGACCATTCTTGCTAAGACATTATGGAGATTTTGGGCTGAGGAAGGCCATGGATGCTTAGGAGCACCTTCACCATCCATGGCTCCCAGAGGTTCTAGGGGATTGTGGCCAGTTTGCCTCTTAGTGGGACAGACTGAGGGCTGGCAGTAGAGCCCCTGGGGAGAGGAAAGAGCCTTTCTCTTCTGGTGGAGCCAGGAAATTCTATCCCTGAGGCTCCCTTGCCTTGTGAAGCTGGGCGAGGGATTCCCCCTACATCCCCCACTCCTTGAGGTTCCTTCACACTTACAGTGACCCTGACCAGCTTATGACTCCCTGAATCTCAGTTTTCTTACCTTTGAAAGGAGGGAGGAAGATACCATACTCCCTTTCCTCCCTGCCTGCCCTGCAGTAATGAATGACTGGAAGATACGTCTTACTTTGGACTAGGCACTGGGGACGGAGGGAGAGGAGCCTGTGCCCTCGAGGAGCCCTGCCCTCGCCAAGCTTGCGTTCCAAATCGCTGTGGTGAACCTTGCTCTGAGCCCGCCCCCTCCCCCAATATTTCCTAATGTCTCCGCAGGCAGCGTCGGGATATCTGCTGTTGGGTCCCAGGCCCCTGGGGAGTCGGGGTTCCGTGGTCCCTTTGGTAAGTGTCTCCCCTCCCGCCCCTCGCCAAGGAGCGGTCTTGTGTAACCCTCTAGAAGCCCGGGCTGTGGGCTCCCAAAGGCAGACGCTCTTCTGGTTTCCTTTGCAGCAGCCCCCGCCACCGTCGCCTTCGGGCCCTGCGCTGGACTCCCCGTTGCACCGCAGCGCCGATACCGACGTGAGTCAGGGGTCCAGTGCAGGCAAGGTGACGGAGACGCGGGCGGGACTGAGCTCTTTCCCACCTCTGGCAGGGTTCTGGGGAGAGGGAGCGCCTTGTGACCCTGGCCCAGTCCCTCGGGCTCTTTCTCACTCTCTGCCCGCAGGCCCTCCTGACTAAGCTCTGCGGGCAGGACCGACTCTTGAGGAGGCTGGCTGAGGAAATGGCGAAGAGCCAGGAGGAGAAGGTGTGTGGGGGCGTGGGCGGGGAGGGCGCGAGAGATAGCTGGGCGCAGTGGAGACCACAGAGCTGGCGGGGGCGGGGGGGGGGGGGGGGGAGAGGTGAGCCGGCACTGAGGACCAGGAGGGCAATGCGGTGAGAGGGTCCACGGTGAGGGGCACAGGGAGAGCTGGGGTCCAGGAGGGCATCAAATGTAGCCTAGCAGAAGGTGAAGTCTGAGGAGCAGGGGGCGAAAGGTCTAGAGGAGATTGACTTCCCAGATCTCCTCTAACCATCCTCCCTTGCTCGATGGCAGGAGCGGCTGGAAGCGGCCCTGGAGCTGACCCGACGGGCTGTGGGGGAGCCTGGGCCTGGAGGTAGGGCCTGGTCTCGTCTACGGGTTTTGCAGGACCGCCTGGTGGGCGTCAGAGCTGCCCTCTGCCACCTGGCCCAGGTAAAGGGTCCAGCTGAGCCCTACGAAGACCACCCTACTCTGAGGCCCTAGTCATTCTCATGGGAAATGCAGTCCTTTCTGATCCTAGCCAATTCTGCCTTCTTAGGGGTTCCTGGCAGTCCTAGCCTTCAGCATCCTGGGTGAGGGTTCCAGGAGCCAAATCAGAAAAAAAAATGGGTGTGGGGGGATGGAGTTTACCAGGGCTCATCTCTCTTTTTTCCTGTGCTTGAAGGAACGGGAGCGGGTTTGGAACACCTACAGCGGCCTGGAGCAGGAGCTGGGGACTCTTCGAGAGACCCTGGAGGATCTGCTGCACCTTGGGCCTCCTCAGGTACTGCCAAACTAACTCTGCCTTCTCAGGCTCTGAGCCAAGCCTCCCCCAACTCCTTCTCCCTCAGCTGCTCCAAGCCCTACCCCCAAATCTATTCAAGCCCCACCCCTCTGCCTAAGTTTCTCTTCTCCCCTACCAACCTCCCAAGCCTTAACCCTTCCAGGCCAGGATCTCTGCCCAGCAGCAGCTATGGATGGTGGAGGACACATTGGCTGGCCTAGGGGATCCGAGTTGGGGGCGTCCCCATGGGGATGGAGATGGAGATGGGCCTGGTGCCCCACCAGGTGAGATATACCCTTTAGAGTCCCCAGCCTTCCTCATGCCCATTACAGCCCTCCTCTGTACTCCACCCAGGTCCTGGATCACCCAGCTCTCCCCGGGCCCAAAGCCCAGATGGCCAATGCTCTCCATCCCCTGCCCCATCTCCATCGCCACCATCACCAACTGGGCGTAAGGTAGGAGCCCAAGGAAGATCCCATGCTTTTGCATAGACATCAGGATCCGGGGTGGGAGTGGGGGGCGGGGCGAGGGAGTACAGTCCTGGCTCTGCCACTGGTAATGGCCAGGGTGACCTTTTGGTTCCTGGCTCTCTCTGGGCCTTAGTCTGTAAAATGAGGGAGTTGAACCTAAATTGCAAATCTCTTCTGTCCTGTGACCTGAATCCTCAGGGTCCCCAGGAGCTTAGGGGTTCCTGTCCTTCCTCCCCTCTGTCTGCAGGCTCCAGCTTCCCAGGTCAGGATGAGTGCCCAGGAGCAGCTCGAGAGGATGCGTAGGCACCAGGAGGCTGGGAGGCTAAGGCTCCGGCCACTGTCTCCTGGGGGGCAGACAGTGCATCCCTTAGCAGTTCGAAGGCAGCCAGAGCCTGGGTCAGAGAGAGAGGGGGTGAGTCTTGGCTTTGGCTTGGAATGGGCTGGGCAGGAGGAGGGTTAGGGGAGCCAAATCTCATCTCAGAGGAACCAAAGCTGCGAGTTCGACACCCCACTACGGGAGTTTTGCATGGTCCCTTGCCCTGGAATGATCCAGTCATTTACATTCTCTTCTCTTAGCCTCTCCCAGACTCCATGGGTCATACAGGGAATCCTCAGCAGTGGACCCAGAGCTCTGGGTCCTGGAGCAGGTAAGAAATCTGGGCTAAATGGAAGATGACAGTGGCCCCTGGCACCTAGCTCATGCAGCTTGACCTCCAGACTCCAGCCTTTTCTCCCAACCACTGTGTGACATTTCACTTCCCTGGGCCTCAGTTTCTGCATCAGTGAAATGAAGGCAAGAGTTGGAATTTGGGACTTTAAGAGCCTATCCCCTCTATGAAGGCCCTGACCCCAAGTTTCCCACGATCTCTTCTGCTGGACTTTTCAGCGGACTTCAGCCTTAGCTGGTGTGGTACAATACATCACCTATTAAGCTCTTACTGTGTGCCAGGGGTGGGCATATACAAAGACAGAATGAAAAAGCCCTTTCTCTCAAGAAGCTGGTAGTCTGCTGGGAGGTATGGTAGGAAAAAAAAAAGTGCTGAATTTGGAGTCGGGGTTCAAATTTTGACTTTGCCAATTAGCTATTATCTATGTGATCCTGGGTAGAGCACATCCCTCCCCTAGCCCCCTCCTCTCAACTCTGATTCCCCTGATTCATCTGATCAGTAACTGATACAGCACAGGTATAAATAAATGTAGGCTCCCTTTCTAAGCCTGGGGGAGGCGGGGCATCTAAATTACAGTCACCTCGATTCCCTGGGCCACTTTAAATCGTCTTGTAGCTTGGAAAATCTAATGTCCAGGCCTACTGAACTCGGCCAGAGTTCCCATGACTCTGATTCCCTCCCCACGTTTGTAGCTCTCGGAGTCCCCGGCCCTACGCTACGTCCCCTGAAGGACATCGGGAAAGGGTCCTCAGCCTATCCCAGGCCCTGGCGACTGAGGCTTCGCACTGGCATAAGTTTATCTTAGGTAAGGGACTGGAGGAAAGGGAGTACCGGGTCCCTCGTGGGAACTGTAGTTGGAGACCTAGAGACGGCTGTGAACAGGAGCACTTGGCTCTGGACTCTTGGGTCCCGGAGGGGGAGGGAGCTAGGTAACCCGGACTCCTGGGTCCTGGAGGGAGCACAGGACTGGGAAGTCAGGCCGCTGGAATCTCGGGCCCGCGGGTTTGATTCATCTGCCCTGATTCCCTCCAGGTCGAAGCCCTGAAGATCCTCGGGACTCCACTTCCGGGCTGTCTCCGCCCCCTCGCTCACCTCCCGTAGGGTCCCCGCCTCCCATGGGACGGAGCGGAGGGGGCCCCACTACCTGGGCCCCAACATGGGGAGGGGCGGCGCCGCCAGATGAGGGGGCGTGGCCTCTGCGAGTCACACTCCTCCAGTCCAGTTTCTGACACGCCCCCAGAACTGCAGCCAATTGGAAGCTGAGGATGCGAGGGCCTGAGGTGCCTCTGATGACCGTCCCTCCCTCCATCCCTCCATCCCTCCTTCCCTTCTTTCTATGGTAGTCTTGATTAAACTCGGTTGTGATCACCCAGGTCCTGGC
Organism: Phalanger gymnotis; assembly: GCA_028646595.1. Lineage (NCBI taxonomy): Eukaryota > Metazoa > Chordata > Mammalia > Diprotodontia > Phalangeridae > Phalanger > Phalanger gymnotis. The sequence goes on along the minus strand of CM053622.1, from coordinate 809,966,257 downwards.
TCCGTCCTCCTTTCCTTATGGGGCCCTGACGTCTGCATCCCCCAGCGGGTGGAAGCGTCTTCTGACCCTATTTCCTTCGGCTCTTTTGTAAGCCAGAACTACATCTCCCAGTAGGCTGTGGGGCGTTTTCCGCCGTCGGCCTTGCTCCTCGGCCCGCAGGACCTCATGGAAATTGTAGTTTTTTTACATTCCCTAACCCGATGATGAGTTGGTGCTATGGTTGGATCTTCTAGGAGCCTGGGCCGGGTTTGCGGAAGGAGAGACTGAGATTTCCCAAGTTGTGGCTGGGGCAAAGGTCTTATCGATCCTCGTAGGAGGGGTTGGAAGAGGGGTCCTAGGATTGTGGGCGGAGGGAAGGGGAGGGAGGAAAGGAAGGGGATGGTCGCTGGGGGGGGGGGGCGGTGTTTAGACCTAAAAAGGGCAAGAACTGCTGTGACAGCACTATACTAATCAGGACTCTAGTAACCGTGGCGGGGGCGGGAGGACAAACACACCCAAGTGAAGTCAATCGTCCCACTTGAGGACACTGGTCCCGGAGGCTGGAGATGGCTGCAGGTCCTTGCGGCGAGGGGCGGGTGGTCTTAGTGACCGGCGGTGCTCGGGGTATAGGCGCTGGCATCGTGCGCGCCTTTGGTGAGCCTGGATTCGGGGAAGAGGGCTGTGGACGGGATGTCCCTGGACTCCCACAATCTGGGATGATGGGCTCTCAGACTCCGGGTCGTCAGGTAGATCCTTTAGCCCGACGTGTATGAGGTCGAAGAGAGACGGCATCTGGTTAAATCGAATAGCGCTCCAAGCTGGGATGGGGCTGGAGGAAAAGACTGATGCCTGCGTGGGTCCCCAGGGCGTGTGGGACGCGACCCGTGAGAATCGGCTAGTGTTAGGGAAAGGAGACGCTTGAACCCCTGCTGTGAGAGCCCGGCACTTCTGAGAGCCTGCGAAGTTGGGGCTATGGGAAAGAGACGCCAAGGTCCCTGGGGACCTTGTACTCAAGGCCGAAACTGCCCTTTGCTCGAGCTATCACAGGATAGAAATCACGAGTTAGGGGAGGGAAGGTCCGGCAGCTGCCAAGAGGTTCCGAAACACTGTTTTACCTCTTACCCCGCAAACTGTATCTCCAAAACCACCCCTGCCTCTTTTGCTTCCTAGTGGAGAATGGTGCTAAAGTGATCATCTGTGACAAGGATGGTGAGTGAGAGACGGAACCCAGGCTCGCAGCCCCTATCCCACCCACTCAGTGACCAAGATGCCCAGTGCCCCAGCCATCTGCCCCTCAGGGAGCCAGGATCCCCCTCCCCCAGCCCTCAAGACTCCCTCTCCCCTAGCCCTATGGTATCCTGCTCCACTCCCAACCCCCTCCCTCTCAGGGACCCAAGATCCCCTTCCTCTATTTCAGTCCCCTGGACCCCCTGCTACCATTCAGATCAGATCCCCAGCCCTGCTTTCTCCCCAGAATCAGGTGGCCGGGCTCTGGAAAAGGAGTTGCGTTTAGTCAGGCCACCCGCAGGAGCTGTTTTCATCCAATGTGATGTGACCAGAGAAGGGGAAGTGGAGGTGAGCTTCCACTTCCCCCAATCCCTCTGCTTCTGGGTTTCTTTAGGTCTCTGGTCTTGCCCTTCCCTATGGCTCATGTATGTGAGCCATTGTGGGAGGGGGGAGAAAGGGGCTTGGAGCAGTCAGCTCCCCAGCATTCCCTGTCTCCCCACATTTTGACCTCGACCTAGTCTTCATTTCTCTTTCCCTCCAGAGCTCCGCAAATCCAGTTCTTCTGTTCACGCTTTTCTGGGGTTTCTTCCAGCTCCACCTCTGTGAGTCTTGGCATCTCTGCCTCAGGATGTCTCTCTCATAGACTGTCTCTGACTCTACAAGTCTCCTGTGTCTCTGGTCCCTGATTTTTGGGGTCTCTCAGGCTCTGAGGCTTTGTCTCCTGGCCCCCAGGCCCTGCTCTTTGAGACTCTGCAACGTTTTGGTCGTCTAGACTGCTTGGTGAACAACGCCGGACGCCGTGAGTGTCCCCACTTCCCCTTTTCCCTCTCACCTTCTGTCTCTGGCCTCTGCTCCTCTTAGCCTTCTTCCTCCCTGCCTAACCCAGATCCCCCAGAGGAGATACTGGAAGAGACATCCTCCCAGGCCTTCCGAGAGCTGCTGGAGCTGAACCTCCTTGCCACATACACAGTATCCAAGGTGAGTGTCACCAGAGGTGCACAAACTATGAAAGTCTCTCTAGTCCCACTCCAGAATCCCTAGGGAACAAAAAACTCAGACAAGCACCTTGCTTTCACAGAATCCCAGAGCCTCAGCCTTGCTCTCAAATGAGGCCCATTAGGGAGAGAGCAATGTTGCCCAATGGTTAGGACCAGGACTTGGGAAGAGCCAGGCTCACTATTGCCTTGCTGACTTTGACTGGCTCTTGACTGAGATCTCAGTCATGTGAGGAGAATACCAGTATTTCTTGTTGAGTGGCTTCAATGGGATAATGTGTGTCCCATAAACCTTCAATCATTAGGGGAATTACTCTGCTTGAGCACAGGACATCCTGTCAGGCCTTCAGGCTGTCAGGCCTGCCCCAGGGAGCCGCCACTCTGTCCAAGGCAGCCTGTGATTGCTGACAGACTTTCCTGGCTTAGGTCCTCAGAGCCTGGGAATTGGATTGCAGTTTACTCTTTTGGGGCTCCAGTCTTCTCCTTTGTTTACTGGTTTGGGGCACCTAGCCCCAGGATTTCCCAATGGGAATGTTCCCTCCTAGGTACCCCCTCAGTTGCCTAAAGCCCTAGTGATTTGCCCAGGTCACAGAGACCGCACTTGACCAAGGAACAGCTTGACCCTGGGTCTGGCTTTGGAAGCGTCAATCCTGGCTTGAAATTTCAGCTCTGCCACTGGTTGGTGAGCTTTATGACTTTGGTCACCTTACTGGACCTCTCAGTGTCCAAGGCATCCCCCTAGCCAGGTTTCTACCCATTGCTACTGTCACTGATAACAAGGATGATTGTATGTATGGATTGTCATTATTATCGATGATTATTTCAGCTGGATTGGGCTGTGGGGGAAAGGCAAGATTCTGTTAACTTTACTCTAAACTTGACTCCACTTTTGGGGTGGGGTCTGTGTAGAGCTAATGGCCAGACCCCCCCCCCAGCCCCAGCCCAGTAACTTCCCAGTTGCTTACTTAATGGGTCTGGGCTGAGTTTCCAGATCATGTCCCAGCCTCCTAGGCTAGCACTGGCCCTGCCTTGCCAGGATCATCTTTGTAGTGAGTGTGGTGCATGAAAGGGTGGGTGAAAAATAAGAGTGTTGAGGTTTAGGGGTACTGAGACCCCAAAATAGCGACATGCTGGGTCCTGCCCATGTGAATTTGGCCCAAGCCTTCTTTCAGCCAAAGTAAAACAAAGTTTATCAAAGATGCACCATATTGGGCATACTTTTTTTTTTTGAGGGGGGAAGGCAGGGCAATTGGGATTAAGTGACTTGCCCAAGATCACACAGCTAGTAAGTGTGTCAAGTGTCTGAGGTCGAATTTGAACTCAGGTCCTCCTGACTCCAGGGCCGGCGCTCTACTCATTGCGCCACCTAGTCCCATATTGGGCATACTCTTAAGGAATCTGAGCATTTGTAACTCCAATGCCAGCAGGCCAGATTGAACCTTGAGCCTTTGTAATGCTAATGTAAGCAGACTAGATAGAATCTGAGCAAAGACTTCAGGGGTGGCCAAGTAGTCTGGGGGCTCCAGGGATGGTCTTGATGGGAATGACCAGCATCCTGGGGTGACTAGAAGTCAAATCTAGGGAGGATCTTGATGGGAATGGCCAGTAGGTTGGGGTGACTAGAGGAACCAAGAGAATGGAATTAAGGGTGGGAAGTTGCTGAAGGCTACCAGACAGTGGAGGGCTGGGCTAGGTTACCGGTAACAGAAAATTGGGCATAGAAATAGTGGAAGGCCTGTGGCCTCAGGTGAATGCCAGATCAAGTGGGAAGATTCAAGGAGAGTTCCAGGGGGTTCTCAGAGCTTGTACCCCATCAAGAGTACCTGCTTCCCAGTCTTCTGTGACCTTATGCAAGCCCCCCTTTCCTCATCAGAGCAGGTCAAGTAGGGAGGGCCGGAGAGATTCCAGGTTTTCTGAGGTTGGAAATAGGTTTGGGTTTTTTTTTCCTTTCAAAATTAGATATTTTTTTTTCAAATAACAAAAATATAACTTCTCTCCTCTCATTTCCCACTTCCCTTTGGAAGAGAGACAGGGAATAAAAACCTACCCCAAACCTCTGTTACAAACATATGTAGTCTAGCAAAAAAAAAATCCCAACATTGGCCATACCCCAAAACTATAACTCAATCTGTCCTCTGAGTCACCTGTCTCTGTCAGGCAGTCAGTTAACAAGCATTTATTAAGGGTCTAGGTATTGTGCTAAGTTCTAAAAACACAAAGAAATGTGGGGAAACCCCAATCCCTACTTGGGGAGCCAGTCTCTTCAGGGAAACATGCAAACAACTGGGTCCATACAACGTATATGTGACCAATGGGAGGTCATGACTTTGGGAAGGCACTAGCTTTGATGGGCTCAGGAAGAGTGACTTGGAAGCCAAGAGACTGAGATGAGGAGGGAGAAAATTCCCTGCCTGGGGGATGGCTTGGTCCAGGAGCAGTGAGCAGGCCCCTATGGCTGGATGGAAGAGTATATGGAAATGTGTGGAAGGCACTGAGGGGCTTCAGAAGTTAGAGAGAATTTTATATTTGGTCTTGGAGGTGATAGGGAGCCGATGGAGTTTATTGATTGGGGGGTGGGAATGGCGGGAAACATGGTCAGACTTTGACTTAGGCAAATAATTTTGGGGGCTGAGTGGCCTGGAGCAGGATGAGGTTTGAGGCAGGCTGATCAATCAGCTTCTTGTTGCTGTCTGACTATTTCTGACCCTGTTTGGGGTTTTCTTTTCAAAGATACTGCAGCTGTTTGCCATTTCCTTCTCCAGTTCATTTGACAGACGAGGAACCTGAGGTAAACAGGCTTCAGTGACTTGCCCACAGTCACCCATCTAGGGAGTGTCTGAGGCCAGATTTGAACTCATGAAAGTGAATCTTCCTGACTCTAGGCCTGGTGCTCTATCCACCGTAGCACCACCTAGCACCCCAGGTCAAACAGCAGGCTACTGCCATGGTGCAGATGGAAAAGGGCAGACACCAGAGTGGTGGCAGTATCTGACGAGAGAAGGGGGCATATTTGAGAGGTGTTATAATAAAACTGATTGGATGGGGGGAGGGGGAGAGAGAGTGAAGAGTTGAGGATGACACCCACATTGGGATCCCAGGTGACTGGGAGGAGGGAGGTGTTTTGTACAATGACAGGGAAAGTTGGAAGAAGGGAGGGTTTGGGTCAAGGTTTGGCTATGTTGAATCTAAGGTGTCTATGAGACAGCCTTGTTAAGTTTGCCAGTAGGCAGTTGTAGATGTGAGACTGGAGGTGAGCAGACAGATGAGAGCTGGACAAAAAGAGCTGAGTGTCATCTACATTGAGGCAATCATTCAGTCTTTGGGAGCTGATGAGGTCACCAAGGAAAATACAATAAAGACGAGGGCATAGGACAGAGTCTAGGGGACTCTGGGCATGAGCTGGATGAAGATTAAGCGAAGGAGACTGAGGAGTGGGCAGACAGGAGGAAAGCCAGCCTAACAGAACCCTAGAATGGAATGGAGACTAGCCAGGAGGGAAGGTGGATTGGCAGGGTGATGGGCTTCTGAGAAGATGGGGAAGAGGCCACTGGATTTGACAGTTAAAAGATGATATCTGGAGTTTTTTGAAGTGAGTTGTTTCACTTGGCTGTGGAGATCTGGTCTAAGAAAGAAGAGGAAGTGGAGACACTGATTGTTGGTGACCTTCTCAGGGAGTTTAGCTACCAAACCATAGTTTAGCTCTCAGGGACGGACCATTCAGGGAGGGTTGCTTTGTTGTTGTTTTGTACATAAGGTAAAGGTGGGTATGTTTGTTAACAATAAGGGAGCAGAGGTAGCTTGGGAGAGAAGATGGTGTTGTTGTTGTATGACCCTGGGAGAGTCACTTAACCCTTTTTGTCCCAGTTTCTCATTTGTAAAATGAGCTGGAGAAGGAAATGGCAAAGCACTCCAGTATCTCTGCCAAGAAAATCTCAAATGGGGGTTTTCATACCGAAATGATTGGACCACAACAACAAGCGGGAACAGAAGCATTGGATGGTGGTTGGAATCCCAGGCTGGGCTTTGGGAGGGCCTGAGCTTCAATGTCATAAAGGGTTCTTCTTCCACAGAAGACAATGGTTCCCCAAGAGGTCAACATGGGGAAGGGAGGAGGGTGTGGCCAATTTAAGGGCAATGGCCTGGGAAAGAGCTGAGGGGGTCATGAGGTGGACAAAGAATAGGGTTAGGGGATACGAAGCAGAGGGAAAGGTGGAACACAACAGATTGTGATTAAATAAAGAATGTCAGAATCCATGAACATAGAAGTTCCCTCGTGGCTGATGGCCACATCAAGAGTATAACCATCATTGTGTATAGGTGAGGCGGGGCAGGGTCAGGTCATGGCAAACAAGCAAGCTGAAGAACCGGATGTTTGAGGGACTGTAGTATATGTATGGAAGTCCTCTAGCATGAGGATAGGAGTCTGAGAGGACAGAAAGATTGAGCCAGACGCTAAACTCATTGAGGAAGGAAGTGGAGTGTCTTGGGGCTGGTACTTAACAGCAGAACCCTAATTGGATTGAATGAACTTCCAGAGGAGAGATTGTTGAGTGACATAATAGAGGAAGAGCTTATGAATGGCGTTGGGGAACAAGGAGTGTCTAGCTCCCCTATTCTGACCAGTGAGTGGCAAGAATGGGTGAAGAAAATACAGCCAGTGCTGGGGTGCTGGGAAGGCTGGGGAAGGGGGCTGTGTGGTTAGAAGGGAGCCAGGGTTCACAAAGAAGGGAGGAGTGGGAAAGTAAAAGACTGAAAATGAAAGCTTGTTTGTTAGCTATGGAGCGGCATTCCAGAGGGCATAGTGCAAAGGGTGGCTTTAGAGTAGGATATTGAGAGAGAAAATTGGTTTGGGGCTGGGGGGAGGATGGGAATAAGGGAGCGATCAGTGGGGGATAGAATGGGGAATAGTGGGTTTTGAATCAATGAGATGGGGTGGTATGGCACTGAGGGAACATCCTTGAGAAATGAGTTTATCAATCAATCAACATTTGTTAAGGGCCTACTATTTGCCAGACACCTTTCTAAGTGCTGGGGAAACCAAAAGAGGGAAAAGGCAATCCCTGCCTTCCAGGAGCTTCCAATCTAATGCATTTAGATAGGTTATCATTTTCCATAGAGGTTCAGTCTCAAAGTGGAGTTGTCCCAGGGCTTCAGACAGCTGTGTGTAGCTAGAAGGGGGGAGGGGGTGCCCACATGGGTGCCAGGCAACTTTTGTGTAGTTACAGGTGGAAGAGAATGCTGGGAGCTCAATAGAGTGGCTACTGAGGGACCCGGGAAGCTCCCTCCCCTCCTTTTAATGTCTTTACCTGGACTTTAGAAAGGTAGAGCCTGAGTGGTTTCCAAGATATTTCACCTTTTGTTCTATCACTGTCAAAGAGGCTGAGATAGAGATGGGGTGGAGTTGGACAGAGGCTCAGGATGGGGAGAGAAAGGGATATTCGGGAGAGAAACGGGCTTAGGAAGAGGACAGACACTGGAGGAGAGAAAAGAGAAGGAAAAAGTTGGAGCCCAGGACTTGAGGAGAGTGGTTGAGCCCAGCCTGGTTCAGCCTTGCCTCTGCTGAATACTCCAGAAGGGTGTACCCAGGCTCAGCTCAGCCAGGCTACACCCACAGGGGCCAGGCCCCAGGCTAGAAAGCTGGATGGGATGAGACTTTGAGTGGCGAACCATGCCAGAAGCAGCCTATTCAGACAGAGAGGATAGGCACATTTAACACTGAAGAAGTTGGGAGAAATAAGATTAGAGAAGAGTTGTGGGTACTGGAAAGAAGTAGAAGGGGAGATAAGACTGTCCCTGTGCGTATGCTGGAAGTGGGCAGCTGAGGAAAAGATGCCTAGGCTCAGTGTGGCTAGGTCAGAGAGATAATGAACTATGGTGGCAGGTGTCCTAGAGGTAGATTTAAGATGGAAAGGGCTGGCAGTGAGTTGGCTGTGGGATTACCAGGAAGGATGAGGTGAAGGGGGCAAAGGGACTAAGAAAATGAGAGCTGGCGGGGGGGAGCTGAGGGACTGGGGTTGGGAATCACCAGGGACAGGGGAGCTTGAGGGGCACTGAGAGATAGAAAAGGGGGAAAGGCCTTGAGCCAAAAAAGGAATAAGGAGAAGGGCTTAAGGAGAAGGCCTAGAAGGAGGAAGAGAAAATAGACTCCCCTGAAGCTTTAGGGAATAGGGAGAGAGAGGGGTCAGACATGGTAGACAAGACAACTTAGTAAGATTGAAAAGGAATTTAGGTGTCAAGGTGTGAAGGGAGTGAGGAGAGGGCCTTCTCCTGGAGTTAAAGATCTCCACAAGCCATTAACCACACTAGGTCTCCTGGGGAGTTAGTGATAAGAAAGAGATTGGATTTCCCTTCTAGGCGCTGCCTTTATCTCACTTACTTGGAAATATCTTCTCCTTTGAAGTTCACTCCATGCATGTTTATCTCCCATATCTATCAGCAGAATCAAGATTAACTGCCATTCCCCAAGACACTCCCTTCCTTCCCTCAATGGGTTCAGCTCAGTCTTTCTTTGCTTTCCAGCTCTCCCCAAATTCTAGGGGACTTCCAAATATAGAACAATACTCCCTTCATACCTTAACCTTGTCCTTCAGCTCGCTCATTTCCCATGCACTGACCTTCATGTCATCTTACCTCCATACTGTGATGGTCATACCCTTGAAGAGAGTAAGGAGACCTATGGAGAGCAGGGAGAAATGTGTGGTGATGTGAATAGAGAAATGTGAGCTTTGAGTTTTTGTCATAGCCAAGGGACGTTCTGATCTATGCTTAGAATGTAAACTGGTCTATTGCCCCCAAGGTGGGAAGGTGTTTTTCAGTGAGAATGAAACATTTCTTTAAAATTCCTTAATGTGATAGCTAAAAGGAAAAGACAGACCCCTAACCAGTGCCAGCAGTTTGGCGGCTAAAAGAGCAAAAGGAAGAACGCTTGGAACTCCATGATGGAGGTGAGGCTTTTCCAAAAGAGGAGGGTGCCAGGCGCTCCAAGGACAAAGCATCTTCAAGTCCTCCTCTGAGGTCGGATGAAGCCAGAGGCAGAGATGTTCTCGGGGGAAGGTGTCCAGAAATGGGCCTTGGAAGGTGACTTCCCACTCTCACTTACTGAGCCAGCCATCTCTGACAATGACAGGGAGGTTGTGTCCTGGGCTTATGTGCATGTGTGCATGATGTGGCTGGGGCCCTCAAGAAACTTGTCAGACTGGTTAAGGTGTGACCAGCTTCTGGTGATTTCACTGGGACACAAATTGCCAGAAGAACCCTAGACAACATTGCTTAAGATGAGGGGGATGTTCTGGGCAAAAAGATGAAGACCCAAGGGGAACAGGTGGTGTTTTCCTCACTGCTTGGAGAAAGATTTCAGGCAGCAGGAGGTGGAAGCCAGATTGATGGGGGCTAGAAAGCGAGTGGGAGGTGAGGAAGTAGAGGAGAGATTTTTCGAGGAGCTTGGCTGGGAAAGGAAGAGAGCTACAGGGTGATCATATGAGGGAATGATAGGATAAATGGCTTTTTAAGGAAAGAAGAGGCCTGGGCACATTTGGCAGCAACTGGGAAGAACCAGTAGGTAGGGAAAAATCGAAGCTGGTGGAGGGGAGTGGTTAGACCAGGGGATTCCTGTAGAGGTGCTGGCCTTGGAGAGAAGGAACTGTCAACTTTTCTTCAGAGACAAAAGTGAAGGAGAGAGTTGCAAGGGTGACATATGGGGGGGAAGGCAAAATTTGCTGAGGAGGGAAGATGAGGTGTGGAACAACTGCTGTGGGCCTGAGATAGAGAATCCCATTGAGGGAGTGGAAGAAGGGAGAAATAAAGGGGTTAACAGGCAGCATTGAGGGCCCAGTCAAGATTACACCCATAGTTTTGTAGGTGACTTTCCTTGCAGTGGAGTTCAGCATTGCAGAGACAGAAGAGAAGGCAGTCAGTGGGAATAACCTCGGATTGGGCTTTGGCTTGGCATTCAAGGCTTGGAAGACGGGGGACAGTTGAACTGGTTCCCTAAGCTTAGAAGGAATGAATTCAGGCCAGGGCAGGGTGAAGGCCTGACCAAGCAGGGAGGGCTGAAAATGAGGTGGGTGGGGGGAGGGGACATCACTCTGTCTGGTCTGAAGTCTCCAAGTAAAGACAGACATCAGAGTGGAGGGGAAGCCTCCTGAGAACGGTGTGCCAAGGTCATTGGGGAAGTAAGGAATGTGGCCAGGCAGGTAGTTAATTGCTTTCAGCTTCTGGTTGGGGTGAGGCAGACAACAGCTGCAGGGGGAGGATCTGGGCATGGCCAGGGGACAGCCCCATGGCAGCAGAGCTGGGCAATTGCCAGGTTTCCAGAAAAGATGAGAGAGGGCTGGGATGAAGGCCATGCTATGAGCCTGGAAGGAGGCCCCGAGAAGAGAAAGCAAAGGTCAGGGACTGAGAGTGGGCAGTCTGAGCCAGATGGAGGTAAGGAGGTAGCAGGTCACCGCAGGAGGGGCAAGTCAGGTGGTGGCCTTTGTTAGTTTTTCCCCATCTGTGAAATAGGGGTGTTCAGCTCCATCTCAGCTGTAGCATTCTGTGAACAGACGGACAGCAACAGGGTCACCAGGGCTGATTGCCTTTTTCTTTATCCCTGCAGTTTGCCCTCCCCTTCCTCCGGCAGAGCCAGGGCAGCATCATTAACATCTCCAGCCTGGTGGGGGCCATCGGGCAGAGAAAGGCTGCATCTTATGTGGCCACCAAGGTATGGGGTGTGGAGGGGATGGGACAGCTTCCTCTCTGGCCTCAGCCATTAGCTGAGGTCAGTGTCCAGTCCACTCACACCTGATGCCCAAACAAAAATAGCCGATCTCATCCTTCTCAGTCCAGTTGCCAAGGTGTTGGCTAGGTCTGACCAAGAGCCCTAGCAAAGGTTAGCCTCCACTGTCCCTAGGGGCCAGAAGAGATGGGCTGAACCATTGAGGCCTGAGGCCCTGTCTTCCACTGAGCCATAAGTGAACCTCTTGGCCTAAGTGGACTAGGGAACCATGGCCCCCCAGGCCAAGGGGTGGAACAAAGTCCATCTCCTAGGACTGCCCCGACTCAGTGGTTTTCCCCTCCCCTAGGGGGCTGTGACTGCTCTGACCAAGGCTCTGGCCCTGGATGAGAGTCAGTATGGTGTCCGAGTCAACTGGTAAGTGGTTGAGGTGGGTGAGAGCAAAGAGGGGACCTGGATGGGAGGGCATCAGGGAAGGTGGGATGGGGGTAGGTTGATGAGGCAAGTGGACTGGAGGGGCTTCAGATTGGGAACCAGGGGCTTTGGCAACTGAACACTAAGGATGAGGGATGGGACAGAAAGGGTCTTGGGGGAGGAGGAACAGAAGGACATCTGGGGGGCCTGAGATTAGTGGGAGTAGGAATACTGAAGGGGGCTGAAAATGAAGCCAAGGCAGCCAGGGGCCAGGCAGCTAGGGGCCAGGCAGGAGGACTGAGGGCACTCTGGGCCCTGAGAACTGGGAGCCCAAAGGAAGCTGTGATAGATGGATGACTCTAGCCCGAGTTTGGGGACCTTGGAGCAAGGAAGTGGAGAGCTTGGAAATGGGGAGACAGAAGCCTGGGCGTTGGAGGTTTGAGGAGATTGAGACCAAGAGAGACGAGCCATCGGGGCCAAACTAGGAAGGCCGGATAATGGCGGTGGGTGCTAAGGAGACCCAAGAGCTTGGAAGAAAGGGGCTGAGAAGCAGAATCCCAGAGTTCTGGGCAGCCCGCAAAGAGGGCTGTGGGAAGGGGTGGGGGGCAGGAGAATCCACGCCCACCCCCCAGTCAATCAGCATTTGCTGAGGGTCTGCTGCGGCCGCTTCTTGGACCACCTTTGCCCCTTCCTCAGCATCTCCCCAGGAAACATCTGGACCCCGCTGTGGAAGGAGCTGGCCGCCCTGACCCCGGATCCCTCTGCCACGATCAGGGAAGGGGATCAGGCGCAGGTAGGCTGGGGGACCAGGGTGGGGGTGGACTGGGCAGGCCCACTTGAGACCAGCCTGGGTTCCAGCCTCTGCCCTGCTCCCCTCAGCCCCTAGGACGGATGGGCAGGCCGGACGAGGTGGGGGCAGCTGCCGTCTTCCTGGCCTTCCACGCTTCCTTCTGCACCGGCGTGGAGCTGCCCCTGAGCGGGGGCGCCGAGCTAGGCTACGGGCGCAAGGTGCCCCCGACGGAGAAACCCCGGAATCCGGCGCTGCGCCTGGGGGATCCCCGCGGCGGCCCCTGCCCTTCCCTCCCCTCCCCCAGCTAGCCCCGGCTCCTCGATCCCTAGACGCTCAGTCCTCCGCCCCTTCCTTCCCCTCGGCCCTTTCCGTCAGATAAATTGGAAACAGAAGGCGATTATCTTTGCATTTCTTTGCATTTTATTTCCTGCCGCCACCTGGCCGGGGCCGTGGGGCGGGGCGGGGCCTTTTGGTCTATGTACTCACCGGGGCGGGGGGCACTAGCTGGGGTCCGAGGCCAGGCTGGGATTCTGCCCCAGCCTGCTTCCTCTCCGGCCCCGGGAGACCGGAGGCGGGTCTGGGGCTAGGGCCCGGGCTAACGGGACTATATTGGTCTCCCGGAGGAAGAAGGAATTAACTGCCAATTAGGCGAGATTAATAAAGGAGGCTGGAGAGAAACTGGGGCACGAGTGTTCTCTGGGGACAGGGGCTGGGTGTGGCCAGCGAAGGTATGGAGTGGGGACGCCGGGGTCCCCAGCGGGAGGGGGTGGGGCGGTGTGTGGGGATGCTGTGGTCCCTGGTGGGGAGGGGGTGCGTCGCACAGCGACCGCTAGCTGCCCTTTTACGGGCTCAGCTGGGCAGGGACCGCGAGGCGCTCGCTGATTGGCCGGCTGAGGAGGGCGTAAGGCCGGTGG
>CM053622.1:809902965-809944172 GCA_028646595.1 Phalanger gymnotis | reverse complement strand
GAGACCATCCAGGCTGTCCTGGGCTGGAGCCCTGCTTCCCTCTGCCACTTTGTGGGTTCTGCAGCTCTAGAATTGGTTCAGAGCCATTGTTTTATAGGTTTTTGGAGGAACTTGGTGGGGAGCTCACTCCGGTCACTGCTTTCCAGCCGCCATCTTGGCTCCGCCCCGCCAGGTCTTGATTTTTGTGAGAAGATACCTAATAGCACCTGTGGCTTATAAGGCAAGAACGTAGTATCGAAGGGATGGTTAGTGAAAATTTAGAAAAAGAAGCAGTGATCCAGAGAACTTATATAGACCACCAGCAAGGGATCTGATCAGCCTATGGTTAAGCTCCTGTGATGTTGGGTCCATTAAAGGGTGCAGAGCTTCCAGGACTAGAGTGGTGATGATCTCACAGTGCCCCACCTTATCAGGCCTCATCCAGAGTGTTGTACTCAGTTCAAAGAGATAGATTTAAGCTGGCTAGAAGCTTAAATGCTTTGGCACATAATGAGAAGAGCAGATTCATTGGATAAGACCTTGGCATTGGGAAAGATGGAAGGCAAAAGAAGAAGGGGATGACAGAGAAGGAGAAGGAGATGGCAGAGAATGAGATGGAGAGAGAGTGCCATGGAAGTAGCAAGCATGAACTGGGGCAGACTTTGGGAGATGGCGGAGGATGGAAGAGTCTGATGAGACCAAGCAACAACTAAAGAAAGGCTAGGAGCCTCGTGATGGTAGTTGTCCATGTGTGACAGAACGTGGAGAGTCCCCTCCTTCTTAGAACAAGGGCTAAATGGGGTGACGAGGCCAGCTGAGCATCACTGAAGTGGATAGAGCCCTGAGCCTGGAGTCAGGAAGACCTGAGTTCAAATCTAGCCTTGGATATTCACTGGCTATGTGACCCTGGCCAAGTCACCCAAGCACTATCTGCCTCAGTTTCTTCAATCTTAGCACTTGCCCTGTAGGTATTTGAGGATCAAAGGTGCCTGGCACTTATTCCCTCCCCTCCAGGGATACTTTAGTCAGGTCACTGCTGAGGTTCCCAGCACACTGCCTCTCTCCCCCCATCCTGTGTGAGTCCTTTGTCATTGCTGGTCCTGTATCACTCCTGCCCCTCCCTCCCTCTCTCTCTCCCTCTCTCTTCTCTCTCTTTCCACTCACTCTCCCTCCATCCCCTCTCCTCTCTCCCTCCCCCCCTCTCTCTCCCTCCCCCCCTCTGTCTCTCTCCTCTCTCCCTCCCTCCCCCTCCCCCTTCAGCTCTGACCCAGGCCTCGTGTTTCCCCTACAGCTCTTTGAAGGCATGAAGGCTTTCCGAGGCAAGGACCAGAGAGTGCGCCTCTTCCGCCCTTGGCTCAACATGGACCGCATGCTTCGCTCTTCCTTGCGGCTCTGCCTCCCGGTGAGAGTGAGCCCTATGAGAGGGGGCAGTGGGAGGGGCCAGAGAAGGCCAAAGTCCCCTCCCCCCACTTCTGAGGCCATGGACCATCCTTTTCCCTTTCTGGGCCTCTGTAAAATGAGTGGGGATTGAGCCAGATGTTCTGAGGGTGTTTTCTCTCCTCCTCCAGAGCTTTAACAAGCTGGAACTTTTGGAATGTATCCGACGCCTGGTAGAGATCGATGAGGAGTGGGTGCCCAGCAGCGATGAAAGGAAGGCCAGCCTCTACATCCGGCCTACCTTAATAGGCAACGAGGTGCTCCCTGAGGGCAGGGAGGGCAGGCAGGTCCCCAAGAGAAGAGGGAGGGTCTGGGTCCCTGAGAGGGAAAGGAGCTGGGAAAACAGAGGTTTTTGTCTCTATGGAGAGGGCAGGGGAAGGGCTGCTCAGAAGAGCCCAGCCTGGAGTGCAGCATGACCCCAACTGCCTGGGGCCCCTTGGGACTTGGGGGAGAATGGGGAGGCCAGAGCCTGGGCCTCTTGGGGCTCGGAGGAGTGTGGGGAGGCCAGAGCCTGGGCACCTGGCTTTCTGACAGCCCCCCATTCTTCAGTCATGTCTGGGTGTCCACCCACCCACAAGAGCCCTGCTGTACGTCATCCTGAGTCCTGTGGGCAGTTATTTCTCTGGGGACTCCTTAACGCCCGTCTCGCTATTGGCCGACCCCCGCTTTGTCCGGTCTTGGGTCGGAGGGGTTGGTGACTGCAAGGTTGGAGGGTGAGCAGAATGACCCCAACCTCTGACCTTTGCCCTCAGCCCTGACTTGTTTCACCTTCAGCCTTCAATCTTCTCCCTTCTATGGGTCACAGTTGGTCTTGTCAAATGAGAACAGGGTGGTCTTAGAGCTGAGAGATTCTTTACCAGCTCAGCTCTGCTGAGTGTGGGACGGTTTGGGGAAAGGATGCACATTGAAGGAGCCTGGTCCCCACTAGGCCAGGTGTGATGGAGGCTGGGGGGAAATGTCCCAGAGCTGGATCCAAGAGGGATGGTGTTAAGGGGACTGTGGGAGTCCGCTGGGGCCCATCAGGGGCCCTTCCTGGGGAGAGGGATGGCAAGCCTCTGAATGTGGCTGCTGAGCCTGCCTCCCTACTGTGGTAGGAATTACGGGCCCACAGTGTTTGTGCAGCGCACTGCTAACCAACAGGGTTGTGAGCAAGTCTTATGGCTTTATGGTCCAGACCACTACCTCACTGAGATAGGGACCATGAACATCTTCATCTTCTGGACCCACAAAGATGGCGGTGAGTTGGGGCCCAGCAACCCCCTGGCCCCAGCACTGCTGCCTCCATAGACCCCACCTGTGTTCCAGGACTCAGCTCAGGGCCCCCAGAAGGGAAAGGGCCTTGAGACCATGTCCTAGGAGGCCTGGGTGAAGGCTCTAGGAAAGATGGGAGGCTGCAGAGGACAAGACAGGAGAGCTCTGGTCAAGTAGAGAGAGAGCCCCAGAGGGAGGGCAGCGCCAGCAGTGGCCAAGAGGACACCAGGGTTAGATTTCAGGGAAGGCTTCCTTTCCCTGCCCCACCTCCAACTCCATACATTTATTATTATTTTATTTTTGTTACATTTTAAGTTCTGAACTGTCTCCCTCCTTTCTTCCCCACCCTGAGGGGAAAGCTTTCTAAGAAGAAATTGTCCTGTAGTAGACAGAGCTGCCTTCCAGGACGCCTGGAGGCAGTGGCTGCTATGGGGGCAGCTAGTGGCTGCTGAGTTCCCCTCTAGCTCAGAGGCCCTCGGGGATCCCGGGGTTGTGTTTGAGGGGAGTCTGACTGTCTCTACCCACGTTCCAGTGCTGGAGCTAGTGACCCCCCCGCTGGATGGCACCATTCTCCCGGGGGTGATTCGGCGGAGCCTGCTGGACCTGGCCCAGATGTGGGTGAGTGGGATGGGGTCCAGCCCAGCCCTTTTGGTGGGGCCTGGCCTTGGGTGCCCATTTCTTTCCATGTCTCCCTCTCTCTCCCCCTCTCTGCTGTGTGCATGTGCCCTTCTCTGTCCTCTCCCTGAGTGTCTGTGGGAGCCCCAGTGTAGGATTAGGCTATCTCTCTGTGTGTGTATCCAGGTTGGTCTTTATCTCTGAGTCTCTATCTCAGTAAATCTCTGTCTCATTCCCTTCTCTCATCTCTCTCTGTCTCTCTGGTCCCTCATCTCTCTCTGTCTCTCTGCCTGTCTCTCCAAGACTCTGTCTCTCAGCCTGTCACTCAGTGTCTCTGTCTCTCTGGTCTCTCTTGTCTCTCTTTGTGTCTCCGGTCTTGCCTCCCAGCTGGGGCTGACATGGCATGTTCTGCACAGGGGGAGTTCCGAGTGTCAGAGCGCCATGTGTGCATGTCGGAGCTGCTGCTGGCCCTCCGAGAGGGGCGTGTGCGGGAGATCTTTGGCTCAGGCACGGCATGCCAGGTGTGCCCAGTGCACCACATCCTGTACCAGGGTGAGGTAAGCAGGGCATCAGAGCCCAGCCTGGGGGGCAGCCAGGCCCTGCATGGAGACCCTCGGTGCAGGGTTTGGGGCACAGGCTGGCTTCCTTGGCTCTTCTCAGCCCAGCTTCCTCTGTTCTTCAGCACCTTCACATTCCCACCATGGAGAATGGGCCTAAACTCACCCTGCGGTTCCAGAAGACACTGCATGAAATCCAGGTAGGTGCTGGTGGCAGCAGGGTGGGCCACTGGCAGCCTCTCCCCTTTGGCTCCAGTGCTTTCTGGGAGCTCTGACCAGCTGCTTACTTCTGCCTCCCCTTTCCCCCAGTATGGAGATGGCTACCAGGAGTGGATGCTACCCGTGTGACTGAGACCAGCTCAGACTCCGCCCACCCTCTCTACTGCCCTCCTCCCTCCAGATCTCTGAACACTTAATCCCTTGCCCTTTTGCCCCGCCCCCACCCCCAGCCAAAGATTCTTGGTGCAATATAGTTCTCCAGGCAGGTGGTTTGGGATGCCTGGGTCCCTGCTGCCCCCAAGCTAAGCTACACTCCCAAAGCCATATGGGCCAGGATTCAGGCATCCGAGGCTCTGTTCCCCCAGCCCTCAGGGAACGCCACACTCCGTTCCTGGCCAGCTTCAGAGGGCAGCAACTAGGGGCCTGGATGATGTCAGGAGAGGACCCCTCCTCTGATCCCCCAGCCCCCTAAGCCTGTCTGTGGCCGACGTTAATTTTTTCTCTGCATTTTCCAAATAAAATGCCAAAGGATATAATGATATCTTGTCTTGGGCCCTGAGCAACCCCCTTTCTGTCAGGGACCCAGGTGTCCCTTCCCTTAGACCCAGTCTGGACCTCCAAAGAACTGACTACAGGCTGCATTTCTAAGGCCTTGGGGCAGTGAGCACTTGGGGCCCTTCAGACTCTGGCCTCCCCCCCCCCCACCCCCTCTTGCTCCCACTGGCCACCCCAAAAGATGCCTCCACACCATTTGCCACTGGTACTTTGATTCTTTATTGCTCAGATGTGGAGCTAGAAAAGAGACATAAATAAGAGTTGAGGTGCCCAGCCCTCAGAATAAATAGTAGCCAGGGCCTGCCTGAGCGAGGTGGAGTGGGGGCTGGCTGGGCTCAGGAGGAGTAGCTGGGGCTGCGGCCCTGCACGCCCCCCACCATGCTCAGTGGGTCTGCTGAGCCCACATCGGGGGGCTCGGGGCCCTGTGCCCAGGGCGGCTCAGGTCCAGGCAGCTGGTCACCAGGAAGTGGCAGGAATCGAGAAGGGCCAGCCTGGCCTGGGGAGGCCTGGGGGGACAGACGAAGGGTCTGCCCATGAGCCTCTGATTCATACACGTTATAGCCGTCCCCCAGCAGATGTTCCCGAAAGTTACAGGCAGAAGGGTCGTAGTGTACCTATGGGAGCAAGGAAGCAGCGTAGGGTCAGTCAGAGGAAGTGCCTGCTGTGTGCTAGTCATCAGAGCCTTCCCAGCACCCCCTGCACAGGACACTTGGTGTGGGGGAGACTCGGACTGAAATGGCATGAGCCAGAGGGCAGGAACATGGGGACTGAGGCTGCTGAGGACCTGGGAAGGGGGAGGATGATGGGCACTGGAGAGTGAGCTCCCATGGCCACCTCCCCACTTCAGCACAGCCACAGCGAGGTGGGACCCTGTCTGCCCTCTGTCATCTCTGAGTCAATCAAACCTCCTCTGGCCCAGTCTGACTTCAGGACTTCCAACTATTTCACAGGATGCCTCGACATTCTCTCTGGTCTTCCTGGCCCACTTTTCTTGGGTATGAGGCTCCATCTGCAGCCTCAGGCCTGGAATGCACTCACTCGCTCCCCTCTGTCTCTTAGAATCCCTGACGTCCTTCAAAGATCAGCTTGGGAGTTCCCCCAAAGCCCCTAGAAATCACTGGGGATCTTTTGGGAATCCCCTAGAAAGGCAACTCTTTAAATTTGGGAGCAGTGGTCTCGCTTTGTCTGCATTCCCAATGCTAGCACCATGCCAGGCACGTAGTAGGTGCTTAAGAAAAGTTTGTTGAAGTTAGAAAGAGGTGGATAAGAGATGGGATTTAAAGAGGGGATTGGGAGTGAGATGGAAAGGGAGGAGAGAGGCTGGGTTAGAGACCAAGTTGGGGCAGGGAAGGCTCTGGCCTGTGGTCCTCACCGCTCCATACAGCTCCCCATTGGGCCTCATACACAGAAACCGAGAGCTCTGGACCGCAAGGATTCGGATGACGCCAGGCTTCACCGCCTTCAGCTCCAGAAGACCTAGGGGGAGGGAATAGTCAGGGGCCCTGCCCAGCAACATCTACTGGCTCCTAGGCTGGCAAGCCCAGCAGATGGCCTCAACCTCCCCAGCCCCTAACCCCTTCCCATACTCACTGTTGGGGCTCCTCTCGGCTGTGGCTCGAACCGCGCCATCGGGGCCCATCTCCACGTGGGCCTCAGTGTCCTGGCCGTCATCTGTGTACAGGTGTCGGAGCCGGACCTGGCCCCCAAACAGGAGCATGGGACTGGAATCAGGGATGGGGTAGCCCCAGCCCCTATAGGCCAGGAGCAAGGACAGCAGAGGAGCCAGGCAGCCTGGGGCTCTCTTTCTTGGGCCCATCATTCAAGCAGTCAAGAGGCTGGAGAAAGGGATGGACAGGCCCCTGGGACCGGGCAGAAGGGGTCTCTGTGGGCCCAGATGCTCAACTGCTTGCTGTCTTGGTCCTCAGGGCTTGGGCTCCTTGCCTGCTACTGTGTCCTGTGTGCCACGGGAAGGATGGGGGTCTGCGGAGGCAGGGGTCCAGAAGGTCTAATTTTTCTGGCTCTCCTGAGTCAAAGCTGGGTCTAGTTCCTCCTCTTCCTCTCTCTGGATTTCCTGTGGCTGCTCTGGGTGCTCCCCAGGGGCTTATACCTGTCTCCAGGCCCCTCCGCCCACCTCTGGTCACCTGCTCTCTTCATGAAATATGACCCACTTGGCTGGAAGCGGCAATTCCACCGTGGCGAAGTCACCACCCCACATGGATGATGCAACCTGGGGTGGTGGGGAAGAGTGGGAATGGTTTGTGAGCTTGGGTGCCTGTAACCTGAGAGGATTGGGGGGTGCAGACACCTGAGACCCTTGGATACTGGAGGTCCTGACATCTGGGTCCTAACAATGGGACTTTGGATGCCTGGGATCCTGAAGTCCCAGAGTACGTGAGAAAGTGAGGGTAGAATCACAAGGTGTCTGAAGAAAGGCCCAGACACGGAGGTCCATGAGAAGTTTGGGGAGGCCCAAGAAATCCAGGGTGAGATGTCTGGGTGCTGGAATAAGCTGGGGACCCAGATACCTGAATCTGAGAAAGCAGAGGCTTATATTCAAAGGTCCTTCAAAAGATGGGGGTCTGGATACTGGCATCCCCAAAAAGAAGGGGTCTGAACCTCTGGGGGTCTGGACCCCTGGGTTCCTGAGAAGTTAGGAGCCCGTTCACTTGTGTCCATGAAAAGGTAGGGGCCCACATACCTGGATCCTCAGGAAGGTCGAGGCCTGGATG
Organism: Phalanger gymnotis; assembly: GCA_028646595.1. Taxonomy (NCBI): domain Eukaryota; kingdom Metazoa; phylum Chordata; class Mammalia; order Diprotodontia; family Phalangeridae; genus Phalanger; species Phalanger gymnotis. Next base: position 809,936,830 of record CM053622.1, on the reverse strand, counting down.
CCTGGGAAGGTGGGAACCCAGATGTTTGGGAGGAGCTGGCCTTGGGGGTCCAGGGAGCTGAGCCTAGGTTTCTTGGTGTACACTTGAGTCCCTCCAGGACACCTGTTGGCTAGGGGCAGGAGAGAGGAGGGGGGACAATGTAAGTTAGAGCTGGTGGAGCCCATTTATGAGGAAAGGAAGGGTAGGGTGCTGGGGAAGGTCTCCCTGGCCCAGGGTCCAGAGCCTCAAGCCTCGGTCCCTGCTGGCCATGCCCAGACATGGGCGGGGGCACACAGACGAGTCATGGGAGGCCTTCCTGGCCTCCTGATGCAATAGCCACATTTCTTTCAGCAGGAATTTTTCCTGAGAGCAAAATCCCCAGCCTGACCTTGACTCTAGGGTTCTGGGCAGGGTCAGGGCTAGGGCCTGGGAGCAAGAGAAGGCAGGTAAGGACATTTGGGACTCACTAAGCTAGGGATGGGCCTGGGGAGGTTGAGGGGAGTCAGGGTCTTCTTCAACCTTGATATCCCTTTGAGGGTTTGGTAGGGAGGGGAAAGGCTGCAAATTCAGACTAGTAAGTGACCAGACCCCTGAGTCCTTTAGAAACTGAAGGGATGAGGGTGTGGGTCCTAGGCCCTTGGACTGCTGGGGAATGACAGATGGGGCATGGGTCCCTGGGTCCCTGTGGAATGGGGTCTGGAACCTGGGTCCCCAAGGAGCTAGGACTGTAGTACTACAGATGAAATCCAGGTCCCCAAAGAAATCTGAAGGAAAGGGCTCCTGAGGCATTTGGAGGCATAGCAAGTGTGAAGCCTGGACACCTGGGTCCCCAAGAAATGAAGGATGAGATGGCAGATGCCTGGGGAGGGGCAACCTGAGTCTTTGAGGACCTGAGAGATGGAGCCTAGACACCTCCAGTGTCTAACGGGGGGCTAGAAAATTGGTCCTGGGAGACCAAGACTAGGATCCACGCGGACCTGACAAAGAAAACCACATTTCCCAGGGACGATGGGCTCTGAATGTTTATCGGTCCTGTACTCTTCTCAGAAAAATAGCTAAGCACAAATGTATGTATAGATTAACTTATTGACAAATGACCTGTGTGTATTGCTGTTTTAATAATTGTCCTTAATGGAGATCCACAGAAACAATTTTTAGAAGGAGTTTAAAAAGAAAGAATATTTGAAGGTAGAGTCAACAGAGAACCCCTAGAATCAACCAGAGACCCAAACTTTAAAAATATATTTTGTTTGTTGGAGGGGATATGGGAAAACAGGGACACTAATGCATGGTTGGTGGAGTTGTGAACTGATCCAATCACTCTGGAGAACAATTCGGCACTATGCCCAACGGGCTGTAAAAAAACCCTTTGATCCAGCAATACTACTGCTAGGTCTGTATCCCAAAGAGATAAGAAATAAAAAAGGAAAAGGACCCACATATACAAAAATATTTGTAGCAGCTCTTTTTGTGGTGGCAAAGAATTGGAAATTTAGGAGATGCCGATCCACTGGGGAATGACTGAACAAGTTGTGGCGTATGAATATGATGGAATATTATCGTGCTATAAGAAATGATGAGGGGAAAGCTTTCAAAGCTTAGAAAGTTTTGTGTGAACAAAGTGAAGTGAGCAGAACCAGGAGAACGTTGTGCACAGTAATAGCCACTTTGTACCATGAGCAACTGTGAATGACTTAGCTCTTCTAATGATCCAAGACAGTTCCAAAGGACTCATGGTAAACAAAACCAAACAAAAAAATGTTATCTGCCTCCAGAGAGAAAACTGATGGAGTCTGAATGCAGATTGGAGCATCATTCTTTGACTTAATTTTTCTTGGTAACACAGCTAATATATAAATATGTCTTTCAGGGTTTCACGTGTATAATTGATTCCATACCTCTTGCTTTCACAACAGTTGGGGGAGGTTGGGAGCATTAACAGTATTTTTACTGAGCCAGTCTCTAACCTGAGAACGCTCAGTGCCACACAAAGCAGACCTAGAGACAAGAGTGCCAGTAGTCAAGGAGTTTGATTAATCGATTTCAGAGTGAGGTATGTTCTCCCAGATGAAGTAAAAGCACAGGTTATATACTTAAATCACAACTGGAGAAGGAGCAGGGAAGGTGGATTACAGACAATCATTTTTCGTGGTTTCCACATGAGAAACTCATAAGTCCCGCAATACAACAATTCTGGAATCACATCTTTGGAGGTTGGGACCACTTCCCCTAGAGTACAGAAGCAGAGTTCTGTGACGGGAACGGGTTCTACAATCTTTGATTCGCTTTACTTAAGGTCCAGTGATTGTGAGAATTGTCAGTTTTGATTAATTGGTTAAAACTGCTTTGTAAGGTCTGATTCCCAAGCCAGACTGTCAGGTCTTGAGAAAACTAAATTATTAGTATGCTCATTACACATATCGCAGAGATTAATATGAAAATTATAAATTTCTTGATCAGGAGGAAGAGAATTTGGAACTCAGAATTTTAAAAAATGAATGTTAAAGATAAATAATTTAGAAAAGATTTTGGCAACATCTTTTGTTTTTCTATGGACTATATTTCCCTCTGTCCTGCATTCCAGAGAGTCATCCCTTAAAAAGCCATTAAAAAAATTTTTAAAAAAATATGAGGGGCAGCTAGGTGGCCCAGTGAGTAGAGCACTCACCCTGGACTCAGGAGGACCTAAGTTCAAATCTGGCCTCACACACTTAACACACTTACTAGCTGTGTGTTACCTTGGGCAAGTCACTTAACCCCACCTGCCCTGCCTTCCCCCCTCCAAAACAAATAAAAAAAAATGAGAGAAAAGAAAAAATTCAGTAGATCCAACTGATATGGGGGGAAAAATCTGACATGATATGCTGTCTCCACACTTGTGACTCCTCTCCGTCTAAAGCAATGGGTAGAGCTTGTCTTTTCCCGTCTCTTCTTTGGGCCAGACTTGGTCTTTAGTATTTATTTGTTTTGTTTTGCTTTTTGGAGGTGGGAAGGCAGGGCAATTGGGGTTAAGTGACTTGCTCAAGGTCACACAGCTAGTGTGTCAAGTGTCTGAGGCAGGATTTGAACTCAGGTCCTCCTGACTCCGTGCTCTACCCACTGGACCACCTAGCTGCCCCTCTTTATAATTTATTAATATTGGGTTTCGATTATTTTGGGTAAGTTGTTTTCTACTGATAATATTAATAATCAATAAACAAATACTTATGAAGCGCCTACTACGTGCCAGCCACTGTGCTAAGCCCTGGTGATCTAAAAAAAGACACACACACACACACGAACGACAGTCCCTGTCTTGGGGAGATTACAATCTAATGGGCAAACAAATATATGCAAAGCAAGTTCTAGACAGGATAAATATGAAATAATTAACAGGAGAAGGCACTAGAATTAAGAGGGCTTGACGAAGGCTTCCTGTGTAGAAGGTGGGGTCTCGGCACCAGCTGCTGGAGGTCTGTCTTTCCGCGCTTCTTTGTACGCATTATGTTCTCAGAGCACAAAAGCATCGCATCACGTTCATGGACTAGTTTGCTCCTCCTTTCCCCAATCGATGGGCATCCACTTTATTTCTATTTCTTTGCCACCATAAAGGGCCTCTATCAATATTTTGGTGTATAGAGAGGACTTTCTTTTTGTCAATGACCTCCTCGGGGTATGTGCCTTGCGGTGGAATATCTAGGGTCAAAGGGCCTGGACACTTTTCCGGAATGATTGGACGGTCCTAACAATGCGTGAATGAGCCAGGCTTCCCACAGCCTCGCCAGCACGCTGGCCGCCGCGACGGGGCGCCACAGTGCGCAGAACGCTGAACCGGGAGACAGACATTGACTAGCGGCGTGGTCACCCCGGTAAGTCCCTCCGGGAGCGTCGAATGAGCTCATCGCGCTCTCTTTGTCTCTTTGGCACCAATTCGCTGGGTGTGAGGGGACACGGGCCGGGGGAGGGAGGAAGGTTGCTTTAATTTCAAACCCAGGTTTTAGGGGGATCACTTAGGCACGTGAGGGTAGAACTGATTGGAGAGGGGGCGACGAAGCACGGAAGGCGGGGAGAGGCGACTGGGGCAGTAAGTGGCCAAGATGTTGCGGCGGTCGATGCACTTCGCGCAGTGCCGGACGTATAGTAGGCTCCTCCTAAGCGTTTATTGACTGACTCACTGACCGTCGACTAGCTCTATGGAGTGAGGGAAAGGGAGGAGTGCCGGATAACGCCAAAGCTGGGGGTCCTAGGATTGGTGGAACCCCGTCTTCTGAAATAGGTAAGGTCGCAGAGAGACAAAGTAGTCATGTGACATCCGTTCATGTTCATGTTTCCTCCCCGGCTGAACTGGAGGAACCAGTTCTCTGGGTCTCCTCGCTCCCTAGGCTTTCCCTCCCTTTCCCACCTCACCCCACCTTGGCTGAAGGGTGGGCTCTAGAGTCCCGGCCCGCCTTGGCCCTGCCCTCTTCTGCCTCCTCCCTGGCGTGGGGCTTTGTCTGGGGCTGGAGAATAGTTCTCCAGGGTTGAGGCACCGAGGAGGCAGCATCCACCCATTCGGGTGCTCCAACAGATCCACAGATAGGGGTGCTGATGCTCTGGCCTGGGCCCCGGGGGGGCTGCGCTGGCTTGGGCAAGGCAACCGTGAGCTCCTCCCATTGCCTGGCAACAAAAGGATGAGGTTGGTCCGAAGGGAAAGAGGAGTGCTATCGGGGCCGGTGGAACTCCAATGAGGAGTTCCCAGTGAGGCTGGGAACAGGGAGCTGCCCTCCAGGAAGGTGGTGGCCCCAGTCTGGAGCCCAGGTGAGTCAGACTTGGGTCCCAGGACCCAGCTCTTCCAGCCTCTGCCCCCTAAATTGCTATTACACTCAGGCACTGCTGTGCCCTGTGGCCCCAGCAGCCAACCACATCCCTTCTCCCTGCGCACCCCCTGCCTCCTCCTCACCATCTCCCATTCAGGTTCCTCGCTTCTTTGCACAGCTATGTGGATCCCTTCTCGCCGGCAACTATGCTGGGCCTTCCTGGCTGCCTCATTGCTCTCTGTTACCTCCTTCTTTCTCCACCTCTGGAAAGGCAGCTTCTCCCCCAAACTGGTTTTCTCTGCTCTGTGCCACAAGCAATGCCCAGGCTTAACCAAAGTGGCCCTCTTCTGCCTGCCAGGGACCCCTCAAGGCCCCAATGGTTCTTTGGCCCTCCAGAAGCCAGAAGCAAGTCCTGAGCCTGGCATCTGGACTATCCAGCCAGAGGGGCGCTTTGGAAACCAGATGGGCCAATATGCCACTCTCTATGCCCTGGCCAAACTGAATGGGAAGCAAGCCTTCATCCTGCCAGACATGCATGCCACCCTGGCCCCAGTCTTCAAGGTCACCCTTCCAGTACTAGACAGTGAGGTGGCTGCCCGAATGCCCTGGCACATCTACCCTCTTCGAGACTGGATGGAGGAGGAGTATGCCCACCTGGGTGGCCAGGACATGCTACAGTTTACTGGCTTCCCCTGTTCCTGGACCTTTTACCACCACCTTCGGGCTGAGATCCAGCGAGAATTCTCCTTGCACCGCCATATCCGAGAGGATGCACAGGCTTTCCTTCATTGGGTCCGCTACAGCAGGGGCAAGGGCAGAAGTCTCACCTTTGTGGGGGTCCACGTCCGCAGGGGCGACTATGTGGAGGTGATGCCCAAGCACTGGCGAGGTGTGGTGGCTGATCGTGCCTACCTGGAGCAAGCCCTGGCCTGGTTCCGAGCTCGCTACCCTAACACCGTTTTTGTGGTGACCAGCAACGGGATGAAGTGGTGTCAAGAGAACATTGATCCCTCAAAGGGAGATGTGGTATTTGCTGGCAATGGAGACGAGGTGGCTCCTGGCTCGGACTTTGCGCTACTAACTCAATGCAACCACACGGTGATGACCATTGGCACCTTTGGATATTGGGCAGCCTACCTGGCTTCAGGGAAGACCGTCTACCTGGCCAACTACACCCTTCCTGACTCCCAATTCCTGAATGTATTCAAACCTCAGGCTGCCTTCCTGCCTGAGTGGGTAGGCATCCCTGCAGACCTTTCCCCACTCTTGCACTGATTTGCTTCTGGCTTCGATGATTTCAGTGACCATGGAGCCTTCATGTTTACAGACAGAAGGGGAGACGACTCTCCCAGATTGTCAGTTCGAGGGTGGGGGAGATCTCCTTCAGGTTGTAGAATTGCTTACAATGCTGTCCTTTGGAGATGGACAAGGGCTCACTGCCCCCAGCCTTGGAATGACTCTGTCTTCCCCAAGGGAGAGAAACCTCGAGGCCTGGCAAACCCCTTCTCCCTGTTGATGGTGCTAATGTAGATTAATTCCAAGAACACTAGGTTGTAGGAGGCCTGGGTTCCCATCCTGGCCCTGGGTAACCTTGGTGAATGGTTTGCCTGTCCTGATGCTCAGTTTCCCCATTTGCAAAATGAAGACATTAAACTGGGCATTGTTTGAAGCCACCTCCAGGAAGAGCCCTGGATGCAGGGTGAGACTCAGCCCTTAGAGCTGTAAACTCCTTTACAAGGGAAGAAATCAAGGCCAGAAGAGACAGGCAGGGGCTGGCTAGCCCTAGCAACCAACAGTGAGACTCTGACCTGGGGCCTCCTCACCCCATCACTGCCTCATTTTCCCCGTCTGTGCCTCAAGGGGAAGCTGGGAACCGGAGAACAGAAGCCAGCCTCAGTCTCCTCCACAAAAGCTAAGAAAACCTGCGGGAGACAGAAGTGGTCAGCCTCTCGGACTTATCTCAGGGATTTAAATATTAGAGAACATTTTATTTAAGAAAAAACAAAGGCAATAAAAAAATCCTTTTTTCCAGAACTTTGTATCCTTTATTTTGGAAGGAGGGGCTCTGCTGTGTTGGGGCAGGGTGTTCCAGAAGCTCAGGGAGGGGGGACTACACTCCCATGGAGAACTGGCCTGTTATCCTCACTCTTTCCAAAGTGGGTGAGCCCCAGAAGCTGTTGGGAGTTAAAGGTCCAGGTGCCTCCCGTCCCAGGAGATGAGCGCTTCCAGAATACAGAGGTAGGAAAAGTGAAAATTCTCGTCCCTTTGCAGACTCTCTATGTCTTCTCTACATTACCTGAGGGCCCATCCTATCCTCTCACGGACCCAGGCACGCCCTCCCCAGTGCCTGCCTCTTCCAGAACCCAGGCTCCCCTGCCCCCATTACCTGTCCTCTCTGGGATCCAGGCACACCCTACCCAGTGCCTACCTGCTCTGGGACCCAGGCACACCCTCCCCAGGGCCTGTCCTGTCTGGGACCCAGGCACACCCTCCCCAGTGCCCTCCTATTCTAGGACCCAGTCGCCCCGTCCCCGGTGCCCGCCTGCTTTGGGACGCGGGCGTCCCTGGTTTTAGTTGAATGCAGGTACTACATGAAATAGACTGCTTCGCTAGGTCAAGGAAGCAACTATCCCAGGGCTTGCTGGGAGTCGTAGTCCCGGGGCGCATCCGCCCACTCGGGCTGCTGGGGGCATGAGAAGAGCTTGACCCCCTCGGGTGATCCCAGGACTCCCAGTCACAGTCCGGGATTCCACGGCCCTGTGAGGTCACACAAGGGCGCCCTTGCCTAACACCTCGGTCGCCCACCAATAGGCATCCAATAGAACGGGTAGGGCTAGTGAGGGAGCGTCTCGGGTCCGAGGAGAAGGCAATTGTCCACATGGGACTCTCCAGACTTGACTCACACTCCCGGAGTCCCATAAGAGCTTAGAGATCTTCTACAGGAGCTCAGAGAGGAGAAGGGGACCGTCCTGGGATCCCCACCCCACCTACTTTCCTCTTCGCTGTGGGACTACAGCTCCCAGTAGCGCCTAGGGAGCGGTGTCCTAACAGAACGACCGCGTCTCCGAAGCGTGGTGACTTATGGGTGATGTAGTTAAATTGGCCCACCTGTAAGGTGGGTGGTGGCATTCTGGGCAGAAGCAACAATGCTAACCCCGCCCCAGTCCTACCTTGTCTTCCGGCTGTCCCGGGGTGGGGGTGGGGGGGGGAAGGTGGGAGCTGGAAGGGAGGAACCAGGTGAAAATACAGAGGGCAAACCCCAGCCCCTGAGTGACACACCGGCCTCCGATTTTACGGTGCATTGAAATCTTTTCTATCTTTGAGGTTCACTTCCCAATCAAAGGTTCAGGAGGTGTCCCCATTATATTTGAGGGAACCCCCTCAGTTGGAGGCTCTTCAGTTTCAGGATGCCGAAAATTTTTCCCATCCTAAGCGGTCTCCGTACATTTCCAGGGCCCCTTCACTTTGGGGTCTCAATGGCATTTAGAATTTGGGGGCCCCGTGGAACTCACGGACTCGGGGCTTGTGAACATTACCTTTAGGGACACGCCCGGAGGAGCCACGTAGGGGAATTTGTCAGGCTGTGGTGAATTCCATCACCATGAGCATTCTTCTTCGCCCCGCGTTGCCCCTGCGGTTCGTGGTCTTGATTCTGGCATTGAGCCCGCGCCGAGCATGGGGATGCATACTCTGCGACCCCGCAGTGGTGGCGGGACTACGAGATCTGGAGCATAACTACCTGCCTAGTCACATGGACGTGGACCCCCAAGTTCTGCAGACTTTCGTGAGCCGGCTGGAGGAGACTGTGCGCGAGTTCAGCGATCTGCCTTTTGAGGAGGACTCCTACCAGGGCGTCATAGGTGATGAGAAGCCCCCAGGATCCAGGGAACCTGCCTGCCCCGCAAACACACTCTGCGGACGGGGGTGGGGGGCGGTGTTTAGGGAAAGGTTTGGGCCAGCCTGGCTGATGATCGCCAAGGGGCCCATTCCGCCCTAACCCCCTTTCTACAGATGAGCCCACGCTGAGCAAAGCGTCTTGGGCCTTCCTGAAGGAACTGAGGCGAATCAGAGATAGCGACCTCAGAGGTGGGTCTTGGCTAGGGGCACCAGGCATCAGGCCAGAAAAGGGGGCGTCCAGAGAAGCTCACAGACCATGCGCCCCTGCCCCCTGCAGACAATTTCCTCTTGAAGGAGCTCACCTGGACGCTGCACATGCAGAAAGAGAATTTCGTTCGCCTGGTCGCGGAGTTCCAGAGGGAAAGTGAGGAAGAGCCCTGGAGGGCCTGGCTCTCCAGCGGGGCAGCCCGGTGGCGTTCGCCCTGTCCCCAACCTGAGCCCTGAACCCATTGCCAAGACCCCGGGAGAGCTTCGGGCTCTGCTCTCGCACCCTCGGGGATCCCTGCTCATTTGAGAAATCCCTCACTATTTCCGTCTTTACCTCGGGGAGCACTATGACCTTGGCAACACTCCCCGTGGGGAGCCTCGTGTACTTTGCCCTCGCCCCCTCGGAAGAGTGCCCTTTACCCCGAGCCTCCTTCAGGGGCTCCGGGTTCTGGGCTCTAGCTCCATTCCTTTCAGTGAACTTTCGCTCCCCCAGGACCCGGTCTTTCTGGGACCCAGGCACATGCCCCTCGCCCCTTGGGTAAAGCCCAGATATTTTCTTCCCCACAGGTTTTTGTCCCAACAAATGCGGTGAGCGCCTGGCCCTCCGTACCATAAGGTCCATCCCTCCTCTCCTTTCCCCTCACAGCCCCAGTTCCACAGCCCCTCAGGGCCCTGTGCTATGGCTTTGCTCCCCCGGGATTTGGTGATACCTCCCAGGCCCCTCGCCCGCTCCTCGCCCTTATCTCTCCCCCGCCCTCTCCCCATCCCGCCGCCCCTCGCAGGCCTTATGATGCAGACCCTCATCTGGTGCTTTGGGTGTGAGAAGCAAGTGCACTCCTGTGAAAAGTCTTACGACTGCGGAGGTGAGCGGGGTCGGAAGCTGAGGATGAGGTCAGAGGCTGTGGTGAGATCTCGTCTGTAGCTTGAAGCTGACAGTCACTCTTATCTACAGCACAAACCGTGCGGGTGACTGAGAATGGGGACATGGTCTTGGATTGTGAACTGAGTTGGCATAAAGCAGCGGAAGGGCTCACGGACTACAGATTCTACCGGGTACTTACTCCCACACACCTGAGGGGCCCCACTGACCCCTGGAGTGGTCCCAAATGCCACCTGTGGGACCCACGCTACCTTAGAGGCGACCTTCCCCCTCGGACTCCAATGGACTCTCTTGGTCCCTGAGTGATCCAGGGATCCTATGGCCCCCTTTATGACCTTGCTGTCGCCGGGCCCCATGTCGTTCCTGGCCCTAGCTGTGAACTACCCTACGCCTCTGAGGATTCCAGCCCGGCTGTAGCTCTGTCCTGACCCTTGCATGTCCATCCGCGGGGGCTGGGGCCAGGTCTGGCCAAATGGCTCAGAAATCCTGATAAGTCGAGGCCAAGAGTCCGCCCTGACCAAGCCTATGGTATCCATGGAAGATTCAGGCGTCTATCGCTGCATCTTGGGCACGGTTCGCGTGCAGAGGCCAGCCACAGTCATCACCTACCACGTAAAGGGTCAGCCTTCTTTCTCCCAGATCCACCTACATGCTGCCACCTGGGGTGGGGCCTCAGGAAGGGTTCCAGGGGATAGGGGTGGGACCCACTATGGGGGGCGGGTCCTGAGAGAGCAGGGGCTAGCGACTAACCCCCGGAGGCGGGGCCTGTGAACTGAGGCCTGTGTCTGGCTCCTCCTCACCGACCCCTCCCCGCAGTGATTCCCGAAGAGGAGGAAGAACTCGTGTCCTCCGATTCTGGTCAAAGGCCGAGTCTTAGTCCGAGTACTGAGACCAGTGTACACCTGAATCTGGTTGTGGGTCTGAGTCTAGCCCCCACCCCGATTCGGACCACGCCGGCCGATCAGTGGACTTTCCATGGTCACAAGCCCCACCCCACAGTTGACCAGGAGCCCGTCAGGGAAGAGCAGTCCATTATGTCTTCGACTTCGGGTCCGAGGAAGACGTTGGCTCGGACTACAAAATCACCGCCTCAGGCGGAGCCCGGCCTGGAGACTGAGACCAGCTCGGAGGCTGAGCCCGGCTTGGGGGCTGAATCCGGACCATGCACCGGGCACGGAGATGTGTTCGCGGACTCAGGCCAGAACGCCGCCAGAATCCTTAACATCACCCTGATCGGGCTAGTCGCTGGTGGGGCGGCTGCAGTACTGGGGAGCCTGGCGCTGACGTGAGCACTGGGAGCGGCCAGACCCGGTAGTTACCATCCACGGCAAGCCGTAGCTGGAGGGGTGGAACCCTATGGGGCGGCGCCACAGGGGAGAGGATAGGGTCGAAGGGGCAGGGCCCAACAGGCTACCCCACCGGCTAGGGGTTCATGGATGAGGGAGGGAGTCTCAAGATGCCGCAGGCTGTCTCATTCTCTCCCGGCCTCCCTTCCAGCCTCTATTGCGCCCGCAGGGCGGGCCTAGACCTTGGCCGGGCGGGCAAGTAATGCCAAGGGAATCCCAGCAGTCAGCGTTCCTGGATGGATCCGTCTGCCCTGGGGTACGGAGGTCCGGGGCACCCCCTACCCATCAGTTAATAAAAATATCTCCTCGTTCTTTGTGTCTGTTACTCAGTCGAACAGTTCAGATCTAGAAGGGGACTCCAGCATGCCCGAGTGCGCGGGTCTGGGTTCCAGAGTGGATTAGGGACCCAGTCATTTTCGTTCCTGAGGGACATGGTATTAGAACTTGGATGACTGGGTCCCCAACGGGGCCGAAATGGAAGAACCAGAGATTTGGCCCAGCGCTGGGGGGCGCTGGACGCCCAGGTCGTGCCCGTCCTAACCGAGTTTCGCTCCCATCCCCCCCACCCCGCCCCTGACAGGACGCCCCCTCCCCGCTCTTCCTGCCCGGCTTCCTCTTGCCTTTTCCTGTCCTGTTCCCACCCAGAGCCAGGAGCACCAGAATCCAGGAGGGAACAGGACCCAAGCCTCACCTCGGGAGCCACAGGCCGCGGCCTCGGGAGGAGGGTGAGTCCCTGACTTACAGGGTCTCTAGCCCCTCTCGGACTGCGGTGTCCTCTCCCGATGCCCTCTCCCGCTTGAGAATCCAGAAGGTCTTCTATCCTTGCAGGACATGCTGTCAGGAGAGCGGAAGGAGAGCGGGAGCCCCCGCTTCGGGAAGCTCCATCTCCCCGCCGGCCTCTGGATCAACTCCCCGCGGAAGCAGCTGGCGAAGCTGGGGCGTCGCTGGCCCAGCGCGGCCTCGGTGAAGTGAGTGCGAGCCTCCCCCACTCCCCCCGGGACCCAGGAGTCCCCATCCCCATGTCCTTGCTAGCCTTCCAGGGATCCAGGTGGTTGGAGATCTGAGACCCCACCCCTTCCTACCTCAGGCGTCCCTGCTGGCTTTCCAGAGACCCAGACGACCAGGGGATTTGAGCCCCTGCCAGGGACCCCACCTTCTTCTCTCAGGGTCCCAGGAATCCATTACTCTACCTCCAACAGATCAAGGAGCTGCAAATCTTCCCTTCCCCGCAAGTGTCAGGGCCCCCAGAAGCCCACCCCCATGCTTCAGCGTATCTGACTCCCCCTTAGCCCTCCCCCGCCCCCACTCTCCATGTCTCATGAGTGTCCCTCTCTGTCTCTTTCCCTTTCCTCTACTTTTCCTCGCTTCGTCTCCTCCCCCCCTTCCTTCCTCTGTCTGTCTCTCTACTTCCACATCTGTCTGTCTCTCTGTCTCCCTCTCCCTCTCCCTTTGACGGTCGGTTTCTCTCTCCCCCTCTCCTGCTCTCCACATTTTCTCTGTCTGTCTCCCTCTTCCCCTCTGTCCATCCCCGTCTCTTTCTGTCTCTCTCCCTCCGTCCGTCTCTCTCTTTCTGTCTCTTTGCCTCTCTGCATCTCTCCTCTCCCTTGGCTCCTCCTGCCCCTCTCTGTTTCTGGACGTCTCTGTCGCTCTCCATGTCCGCCGCATCCCCCGCCTCTGCAGGTCTTCCTCCTCGGACACTGGCAGCCGCAGCAGTGACCCAGCACCAGCCTCTTCAGGTCACTCGGGCCCGGAGCTGCGCCGCGTGGGGGCCGTGAAGGCAGCGGGGGGTGCCTCCGGGAGCCGAGCCCGGCGCATATCGCAGCTGTTCCGGGGTCCAGGGGCGGGGACCGGGGGCGGGGGCGCGGCCGGGGCCGGGGCCGGGGCCGGGGCCCAGCGCTGGGCCAGCGAGAAGAAGCTCCCGGGCTTGGCTGGAGCCGTGGGTCCGGAGCCCCAGACGACCTCGTGGGGCCTCCCGGGCTTCGGCGGCCCCAGCCCGGCCCCGGGCGTGCTCAAGATCTTTGGCTGCGGCCTTGCCTCGGGTACCAATTATAAGAGCGTCTTGGCCACGCCGCGCTCCACAGCCCGCGAGCTTGTGGCCGAGGCCCTAGAGCGCTACGGGCTGGCTACCGGCGGGCTGCCAGGAGGCGGTGGCGAAGGCGTCCCGGGGGGAGGAGCCGAGGCCTTCGCACTGTGCGATGCTCTAGGCCGGCCACCCGCCGCCTCCGGAGGAGCTGGGGAATGGCGGGCAGAGCACGTGCGTGTCCTGGGCGACTCCGAGCGTCCCCTGCTGGTTCAGGAGCTGTGGCGTCCGCGGCCTGGCTGGGGCCGGCGCTTCGAGCTGCGTGGCCGGGAGGAGGCGCGCAGGCTGGAGGAGGAGGGTCCTGCTGCCGCCCAGGAGGATGGTGAGGGCGGGGCGGGGCTGCGGATGGGCGGGGCTCTTCCCCGGCTTGGTCAGTCTCTGCTCATTTCTCCGCTCTGGATGCTGGCTTCTCCGAGTCGCTGTCCTGTCCTCCCTCCACCGTTCCGGACCCCCAGCCTTTCCCTGGGTCTAGCTCCATCTCTGTTCATTTCTCTCCTTGGGGCGGAGTTCTCGGAGTCTTTGACCCTCCCACAGCACGCCCCCCACCCACCCTCTCTGTCCTGAGATCTCTGTGTTTGTCTAACCAATCGCCCTAGGTCGCCTTTCTCAGCCTTTCTCCTCACTCTGCACCTGGATCTCTGCTCCCTGTCTCTGTCCCCATTCCTCTCGCTATCTCTGTTCGTGTCTCTATGTCTCTGTCTCTGACACACTGTGTATATTTCTTGGTGTCCATGCCCTACAGGCCTGGGAGGCCCATCATGGCGGCCCCCGAAGAGCCGATCGCGGGCAGCCTCAGGCCCTGGCTCCGGTCCCGGGCCCGGACCTGCCCCCAGCGCGGCGTCTGGCTCTGGCTCGGGCCCCAAAGAGCGGTCCGAGAACCTATCTCTGCGGCGCAGCGTGTCAGAGCTCAGCCTCCAGGGCCGCCGCCGACGGCAGCAGGAGCGGCGGCAGCAGGCACTCAGCTTGGCCCCGGGGCCGGGAGAGCCCGGCTTGCCGTCACCGGCTTCAGCCCCGGCCCAGTCCGACTCCCTAGACGCCACAGCCGACTGGGACCAGCTGGTGCAGTGTCTCATCCAGCCACCCTCCAGCCTCCCCTATTTCCTTATGCTGAAGGGTTACCACGAGGCACAGGTGAGGCCGCCCCGACGGCGGGACTACAACTCCCAGAAGGAGTAAAGACCATCATTGCAAGGGGAGGGGTTGGGAGGAGGAGAAATCATAGAATCAAGAAGAGGTGGGAGAGTCCATTTAGAGGGGAGAACGGGGGTAGGGAGCATACTAAGAAGGAGGGAGACCACCCAAAGGAGCAGAAAGGAGAGTCCACTTTGATGTAGCGGTTCGCTTATATGGGGGAATGCGAGGGTCTACTTGGGGAGGTAGAGCCTGTTTGGAGGAGGAGGTGCCTTGGGAACCAATTAGCCAGTGTTTATTCAGCTTGGCTCTGCCTAAGGAGGAGGAGGAGTTGGAGTCGGGAGTCGGGGTTTATTATTCTTCTTCCTCACCTACTGGTTTTTTGTTTCCCCAGGAGTTTGTGGTGTACGTGATGACTCGGGAGCAGCACGTGTTTGGACAGGGTGGGGGAAGCTCAGGGGCCCGCGGAGGGCAGGCCCCCCATGTGGACACCTTCCTCAATGCTCCTGACATCCTGGCCCGACACTGTACAGTGCGGGCAGGAGCGGAGGGCCCAGCCCATGTGCGCCCGGCCCGGGGTGCGGCTGTCACCCATAATGGGGGGCAGCTCCTTCGGGAAGCCGAGTTGAGGCCCGGTGACCTTCTGGGTCTGGGCGAACACTTCCTTTTCTTGTACAAAGACCCCCGAGTGGCTGAGGCTGGTCGGCCCCCCTGGCTCCCTGCTCGGCCCCTGGCTACCCCGCCAGGCCCCGGCTGGGCGTTCTGTTGCCGCCTCTGTGGGAGAGGGTTGCAGGAGCAGGGGGAAGCCCTCGCTGCCTATCTGGATGGTAGAGAGCCCGTGCTACGCTTTAGGCCCAAGGAGGAGGAGGCCCTCCTGGGCGAGATCGTGCGGGCGGCGGGGACCGGGACGCAGCTGCCTGCACTGGGCCCAGCCACCCTGCTTGCAATGTGTGTAGAACATTCCGCTCGAGAGCTGGAACTCGGCCATCTGCCCCGGCTGTTGGGTCGTCTAGCACGCCTCGTCAAGGAGGCTGTTTGGGTGAGGCATCTTTGGGGTGCTTCGCTAGGGGGGGCACCAGGAGGGCTGGGGAGGCAGCTCAGGCATGGCCCTGAGGCAGAACTTTCATATTTGGAGTTTATTTATGGGAAAAGTCATGTTTTTTCATCTTAGACTCATAACATTGACTGAGAAACAGTCCTGAAGTTGAAAGCCCATGTAATCTAATACATATGTACATAAAACAAAAATCTAGCTGCAGCTTTAAAACTTTCAATGAGAGTGAGCCCATGACTTCCCAAGGCACCCCATTTCACACTGGATTTGTTAGGCTTGACTTACAGCTGTAGATATGTTCCTTTCTCCAACTCCCATCTATTGCTTAATAGATCTGCCTTTTAGGTTCAAAGAAAAAAAGTCTCAGAGAATCTTGGCATCTTATAATCGTGGATTCAGGATCAGCTCCTAAAGGGACCTCTTGGAAGCTTGCACTCATATAACACGACCCTTGGAACCTTGAACTTTTAGAATTTTGGACTCATAGAATTTGAGACTTTAAAAAAAAAAAGAAAACTAAACCCCAAACTTCTGGAAACTTAAACTTTCACATTGTAGGCTTGGGATCTTGGACTCAGACTATGGATTTGGACTCATGGACTTTTAGAACCTTAGACTCGGACTTAGACTGGGATTCTTAGAACCTTAGACTCGATCTCAAATTGGCTACGTGGAACATTAGGCTCCTAAAATCTCGAACTTTGGAATCTTAGTCATCAAATTTGTGACTTTCATGATCTTAGACTCAAAGAATCGGAGACTCTCAGGTCTTGGATTCACAGAATCTCAGACGGGGAATATAAGAATCTGTTGCAATCTGGGACATGTAGAACCTTGGACTTCAGTTGATCTTTGTTGTAATTTCTGACACATAACTTTGGGCTCAAAACTTGGACACAGAATCTTGAATTCTCATATTCTTTAACTTTGAGCCATAGGATTTTGAGCTCATCATCATAACAGTTTCTGTTTATCTGTGCTTCCAAGTTTGACAAATGTCTTAAATATTATCTCATTTGAGCTTCATGAATGTACCACCTAGCTGCCTCGATAGCTAAGAACTGCACTGAATCTTAGACTTTTAAAATCTCAGACATGCAGAACTTCAGGTTCACAGAATCTTGAACCCTTAGAATCATGCACTTTTGTACTCAGAATCTTGTAGGTTATTTTTAAAATTCAATTTTATTTTATTTTTCCGTTCCAAATCCTTACCCTCCCTTCCTCCTTCCTCCCCTCATTCCCCAGTTGAAAAAGCAAGAAAAACAAAAGCTGTTACAAACATCTGTAGTCAAGCAAAAGAAATTCCCACATTGGTCTTATGGGAACTTGAACTTTGGAATTATGTTGAATCATAATTTTGGACTCTTTATACACCTTGGACTCATAGGATCTTGGACTAGTAAAACCTTGGCATCATAAGATCTTGGAATCTCTGAATCTTATGGCATTTTAGAATCTTGGATATGTAAAACTTTGGAATTACACATTCTTGATTCTTAGAATCTTAGACACAGAATACCATGGCCTGAGACTTTAGCATCTTTGATTCAAAATTTCAATTTTATAGGGTGTTTTTTTTTAAGAACTGAAGAATGTCAGAATCAAAAAAGCCCTTAGTGGGCACCTACTATCACCCCTTATTTTACAGAGAAGTAAAATGAGACAGATGGGGGCTCCCCATTGAGGACAGAATAAAGGGTACAGTGGGGTATGGGTGAGACCAGAACTCAAAGGCATGGTGAATTTCCTCCCTTACTTTCTGATGCTCATGTAAAAGCAAACAAACCCCACTTCATCCACCACTCCAGTTTTCAATCACTTAGCCCCCACACCTCCTGCTGCCCTAAGCTGACCACCTTTTGCTTTGTCTTTCTGCTCCTTTCAGGAGAAGATCAAGGAAATTGGAGACCGACAGCCAGAGAAGTAAGACCTCATTAGGGTTGGTGAGGGTCAGGGTTGGGGGACCCCTAGGGGTGAGATCCGGCCTGTGGGGGCTGATCTTTGTCACCCCAGGGCCCACCAGCTGTTTCCCCATAGCCAGCCAGAGGGGACCCTAGAGGCCCCACTGAGCATTGAGGCAGTAGCTGCTGAGCTGCGGCCTCTGATGTCGTGGATGGCGAACACCACGGAACTGCTGAGCTACGTGCAGGAGAAGGTGTTGGACATGGAGAAAGAGGCTGACCAGGAGGGTGAGATGAGACTGGACCCTCCAGAGGCCTAGGCGTCCCGAAACTCTCAGGGACAGCTTTCTCCTGCCCTATGGCTCTCTCAAATGCAACCTAGGTGTCCAGCCAACCAGGATCTCTTACATCTCAGAGATTAGGGTGCCTATAGGGAAGGCTGGAGGGACCTAGGCATCTGGTCAGCCAGTGTGCCCTATATCTTAAGGGCTAGGATCTCCTGCCCATAGATGTGGGCTACCCCATGTCTTCCACCTCTCAGGGACAGGTGTTTCTTACCCATGGCCACCCTTACAGGGACCTACGCAGTCAGCAGGCCCACATCTCCTAAATTTCAGAGTTATCATCTTTTGCCCTCCTCTTTTGGCACAGCCTTCACACCAGCAGTAGGGGCCAATGAGGAGCCTAGCCACCATTTGTCACCAGCTTTCTCTTCTCCCCTAGGCCTGTCCTCAGACCCCCAGCTCTGCAGTGACCTTGAGCTGTGTGATGAGGCCATGGCAATGCTTGATGAGGTCATCATGTGCACTTTCCAACAGTCAGTCTACTATCTCACCAAGGTGGGTCCAGCTCTCACTTCCTGCCTGGTGACCCACCTCCTCCCAGCTTCAGGGTCCAGAGCCCTGCCCTCACTTGCTTTGACCTCATGTGCCGCCATGGATGCTGACCTCACTCCCTGCCCTGTGACCTCATTTCTTACCCCACCCCCCAGCCCTGCCCTCACTTCCTTTCCTGTGATCTCCTTGAGGCTTCACATCCCCCCCTCCCCAGCCCTGCCCCCACTTCCTGCTGCTCTGCCTTCACTTGGCCACTGCCCTCACTTCCTGTTCCTTCTAGGGTCCTGGGACCAAGTGGGTCTCACCCCCTCCCCTCTTGTTTGGCCCATCCTGTCAATGTCATTCAGTGGCTGGCCCTCCGGGGCCTCCTTTCCTGTGACTGCATGGCCCTATGCCTTGCCTTTACTGCCTGCTTCTCTTAGGTCATTTCCTGTCCCTGGACTTCACTTGCTACTGCTCAGTCCTTACTTCCTTCGGTAGATGCTAACCTCCTTTCCTGTCCCCAGCAGAAGTGGGGGCTAGTGAACCCTGGTTAGGGTGCCGTGGGCCCTGGGGCCAGGCACTGCCCCTCGGCTTCCCCCTGGGTACTAGGAATGGACGATTTCTGGCTCCCACCCCAGCTGGGATGACCATTGCAACTCTGAATCAGTTTGTTCCAGATGAGGTGGCCATCCCATTTCCTCTGTGGATCTGTCTCCCTAGCTGTCCTGATTCAAACCAGCTTTCTCACACCTTCTTCCCTCCTTAATTGTCTCTTTCCCCTTTGGAGGAACTCCCTTGTCCCTCTGTGAGCCTCAGTTCCCCACTCCCCCTCTGTTTAGGATATGCTGTGATCATCTCATCCAGGTCCTTGGGGGCTAGGGCAGCTTTCTTCCTATCCCTGGTATTTTAGAGCCTTTGGAGACTGCTGGGAGTTGCTGTGTAGCTTTTTACTGTCTTCCTCTGCCCCCTCGTGTCCAGACTCTGTACTCTACGCTTCCTGCACTTTTGGACAGCAACCCTTTCACTTCTGGGGCCGAGCTTCCAGGTCCTGGGGCAGAGCTGGCTGCCATGCCCCCGGGGTTGAGGCCCACCCTGGAGGTGTTTCAGACGGCCTTGGAAATGACCCGACAGTGTGAGCTGCACCCAGACCTGGTGTCCCAGACCTTCGGTTACCTGTTTTTCTTCTCCAATGCATCCTTACTCAACTCCTTAATGGAGAGGGGTGAGCATGAGTGGGGGTAGGGGCGGGGGGGCTGGGACGCCAAACCCAAGGGATCCCAGGGGCTGTGCGGTCACCCCTCTCTGAGGATCACTGGATCTCGTCTCCTTTACCCACTTCTCCAGGGCAGGGCCGTCCCTTCTACCAGTGGTCTCGGGCAGTGCAGATTCGGACCAACCTAGACCTTGTTCTGGACTGGCTTCAGGGCGCAGGGTTGGGGGACATTGCAACTGAGTTCTTCCGAAAGCTTTCCATGGCTGTCAACCTACTGTGCGTGCCAAGAACTTCCCTACTCAAGGTGATGAATCGCCAGCCCCTCATTAGGGACAGACTGATAGGCAGGTGGGTAGGCAGACAGGCAGAGGACATGAGAGACAATGACGTAATGACAACAAACATTGTTAATCAAGCATCTGGTGTACCAAACACCAGACGCTAATGAATATACTGAGACAAAATGAAACAGTTCTTCACCCCCAAGTAGCTTAGATTCTGTGGCAGAGGTGGGGAGCTTGTGGCCTGGAAGGCACATGTATTCATGAAGTTTGGATTCAGTCAAAGGGCCTCACTTGAGGACCTAGATTCTAGAGCCACATGTGGCCTCAAGGCCAAAGTTTTCCCACCTCTGTTCTATAGGATAAACAATATGTTCACAGATTAAATGCAGGACACGTGAGTGGCCCCAACAACTGGGGGGATCAGGAGAGGCTTCATGTAGATGGTAGCCCTTGAGATGAGACTACAAAAGAATAAAGGATTCTAAGGACAGAGATTTCACGTGTGTTATAGGAAGGAATAATGGCCAGGACAAATGCACTAGGCTTGATGGAAAGGGAAGATAGAGTCAGAGAGATGGGGCTGAAGTGGAGAGCAAGGAGGGGCCAGCTTTGCTCTAGGCTATCATAACTTAGAATCCCAGAGATTCCTAACTGGAGTTCTGGAGGCAGGATATGGTCACAGCCCTCTGAGAAGCAATGGAACCATTGACTTGTTCCTGGGAAAAGCCTGAGGTGGCAGGACAGATGTGGAGAGAGATGCCCACACTGGCAAGACCTGGGTTGGGTGCCACTGTCTTGATGGGATGGAAGTTCTCCTAACACCAAGATAGAAGGAGGCCTCATCAGTGGTCAGGGCTGTTCAAGCAGCACTCTGGAACTTAACTTGGAAAAGTGAGAGTCCAGAACCCAACCAACACCTAGTATCTGGGTGGTTTGGGGCAAGTCACTTAACCTTCACCTCTGAGGACCTACCTGTCTTCTTATCAGTGGGCCCACTCCCAGCGCTAGCTTTCAGATCCGAGGACCTTGTCCTATGGCCTGGACACTGGCCAGGTAGAACTCCAGGGTTCTCTGACTCCATCACGAGTGGGCCTCCCATCCATCCACCACCGGCTCCAAACACCTCCGACCTTGAACCCTGATTTGCCCGACCTCCCCCTCCTCTCCTAGGCCTCCTGGAGCAGTCTTCGAACAGAGCACCCCACCTTGAGCCCCGCCCAGCTCCACCACGTGCTCAGCCACTACCAGCTGGGTCCAGGCCGTGGTCCTCCCCCAGCCTGGGAGCCGCCACCAGCAGAGCTGGAAACTATGGACACGGGTGAGGAGGCCCCGCCCCCCTGGCCATTGCTGGGCTGGAGGATCCCCGACTGACGGTCCTCCCAGTTCTAGAATATGCCCTTCTGATGCCCTGCCCGGCGGACCCAGGAGCTCTCTCCAGGGTCCACAGACGCAGAGGTCTTCCATTAACCACATGGTGGGAATTGGGACTGTCCGGGTAGCAAAAAAAAGACTACAAATCCCACCATGTCTCGCGGCAGGGGAAGCAGCCCGAAAAGGACGCAGCCGCAGGGGCTGCTGGGAGTTGTAGTTCTCTTGACCGGCGTAGACAGCGGGGCCGCCGTGGGCAATTGAAAGGAGAGCGCCCACTCCGGAAACAGGCATTTGCACAGTAGCCCTACCCCCACCCCAATCTCTTTAGATGTCTTGGCTCTGCTCTGACTATCCCTTCCCCCCCCCCCCGCCAGGCGACATCTTTGAGAGCTTCTCTTCGCACCCGCCCCTGATCCTGCCGCTGGGTGGTTCGCGCCTGCGCCTTTCGGGACCTGTCACGGATGATTCCTTGCACGCCGAACTGCGCAGACTCCGTCGCCTGCTCTGGGACCTGGAGCAGAAAGAGCTGCCGGCCAATCAGCGCCACGCGCTCCCCCTGGTGGCGTCGCTGTGAGCGGGTGCCTACGCTCGGGGCTTGTCTTCCACTCCGCCCCTCCCCCACCCTTCTTAGTTCCCCGTCCAAACCCCGGAAAGAACACGCGGGGCGTTCCCCGGAGTTGAAGTTCTCGGGCGTTCCCTGGGGTGCCCTAATTCTTTTTCCGGAGAAATAAAGAAATTCGGAGCTTGGACCCCAAGCGTGTGCTCCTGGGGAACGTGTCCTGAGGGATCTCAGGCTTTCAGGCTCCCAGGCGTACCCCCCACCAACCTCATCTCCCGGGCATCTAGGAGGAGGCAAACGTCTCCTCCCCAGGCTCCGCTTCCTTGAAGACCCTTGGAACCCCCAGCCTCATGGGTACCTCAGGCCTCATGCAGTCTTGCCCCGCCCCCGCCCCCACCCCCACGCCCGGAGATCCAAGGATTCCCGTCCCCCTCCTTGGAGAACCAGGAGCCCTTTTCCAAGCCCAGCCCCTTCAGAGATGTCCTGTTCGAAGTGTGCTTTCCCAGCTCTCCCCCCACTCCCAGCCTAGGGCTCGGCAATTCCCTCCCCATGCCTTGAGGATTCAAGAGTCCCTTCCCCAGGCCACGCGCGCTCGGAGACCCAAGGAATCCGCCCCCCCGCCGCCTCTGGGGGTCTCCCCAGTCTCATCCTCCTCGGAAATCCAAGGATTCCTGTCCCCAAGACCAGACCCTTCGGGGAACCCCGGAGTTCCCTCCTCATGCCTCGCCAATTCTGAGACTACCCTCTCCTAGAGTCTAGAGCCCTCTCCTCTTAGGAATCTGGGGGTTCGCTTCCCTAACTACTGAGGCACAACAGGGGTCCCTGTGGCCATTCCCCCACCTCGGGAAACCAAGGAGTCCGCTTTCTCAGCTTCAGTCCCTAGGGGACCCAGGCGTCCTAGGCCCCAACTTGAATTCTTTTCTCCCCCGAACCTGACACCCAGCGCAGCGTCAGGGAAAAAGCTAGCAACAGGTGGCTCCCGCTGCGGGCCGCGCCCCCGCACCTGCGACTGTCTATCCCTGGCGGCCCCGGCCTTCTCCCCTCCCCCTCCTAGGCCACCCCAATGCCTTCCCCTTACCCCCGGCACCAGGGTCAGAGCACCGAGTAAGGGAGCTTCGGGACCCAGGCGTCCGGACCTCCCATCCTCCGCCACCTCCCTCCCTACCCCCGCCCCGTCCCGTACTCTCCCCACCCTGATCCCCCAACTCCACAGAGGACCCTATAGGCCAGTGACTCCTAAATGTCTTCTGGAGGACCCCGGGCGGTCGCGAAGGGGCGGAGTACAGGCAGGTCTGGCCTGAGAGGGCGGGGCCTGGGGTCTCAAGCCTTGCGGCCGCACCCGAATAGATACTTTGCACTCCAGCGGCCCTGATTCCACCTGGTGAGATGCCCCCCAACCTTCCTCGGGGGAGAGGGCGTCCTATTTTTTTCCCTGGCCCTAACCCCCCACCCACTCCCTGTGCCCTCAGAGACCTAGGAGTTCAGACCCACAGCCCCCACCCGGAGCCTAGCATCAGGGCCCTCAGCTACCCCAGCCCTTCAAGGACCGGGGCATACTGGTCCCTAACTCCCATACATTCTTTACTCCCTCTTTACCAACGACCCAGGCGTTCCCAGCTCCCAGCTCGCAAATTTTCTGCTGCTCCTTCTCCTAAACTCTGTTTCCCTCAGGGACCTGCTCCTTCCCCTAAACTCTATTTCCCTCGGGGACCTAGAAGTTCTGGACCCCAAGGGGCCAAAAAAGAGTTTCTTACCCTTCCACGTGAATAATGCCTTTCTGCCCTGGCCCTCTAATCTGACCCTCTGCTCGCTCGGGAGGCCCCCACCCCCCGCCTTTCAGACCAGCTCCTCTCCGCCCCCTTCCTGGCCATGACCCTCGTTGCCTCGGCCCAGTGTTCCCAGCTCATCCGCTCCAAGTTCCGCTCCGGTGAGGGAATCTAGCTGGGAGGGCCGCTTATGCAGAAATGGGGGTGCACGGGGAGATCGGTGCACGGCCTGAGTGTGTAAGGGGACTGAGGAAGGGCGAAGGGTCGATGTGCAAGGAAAGAAGTGCTATGCACGCGCTGAGAGCCAGGGTGGGGGAGTGAGTGTGCAAGAGACCAGTGTGCAAGGGATGGGGAAGGGAGTGTGTGAGGAGGGGCATACAAGTGCCAGGAGGTCAAGCGTGCAAGGGCCCTGTGTCCTAGGCTCTCCAGTGACCGCTGTGAGAACAGGACTTCCCCCTCCCCCCAAGCATTCAGCCCAGGCTTGGTTCCCGGCTGACCTTCCAGCGCACCGAAGCAGGGCAGAGGACTTGGGTGTGGGGGTGGGGCGGGGCCTGGTCTCCCTGACCGCGCTCTCGGCTTTCCTTTAGTGCTCCAGCTCCGGATACATCGGAGATCCCAGGACCAGCGTGAGAGTGGGCAGAAGCCTGACCAGACCTCGACTGGGACCCAGGCCTCTAGTCACTCAGCCTTTCTCCCCACTAATGGATCCAGGGGACCCCAGCGCCTGCCCCCAGCTCCTGCCCCCTGGGGAACTCTTTCTTTCACCCAGCCTTTTCCATCTAGGGATTCAGGTAGCTTCTTCCCCATCTCCCTTTCCACTCAGAGACTCGTACATTGAAACTCCAAATTTTGTCCTCCCCCTAAGTACCAGAATGTGCCTCTTCTTAGCCCCTGCCGCACCACCATGTCTTCCAATCCAACCCCAAAATTTACCTAGTCCCAGTGGTAGGCTAGGCAGATTTCCCTATCACTGAGGATTCAGATCAAAACAAGAGTGTTAATTTCGCTGGAAATTAGAGCGCATGGGGAGAACTAATGTGAAAGAAGTCTGGAAAGGGGAGGCTGGAGTTACACTGTGAAGGACTTTAAATACCAAAGAAGATATTAGTATTTGATCCCAAAGGTAATAGGGAGCCACTGACAGTCCTAGAGCAGGGCAGGAACAGGATTAGACCAATGCTCTACTGGACAACAGTGTGGAGGTTAGCTTGGGCACAGGAGAAGTTTGTGGTAGGGTAGACAAGGAGGTGACTTTCAATAGGGCAAGATGAGAAAGGGATGAAGGCTATTTCATCCCTCCCTTAGGTCTCAGTCTCACCCTTTCTTCTTTCAGCAGACCCCTGGATCTCGGCCCCAGCCCCCGACCAAGCCTCCATCACCACTTCCACCCACTTGTCCTGTGACTCTGGGGTCTCTAAACCCAGTCCAACAACCTTTCCCTTTTCTGGGGTGTCATTGAAGAAGGTGAGCCAGGGACCGAGAAGTCATTTTGTTCGAACCCCTCCATCTGGGCTGGGCAGTCCTCTCGGCATTCTCGTCCCAAGCCTCGGCGCTCCCGTTCCTTTGGGGCGTCCAGGTTAGCGCGTGTGCCCTGCGGCTCCCGGCCTTCCCACCTGCCCGCCAAGGAATGCTCTCTGAACTACAATTCCTAGCATGCCGCAGAGTCCATTCGGGAGATTTAGGCGGGGCCTTGGCCAGAGGCTTCATGGGAAGTGTAGTTCCGGCTGGGGGGAAGGGCGCTTAATCCGAACTGGAAATCCTTTGACAGGCCAAGGGAGACAGTCACCAGAGGGAGCCCAGGCCCAGGTTGAAACCACTCAAGTACCACGCATACGTGCCCCCAGAGCACCGCGGAGGGCCTGGGGCAGGAGCACCGGCCCAGGGAAGTCCCCCCAGGGAGGATGGGCAGCTTTCAGGGCACACGCAGGACCTGCCTTTGCCCAGGTGAGGTTCCGCCCAGCAGTTCCAGAACCTTGCGGGACAATCCCCCCTCCGCCCCGATGTGTCCTAGCTTTTAGGGTGTCAGGCCTCTCGGCACCCAGACGGGCCTCAGAAGCACCTCACCCCATCCAGAACCCTAAGGGGCTCCAGGCTCTCTCCTTAACTGGGGATGCCGACTCCCAAGGGGCCTGATCCTTCCCTCCCCTACTCTAGAATCTTCCATTATGCATTGCAGGGCTTGGGGGTCGAGACCGGGACTCCAGGACAATCCTGCACCCCTGGAGGTCTCCCCACCAGTGGCCCCTAAACCCAAGTTAGAGCTTCAGACCCTCCGACTGGAGGAGCTGACGGTGAGTTGGAGGGAAATAGGAGACCCCCTTTCATGACTCCCCAAACTTAGGCCCTTGAGAAAACAGGTGTTTTCACAATCCCTTTTTGAAACTCCAGGCACTCTCGCCCCATTTTGAGTCCCAGAAGTTCCCTTTAAGAAACCCGCCGCATGGGGGCCCCGGCGTCCCTTCCTCAAGTGTTCCCCTCTAGGCCCCAGGTTCTCTCGTCCCAGCTCAGCTCCCTCGGGGACTTAGGAACGCTTTCGTCCAGCCTCCCCGTCGAGGTCCCTCGGGGATCCGGGCGTCCTTTCGAATCACCCTCCTGCCCTCAGGTCTCGGAGCTCCGTCAGCAGCTCCGCCTGCGGGGCCTACCGGTGTCCGGGCCAAAACCGGCCCTGCTGGAGCGGCTGCGGGGAGCTGGGGCCCGGGACAGGCAGACCCCAATGCAGCGGCCGGTGCGGAGCCCCGGGGTCCGCTCCCGTGCCAGCCCAAGTTCTAGCTCGAAGCCCAGGTCTCGGCCGCGACCCCGGACCGAGCCCCAGGCCCCTCCTAGGACAGCTGGAAAGTCCGTGAGTGCTGGCAAGGGGGAGGGGGACAGAAGAGGGAGGGAACAGGAAGAGGACGATGGAGAAGCCCCAGACGGGCGGGGGTGGGGCTAGAAAAAGGGCGTCGAAAGACGAAGGACCAGAAGGAAGATGGGAGGGACCACGACTGGGGATGGGGCCAGGAGAGGGATGGGGCTCGGAGAAAGGCCGGAGCGGGAGAAAGGAAGAACAGCAGAAGGGGAGGGTGAAGGGGGTGGGGCTGCAATGGGGTGGGGCTGAGCTCTCTGCCCGTCCCCTCAGCCCTGGCCCCGCCCTGCTGCTCCCGAGGCCCCGCCTGCTCCTCCCGCCCCGCCCCGAGTCCAGTCCTTGGAAGAGGAGCTTCAGGAGGCCATCCGCAGGGCTCAGGTGTGGGAAGGAAAGGAGGTGCGGGACTGGGAGAGGATGGGGAAGGAAGGGTTAGAGGGTTTGGGAAGGGATATCGGGGAGAAGGGGAGGGGGAGGGCCAAGCCCAGAGGAAGAGGTCACTTACCTCCTCCCTCACCTTCCCTCTCCCAGCTCATCCCCCATCACTCCATCCAGGACATTCTGGACGAGCCTCTGGAGCCGCCGGCAGGTGAGAAATGGATCGGAGACAGCGGGGTTTGGGGTGGATGAGGGTCGCGGGTGAGACTCGTGGGGCTCTGGCGCAGAGGCTGATCTCCTGTGGTACCGAAGTGGTGGTCCCTGGGGGAAAGGAGCTTCTGGGCTCTGGGAGGGGGCAAGGAATGGGGTCACAGAACATCTGGGTCCACGTCCCCTGCCCAAGGAACCTAGGCGGGGCAAAGAAGTCTGACACCCCCTTCCTTCTCTCCTGCCCCTCTGCTCCTTTCAGAAGCTCTGCCCCCACCCCCGCTGGATTTCCCGGGCTCCTTCGACTTGCTGTCTCCATCCCCGCCGCCGGGCTCCGAGGGCCTGTCTTCTGTCTTCTCCTCCTGGCCTCCGTCCCCTGCCAGCTCTCCATCGCCGGAACCGGGGCGTCCCCTGGAGGCGGCCGATTGGCTGGAGGCTCTAACCGGAAGCCCAGCTCTGGACGGCTCCGGCCCGACCCCTAGCATCTTCTGCACCGATTTCGCAGAGCCCGGGACCAGCAGACTCTGGGATTTGGGGGCGGAGGAATGGTGATGGGAGCCTGCAGGAGGGGGCCCCTGCCGGGGACAGACACCAGCAGACAGGGACACTCGCGGGTCAGGGGCCACAGAAGACAGCCACGCGCATCCTGACAGAAACTCACAAACACACAGACACACTCACAGACACACAATCGTGGCAGAGTGGAACAGAAACCAGCACAGAGAAAAAGCCATTCCCGCAGACAGAAACACAGAAAAACCTGCCCAGAGGCAGAGACTGCAGAGGGGGACAGGGAATGAGGGAGGGGAAATGAGAGGGAAACAGAGGCAGGGCCACTGACAGAGGCAGGGCTGTTCTTCCACAGGGACTCTGACTAATGGAGAGAAGGACCTTAAATTGAGCTCAAATCCCCAAACCATAACCACACTAAGAGTCTGGGACCAGACAGGCCCAGGGCCAGCTGAGGACGTTGAGGAAGCCCCCACCCCAATCTTCTCAGCAGACTTTGTAGACCCCGCAAACATTCATGTATTCTCCTCTAAAATGCGAGGGCCAGTCTGGTCAGTTTTCAGCACCTGGCCTGCCTCGGGGGTGATGAGACTGGATCGTGGGCTACCCTTAGGGAAAGTCCTTAATCTCTCTGGTCCTCAGTTTCCCCATCTTTAAAATGAGGGAGTCGGAATCCTTTTAAAATGAAGAAGATAGATTCTAAGCCCCCCTTTGCCTTTCAGAATCTGGTTTCTAGACTCGCTTTGTGATTTGGGGTGTCATCTTTCTCTGGGCCTTAGTAAAAGGAGGAGTCAAGGTTAGAGGGCTCCTGCTTTTCAGAAGCTTAAATCGTCACTGAGGACAGTGAGGCTATACAGAGACTCATGAACAAAGGCCAGGCTCTTAGCCTCCTGGTGTTTGGGACTACCCTTGCCCATCCCGCCTCTAATCAGAACCCCAATTCAATTGAATGCAGTTGGCATTTAATAAGGGCAAAACCCTGTGGTGAGGGGCTGAGGAGCCACAAAGCTTAGGGTCTCCGCCCTCAGGGAGCTCACTAGCGCTCATCCTGAATCAGCCAGAATAGGAAGGCCCTAAAGATTACTGTGCTGAAGCCATACCTGAACCATAAGCCCCTATGCAGCCTATCTACCAAGGGGGCATCTGGCCCATCCGAAGAGCCCAGGGATGGGAGCTCTCCATCTCCCAAGGTCCTAAGACACACCCCGAGACAGAAAGGAAGGTTGTGAGGTTTTCTCTGTCTCCACTGCTCGGTACCAGAGGGTCCATCCGACATTGTAGGAACTGAATTGGTGGACTGAATGAATACCAATCCAATGGGTGTGTCTGTCTGTCTCTTTCTAGAAGTCCATGCCTGCACACGCGCGTGCGTGCGTGCGTGTGTGTGTGTTCCTCTGGGCTCTTCTAGAATGAACACTGGATGGTCCTATTGAATCTTGCTTAGAGAAGGGTAAAGGACTCCATGCAGCTCCAGGACAAAGAGCCTTGCTAATCTAGGGGAATCAGGGCAAGCTTCCTGTTGGAGGTTCCATTTGTGTGGGGCTTTAAGGGAATGAAGAATGAGGCCAAAGAACTGTTCCCTCAAGACAACTCGGCTGTCGGGACAAAATTGTCGTTCCCTACCATTCTCCTCTGACTGAGGAGGCCAGGGAGGAGCTGTCTGCACTTGGGAGAGACACAGCTACCAACATCCAATGACAATCTCATTCTCTGGCTGCCCCTCCTCAGTTCTAGCACAATTTGGGGCTTTCTCAAGGCACCATCTTTTTAACTAATTCTTTGCTGACCCTGGATCATGCTAAGTTCCAGTAGTCTTAGGTTGTTGTTTCAATATAGTGGCTCCTTATGTCACATGGAGTGATTTCGGGTTACAAGCCTGGTCAAGTCCCCAAGTATCTATTAAGCTAAGCTCGCTCACCCCCATGTGCCAGGCACTGTGCTCAGTGTTGGATATGTTAGGCTTTTGGTTCATGAACTGTAATTTTCTCTTCAACGGAGATACCTCACATGTGAACATCCTGCAGACAATACTAAGTTTCTCCAATATTTTCTCAAAGTTTCTTTTTAGTTCTTTCTCAAAATTGTCACCTTATTTCAGTCCTTGTGAAAACAAACCGACCTCTTATAGGTGCTTATTTACTAACACTGGCTACATGGCCATCAATTTCCTCTGAACCAAGTGACAGTTATCCCTGTAAGTGAAATGAACAAATTAATGGCCAGCTTGTCCACAGTTAAAATATAGGATTTGTTTTTTCCCTGATGGTATCTTGATTTTAGATTTCCCACATCAACCAGAAGTGACTTAGTCAAGGATAAAGTCTCCAGACTTCTATGCCTATCTCTGTTTCCCAAAGTTGACTCTTTAGTATAGAAAAGTCATCTTGGAGATAGATACAAGGGTGGTGTGTGTAGCCAAAAGGAATCCATTTTTTTATACTTCAAAACTACATTCCTTTTTGCCATACACACACTGCTTCTGTACTCTTCCAAAAGGTGCCTGCTGCTCTTTCATTTACAAGGGGGCAAGTTCATCCATTGAAAGGTTTGGGTCTTTTGTCCCATGTTCCCTCATCACACCAAGAGGCTGGTTGTGGGCTGCCATTCCATGTTCCAATGCTGCTATCATTCATTCAGGTGTTGGTAGGTTTCTCCTCCTGAGTGTGATCAATTCAAGGCTGTCTTTTCCTTGGGCTCTGTGATCCACAGAACCTGAAACCTTCTTTCATTGAGCTTTTTGTCACATTCGTACCGATTTACTATTTCCAAAGACTCATAAACGACTGGCATCTTTAGGGGTTTCTGGTAACCAAGACCAATTAGCTATGCCTTCAACCTTGGGAATTAGGCTATACCGTGGCACATTTTGTCTAGTCCAATTATTTCTGCTTCCTCCGGTTTTCCCAGTTCTGTGTCACTGAGGCGTGTAGCTGACTGTCTATTTGAGTTATGAACTCGCCAAATTCTCATCTTGTGTCTATAATCAGATAAACTACATTTGTGCTATAATTATAAAGCAGTCTGCTGTCCTCATCTCTCCAGCATGTGACAG
The DNA here is from genome assembly GCA_028646595.1 of Phalanger gymnotis. Classification (NCBI taxonomy): domain Eukaryota; kingdom Metazoa; phylum Chordata; class Mammalia; order Diprotodontia; family Phalangeridae; genus Phalanger; species Phalanger gymnotis. The sequence goes on along the minus strand of CM053622.1, from coordinate 809,906,580 downwards.
TTTGTCATGTTCAAAATTAACAACAGTGATTGTCTTAGAACTCTAGGTCAGAACAATGGTTTCCCTTAGGACTCCAAACAAAGGAGACTTAACTCAGTAACAGACTGCCAAGCAGGAAAGGGTCAGAATACTTAGCTCTGATTGTTCAGTAGCCTTTGCTTTTCCTTTTTCCTCAGTGCCCATTCTTCATCCACTTGACACAAGTCAGGATTCTCCTCTGCCTCTTAGGTGACTTTCTCTCTCCCTTGTGACCTGGAGTGTGGAGAGACATTTCTACATCTGCTTCACTGTCTCTTCTAGGACAGAGATCAGCCTTTCCTTAGAGAGTAAATAACTGTGGCAGAAATACAAATAGTACGTACTTGATGCAGGTCATTGCAAGATGGACCCTCTTTATAGTTGCTGGATTCCTTGGTTGCTTTTGATAGGAGATTCCCACTGACATTTCTTGTGGGTATGAGACTTCTTCCTTGTGGGTATCATCATCGATCAGAGGTGTCATTTCTCATTTGATAAGCACCCTAATCATAGCAGCTATTGTGATTATGACTTATCAATCGATAATAAATCAACGAGCATTTACAAAGCACCTACTATGTGCCAGGCACTAGGAAACTGGCCTCTTAAGAAATCCTTGACACACTGGGTGGTGTCCATGGGGCACTGGTCCCCAGAAAAGGATCAGATTGGGGCCCATGAGCACAGTGTGCCTTGCACTAGGGGGTGAGGCTGGGAGCAGCTGATGTCAGGTTCTGAATCTTTTAAAGCCACCAGCTGATGCTCCAAGCAAGGGCTATACCAGCTCTATCCAAATTGCTGTGTTACAGTAACAACAAAACACCCAATCTTCTCCAGTGCCCTGAAGGCCGCTCTTAAGGTGGAGCAGAGTGATGACATTCTTCAAAATAACTCATCACTTTCCTTGTTCGTATATACCTCCACACTTCTCTCTTCTCAGTACAGCCTCAATGAAGTTACTCATGTGGTATTTCAGCTAAACAGCATTTTTGAACAGGAAACTAAAAGTAAAATATAAGTGGGAAATCTGATGTGGCATGAACCAGTAAGTTCTGTGGCTACTGAATCATCAGTTTTTTCCACCATTTCTTCCGCCTCCTGCCCTTTTCTTCTTGAAGGGAAGAGGAATGAATCAGAGACAGATGTACCACCTTTGGTAAGGAAGAACTACCAAGCAATCCCCAGTCTCATAGTCACGAATGCAAAGTGCTTCACCCCAGCTCCGTGCTCAGGGAGCGGTGATCTCTGACTCCAGTTCCCAACAAATACTTCAGTTTGTTGTCCAATGTTTCAGCCAGCTGGCCTTGGGAAGTCCTCTGGGCTTACCACGTGGTAACATGACATGTTTCAGCAGCTTCCCTGGAGCTTGTGTGAGAGAGAATTCGTCTCAAAGCACAATGCCTCGTTTTTCTTAACTATCTCATCAGAAAGTGTGACTACCACCGCTGCAGAGAGCTGGTCTTTATGGTAGCATCCCCACCTCCACCCCCATAGCTCACCTTGCTAGTTTTCCATCATTCCTCAGCACCTAAGACCTAGAAAAGACTGGGAAGATGGACAGACATAGAATTGCTAAAGCGGGCACATGTGCCACATGCCACACAGGGGTCTAATGACTGTGGCTTACTTATATAATCAGTGTCCGTGATCCTTTCTACTCACCTCTTATCTTTTATGAGTTGCTATTTTAGCTCAGGGTGATGATGAGTCAAAGACACACACACACACACACATACACACACACATATATACACGCGCACACACACACACACACAGGCAGAGTACTGCTAGGGATCCCATGCCCCCTGCATCAAATGGGCAAGAAGAAATTCAGCAATGGTGTGATGGAAACAAGATCTGTTTTCCTTGCTATGAGACTTCTAGCCCTTTTATTCAGGGCAAGGAGCCAAGAATGATTTGCTGAGCTTGGACTTCTGCCCTAGAGACCCAGAACTTGGGGGCAGCAACCCTAGCTTGGGGCTGATAAAGTTCCTCCTAAGAGCAGAATGAGGAAAGCTGAGATTGAGAGTTGGGACCAGCATTGGGAGGCACCCAAGAACTGGATAGTGATCAATCAGGGACTAGTGTGACAAAGACAGGCAACTTCTGTAAATCTCATCAACTGGTGAATGAAAAGGCAGGTAGCCTGAGACGCCATCCCCCCTTTGGGGGGGCTCCCCAAGCTCCTCCCTCTATCGAAGTCCAGTGGATTTCTTTTTGCCAGTTTGAAGCTGAGTAAATCACACGAGCACACGCATTAGAAGGGGCCTCCTAACCCAGATGCCTTAAGGAGAACACTTGGCTTGATGGCCTAAGGCATAATACAATTTGATGAGAAAATGAGATCTTGCCCTCCCTCACTTGTAATAAATGAAGTGGTGTCTTGGCTGTCTGTAAACTCGCAGAATTTATCATGAGAGCTGGTGCGGGCAGCTCAAGCTACTGCTTGGCCCAAGGGTCGCAAGAACACTAACAGCCTACACCATGATTACTTACCTTTCTTCTTACCTTTATTCTTCTTGGTCTCCTCTTTATATTCTTCCCCAAGGCCTTCTCAAAGCTACTGTGTCGCCTCTTTCCCATGGCACCCCCCTCCCCCATAACCTAGCTATTGCAATTGCAGCATCTTTGGAACACAGCCCCCGCTCCTCGATTCTGCCCCCACCCTGGTGCAGACCCTCGTGGCCTCCGGCCTGGACTGCTGCTTTGTCTGAGTCTCTCCCCTCTCCAGGCCATCCTCCATTCAGCAGTCAATGATCTTCCCAAGGTGCACATCTGTTAGTCAATCAATGAGCATTCATTAAGCACCTACTGTTTGCCAGACACCATACTGAGCAAGGAGGAAGCAAAGAAAAGCAAAACAAACAATAATAATAGCAGCCCGCTAGAAAAACGAGTCAGAAAAAGTCTCCTTGGGAACTTGGATGAGTTTTGTTCTGCCTTCTCACTCCACCCCTAAGAAATGAATGAATCTCCCTTTAAACCAACAGCAAAGAAACTCTCAGAGAGAGGAAACCCCAGCTCTCATCTCATTGACTGGCTGTGTGACCCTGGCAAGTTTTTTTCCCGATTTGGTCCCCAATTCCCCTCTCTGATTAAGGAGGGCAGGGGCCTCTCACTCGTGGACGCTTATATTTCACTATCATATCCTGATCCAGCATCAAGCCACGCAAAGGACTTGGGATTTCAATGATGGGGCACCCCTCTGGTCCTCTAAGCCTCTCTCGGTGTCCTTGACAGGAGGAATCATTTCATTCTTTGTACCTCTAATGTTTGGCATCTATTAGAGGACTAATAAATGCTTGTTGATTGAAAACATGATTAATTTCCTAGATCTTCCTGGGGCTTCCTCCAAGCAGTCTCTGCACTAGAAGCTCACCAAGCACAGATTTCTCCCCTGGGGCTGACTAGGGGATAAGGGGATAAGCACAGCAGGGTTTTCAGGACCCCCCCACCTCCCCCTTTCCTCCTTCCTCTCTCTCCCTTTCCTTCTCTTCTCTTCTCTTCTCTTCTCTTCTCTTCTCTTCTCTTCTCTTCTCTTCTCTTCTCTTCTCTTCTCTTCTCTTCCCTTCCCTTCTCTTCTCTTCTCTTCTCTTC
>CM053622.1:809878268-809902465 GCA_028646595.1 Phalanger gymnotis | reverse complement strand
CCCCGCCCCCCGCCCCCAACTCCTCTCTTGTCGGTGGCCAACTCTGTCTCCTTTTGCCTGCCTGCCCTTGCTGTCTCTGTGTGGGCTCTGGGGAACTGGAGCTCCCTCGGCCTCAAGGCTAGTCCTGTCACATCACTAGCTCCAGGGTGTTAAGCCAGGGATTAGCCCCAGTGAAATTCTCGATTTTGCCCGCGTTCTTTCCCCCCGGGTTAGGTAAACACGGAGCGCCCCAGATGGAACCATTTTCCGCGCTTGAAAATCAGAGGGAGGCCACAACTGGGCAACCAGGCAGTCTGGGGGGCTGGGAGGTGGAGACGGGGTCCCTGCGGGTTGGGGCGGGGGAGGAGGTACCAGGGTCCCCTAGGAGGCGGGGCTGATCTGGGGAAAGGAGAATGGCTGTCCCTATGTGGGTGGGGATGCAGGAGGGAAGTCCCGGGTACCTGAATGGGTATTGGGTAAACCAAAGCCTGGGTCTCAGGACAAAGGACATCTACATGAAGCTAAAGGATGGAGCACCTCGGTCTCCGACTGGCTGGTATGAGGACGGAGATTCTTGGGAACCTAGGCAGGGCAGGAGGCACCTGGGTTTTGGGGGAGTAGGTTGCCAGGATGGCTGGATGTGTCTACGGTCTCCTCCAGGTCCAAGGCCACGCCAGCATGCCCTTCACTTTCTCCCTTGGCCTGCTCGTCCTCTTCACCCTGGGGGAGGGGGAGCACTGCTCGGACGCCCAGGGCAGGCCCCGCTTCTGTGTCCCCCCGACAGCCCTCCTGGCCTGGGCTGGGGGATCGTGCGGCCAAGCGGTCAATCACAGCAGCAGCCTGAACCTGGTCCTCGGTGGCCCCTACCTTTTGACCTCAGTCCACCTGCGCTTCTGCTCCCCACCGGCCGCCAACGCCGTCGCCGGGGCCCGGGTCCTGGCTACGTCGAACGGCGAAGGCGCCGCCGGAGCGCCCTGGTGGCCCCTAGCCAGGCTCTGGACTTCAGGGGGAGGCCGGACTGCCGAGCTGACCCTCCGCGCCCAGCTCAGCACTGCCCAACACCGGCCCGCCGTCCGCCTCCGCGTGGAGTTGGGGTCCCCAGAGGCGCTGGCGTCCGTGGCTGTGCGGGGCCGATGTCAATGTCACGGCCACGCCTCCCGCTGCGCGGCCCGACTCCAGCCCCCACGCTGCCGTTGCCGCCACCACACCACCGGCCCGGGGTGCGAAAGTTGTCTTCCGTCTCACCAGGACTGGCCCTGGAGGCCAGCCACGCCCCAGCACCCGTACACGTGTCAGCGTGAGTGCCCCTCAAGTTTACGTCCCAGCCCCCCCTTCCTCTTGCATGTGAGGAAACTGAGACCCAAACTGGTGAGGTCACTCAGGTAGTGCCATTTGGCATTTCTCTTAAGCTCCAGCCCCCTCCCCCCCACCAGAGTTCCACCCTTTCCCCTAGAGTGCTACGCTTTCGGCCTCCCTGCCCCCCTCCCCAACCCCATTCTGCCCCCTGATTCTCCCCTTTGCCCCCCCCCCGCCCCCGCGGGGTTCTGCCGTCCTAGTCAGGGTTTTTACATTCTTCCATCACTACCTCTGGCTAATCTTGAGAATTCTGATGGCGTGCAGCCTCAGACTACCTCTTTTGTCCACTTTCCCCCTGAAGAATCCATTCTCTCTCTCAGTCTTTCTTCTTCTGCCCTCCCCCCCCCCCATTCTCCTTCTTAGTGCTGGCCTCCACTTCTCCGTGGTTTGTTCTCTGCTTCCTCGTGGCCTCCTGGTTCTATCCCCTTTCAATGGTTACCTTGTCATTCATGTTACTGAGTGACCCCCGTTCTGTCTGTCCGAGTTCTGTTGTTGTCCTCACTATTCGAGCTTCTTTGAATGGTCCCCTCTTCCCTCCCAATGTTCTCTCCTCCCTCTCTGGGTGCTCTTCTCCCACTAAGAGGTGGGATCTCAGAGCTTCTAGGACTTTGATGGAGGGAGAATGAAATTCTTGAGACAGTGGGGCTGAAAAGGAGAATGGGAAGGTGAATGGTGAAGGAAGAGACAGAGACACAGATAGCATTACAGATGGGAGGGGGTGAGGAACAGCAAGCAGAAATGGACTTCTGAGGGGGAGACCAGCCCTTCGAGGAACCAACTCCCCCAGGAAGCCTAGGATACTGAGTGGGAGAATGGAGCCTTGGTGACTGGAATGGCAAACAGAGAGGGCCTAGTCCCCACAGTGACAGTCCTGGCTTCTTCCTCTCTACCTCTCCTAGAGCCCCAAGGCCATCAACCCCTCTGTTCTTCCCTCTTTCCTCCCTTCACAATTCTGACTCCATAGTTAACAAATTCAACAATATACCACTCCTCAACCTTGAATTCCTGTGGGCACAATCTTTCAGCTGCTGGTTGACCCGCCAATCAATCATGAGCCATCCCCTGCACAGTTTTCTGCCCTAACTCCCAAGCTGTTGGAGGAAGTCACCAAATTATGCTGACTCCATCCACTACAAATCCAGATGGTCTGATCCCAAGTGATCTCAACCCTCACTGCTGCTTGGCAATCCTGTCATTCATTGACTGACATTCTCTGCTCACTCTCAGTAGCTACCATTCCAAACCTCTTCCTCTCCTAAAGCCCCTCGAACCACCTCCCACCAGGCCTGGCAACAGATCTGACCTTGCCTCTTACTCTGCTAAGCAAATCAAGGCAATCTGTCTTGGGTCACCTCATTTCCTCTACTCCAAACATCAGAACATCCTTACATTGTCACCTGTCTACTTCATCATTTATCTCTGATGAAGTGATGGCCCTTCTCTTTGCCAAGGCCAAGGCCTCTGTTTGGGTACTTGATCTCATCCCTTCCCATCTGCTATGGGAGCTTGCCCCATCTATCATCACCTCTCTCAAATCTTCAGTCTCTCTCCATCTGCCAGCATCTTCCTGGATACCTACAGATATGCTCAGGGTTCCCCTATCCATTAAAAACAAACACCCTCACTTAACTCTATCATTCCCTCCCCAAGATATTCCTCCTCCCTTTTGCTGCTTCACTGCTAGAAAAAAAAGTCTGCATTCGTTGCTCCTTTGTCTTTGCTCCTTTGTCTACCCACTTATTCTCCAGCTTCTTTCTACCCTGGCTTCTGACTCCACCACTCTGGAGAAATTGCTTTTTAAAAGGTTATCAACAACCTATTAATTGCTTAATATAATGATCTTTTCTCAGTCCTCATCCTCCTTGACCTCTCTCCAACTCTTGAGCCTACTAACCACTCTCTCTCCTCCTGAATAGGGGAGAATAAACATTTATTAAGACCAGCTATGCTATGTTCCTGGCCTTGTGCTAAGTACTTTACAAATATATTCTCATTTAATACTCATCTCTTTTGTCTTTCGTGACAGTGCTTGTCCTGCTCCTTCTCCTACCTGCCTGATGGCTCCTTTTTAGTCTCTTTGGTGAGTCTTTATCCATCTCTTACACTTAGAGTGTCCCCTCCCCAACAATCTGTTCTGGATCCTCTTCTCTTCCTTCCATGCAGTCTCTCTGGTTGATTTCATCTGCTCCTCTGGATTCAATGACCATCTCTGTGCAGATGACTCCCCATATCCATATTATCCAGCCCAGACTGCTCTCCTGAATGTTAGTTCTGCACCCTCAGCTACCAATTGAACAGCTCCACTTGGATGCCTCCATCAACACCTCAAACTCAACAATCCCTTCATGGAATTCACCATGTTCTTCCTCAAAGCTGCCTCAGGTTCCCTCTCATTATTCAATTCTCCCTTTCAGAGTTCTATCCTCTTCTCAGTTCACTTAGTGAGTGCCTACTATGTGTAAGGCACTGCATGAAGTAGTGGTAATACAGAGATAAATAATAGTTTGGCTAGAAAGTAGCATATGTAAAGGAAAATGAAGTACATGAAGGCTGGACAGGTAAGTTGGAACCACACTTTGGAGGGCCTTGAATGTCAGGGTAAAGCCTTTGTACTTTATCAGGAAGAAGGATTGGAGTTGACTGAGCCAGGAGGTGACTTATTCTGAACTGCCTTGTAGGAAGATTATTTTTTGTGAAATGTGAGTTGGGAAAAGGAAATACTAGAAGGCAGGAATCCAATTAGGAGATCGTTACGATGGTTGCAGAAAAGCCAGACATACGAAATATGGCATGGGAAGAATGGACAAGACACAGAAACTTCAGGTGGTGAGGCAAGACCCAATTTATTTAGTCAGTCAACAACATTTATTAAGCGCTCACTATGTACCAGCCACTTTGCTAAGAGCTGGGGATAAAAAAAAAAAAGAGGCAAAAGACAGTACTTGACCTCAAGGTCTAATGGGGGAGACATCATTGGAACAAATATGTACAAGCAAGCTACAGACAGGATAAATAGGACATAATAAACAAAGACAAAGCATTAGCATTAAGAGAGCTTGGGAAAGGCATCCCCTAAAAGATGGAATTTTAACTGGGACTTGAAAGGATTTAAGGAGATCAGGAGTTAGAGCTGAGGAGGGAGAGTTCCAGGTTGTCCTGGGGGACAACCAGAGAAAATGCCCAGAGTAAAGAGCTGGAGTGTCTTTTTTCTGGGAACAGCCAGGAGGCCAGTGTCCCTGGCTCAAGGTGAGGAGTAAGGTGTAAGAAGACTGGAAAGGTAGGAGGGGGCTAGCTTATGGATTTGATCCTTGAGGTGAGAGGGAGTCACTGAAGTTAATTAAGTAAGGGCAGGAAGTAATATGATAATATGATTAGGCCTGTTCTTTAGCAAAATCACTTTAGTGGCTGAATGGAGGATGGATTGGAATGGGGAGAGGCTTGAAGCAGGCAGATCCCTCCTCCCAGCAGCTGTTGCCGTGGTCCAGGTGTGAGGATCCCCAGAGGAGGCCCCAGCAGGGAGTCCTGAAAGTCCTCTCCCAGAATGTGGGATGTGAGCTGCCTTGAAGGAGGCCCAGGCTGCACTCTCCTTTCCACCAGCACACACTCCACCTCAGTGTTTCCCCATTCTCCTCCTCCTCTCCTTTTCCTAAACCATTTTCTCAGCAGATTTTGTACCAAACCTTCCAACAGATCCTCCCACACTTCTGGACTCCGCCAAGCTAGGCACGACTTCCTTCTTCCCTCAGAAGCAGCCCACTCTTCTGGGAACTCAAGGGCATCAACTGCCCACCGATCAGTCTTTGTACAGATAGGCAAACCCATAGACATGACCTAATGGCCCAGAGGGCCAATCTGCTCTCTCTCCCAGGGGCTGGGGGCGGGGGGAACAGCTGGCCAAGGGGTGCCCATTCCAGTACCCTGACTCTAGTCCTATCCCATCTCCCAGCCTGCTCCTGCAATCTGCACGCGCGACGCTGTCGCTTCCACGCTGAGGTATTCCGGCTGTCTGGAGGGCGGAGCGGAGGCGTCTGCGAACGCTGCCGCCACCACACCGCTGGCCGTCACTGCCACTACTGCGAGCGAGGCTACTGGCGGGACCCCAAGCAGCCCCTATCCAGCCGCAGGGCCTGCCGGGGTGAGTTCCGTCGGGGGCGGGTGGCTGGATCCCCTAGGGGATCTGGCTGGGAGAGGACCTAGGCTGGGGGTCTCAAAGGAGGTGGCCCTGAGTCACCGAGGGTTCTCCCTCGCCCAGCCTGCCAGTGCCACCCCATCGGTGCAACCGGGGCCCAGTGCAACCAGACCAACGGACAGTGTCCCTGCAAGCCAGGAGTTACTGGCCCCTCCTGTGACCGCTGCTCTGCGGGCTACCAGCAGAGTCGTTCTATCCGCCTGCCCTGTCAGCGTGAGTTTGGGGAGGGACTCCCGGGGCCCCAAGGGGCAGAGGCAGGGACTAGGGAGGGGACACCTGAAGCCCTGAGGGTCAGAGACTGGGAGGGGGACTTCCGGGCCTGGAGTGGGCAGTTGCTGCTGGTCGAGAAGCCTGAGTGGAATGATTAGGGTTCTCTCCCTTCTGCACATTTTCCTTCGCTCAGGGATCCCAGAGATAACGACTACAGAGGCCACAACCCCTAGTGTCTACACTCCAGGTATTGGGGGACCCCGAGCGCTTGGGTCCCTGAACCCAGCTGGAGCTAAACAACAGTACGCTTAGGCGAGGATTCAGGACCTGGGCAGAGGGGGTGGGGGCGCGGTGCGGAGGAGGGACCATAGAGGGGGCGCAGAGAGGCTCACTTCTGGCGCCGTCCGCAGACCCGACGTGTCAGAGCCTTTGTAACGCGTCCGAAGCCAGTGTTCACATGAGTCTGCAGGAATACTGTCATCAAGCCTACGGTGAGATCCTGAGCCTCCGGCCTGGGCGGGGCGGGGATAGGGTCCGGGAGATCCGAGTACCTTCCCTTTTTTTTTGTCTGGATCAGTTCCCCGAGGGCCGGAGCCTAGAAAGCCCGAGTATCGCCAGAGGCAAAGCTGGGGAAGGGAAGCCTAAACCCTCACGGGACCAGGGCAGCAGGACAGGGACGCCCGAGTCTATGAGGAGGGGGCCCAGGGGGCCTTTCCAACTGGAAAGAGCCAGGATGGAAGATGGAACGTCTGGGTCCGTTAGTGGTCAGAACTAGGGGAGAAATGGGTAGAGGTTTGAGATTAGGGAGGCCTGAGTCCCCAGAGGCGGAAAAGGGAATGGTTCAAGGGTCCCCAGGGGACAGTCTGACTTTCCTACTCCCTCTCTCATCAGTTCTTCGAGCTCAGGTCCAGTCCGCCGAGCCCTCAGGCCCAACCTGGTGGCGTCTGAGGATCCGCGTCCTGGCTGTATACAAGCAGCGGGCAGAGCCCCTGAGCACGGGATTACAGGATGCCTGGGTTCCTCGTGCCGACCTGGTCTGCGGCTGCCTAACCCTCAGACCTGGATCTGTCTATCTGCTACTAGGGGGGCCTCCTGGAGGACTGGACCCCACCCGCTTGGTCCTCGATCATCGTGGGCACGCCCTGCCCTGGAGACCCCAGTGGGCACAGACCCTGAAGCGGCGGCAGCGGGAGGAACGGGCCGGGAGCTGCCCCTGAAAATCTCTCCTCGAGTCTGTGTCTGACATGGAAACTTACATCCATCCCCAATAAAGCAGCCGCAGCCGCACCCCTACCCCTCCTGAGTCTTCTGTAGGCACTAGGGGCAGGGAGAGAATCCCTGGAAGACCAGAAGGGGTGGGACTGGGCATCCTTTAGAGATATGCCCAGAGGGATGGGTCTGGGTAAGGGGAAGCCTCTTCGTCCCAGGAGTCAGGGCTGGAGGCTGGAATACCTGAGGAAGTGGGCTTGAACAGCTGATAGGGGGTGGTGCGAGTGGGAGGGGAGAGGAAGAACAATACCTGGCATCCTTGAGGGGTGGGGCAAAAGCAGGGAATGCCCACTGAGGGAGTGTCCTTGTGGGGTTCTATCAAATCGATTCAATTAAGAGAAATGTTGAAGACCGTGAGGGAGAAGCCCCATCCCTGATGTTTGGGGGTCGAAGTATAAGTCAAAGAATGTGAGAATCCAACATACGACTTCATAATTTCCCCAGAGAATGAAATGGTTCACCCAAAAGCACACAGCTAGTAAGCAAAATGAATTTGAACCCAGATCTCCCCCCTCCCCCAATCTAGTGCTTACTCCACCTGAGCAGAATTATGGGTGATGTCAGAGTAATCCTTGTGGGGGAGCCCTCCAGCAGGTCGGTCTGTCACTGACAGCCCCCACCACAAATCTTCTTGTGGGTGAAACTACTTCTTCCTTGGGTCCTGATATTTTCCCCAAACCACATATTCGGCTGCCTTCCTTTCAAACCAGCCCCCAGTAATAGAAGATTCTCCATCTTGCCTGGCCACTGCTGCAGTGAATTCATTGGCCCAGATTGAAGCTGGTGAATGTATTCCCTTGGACCTGGGAACTTGTAAAACGAAGTCAGTAACTCTCTTAACTCGGAGCCCCTGGTTAGAAATCTCACTCTGGCAAAAGCAGCAGCTTTCAAAATCTATCTCCCCTTCCGGGCTTTCCCAGCTGGCTTTCTCCGGCCTTCTTGAGCAGTAGCATGCACGACTTAGCTACTTACTCATCAGCTTTTGACATAAACAAATGGAGTAAACTTTTTAAACATAAAAAGGTAAACAGACTTTTATGAAACAAAGCTAATGGTTCGGCAGTGGGCCCTCACTCCCATAGGAAAAAGAAGCGAGGGAAGAGGTGCAGAGCACAGGTCTTGGCCACCAGTCCAAACAGGCTTCAATTGCGTATCAGCTCAAATGCTCGTCTCACCTGATCCGTCCATCCCACTTTGTCTCTGAAGTCCGTGCCTGTGGCCTCTCGGGGAAGCCACCACGCTGCCCTTTAATCTCTGTGATTCCCTTGATTTCCTTTTGTCCCCACAAGTCCACAAAAGAGATGGACAAGCTTGTGAGAATCCAAGTCAGACAGTGCCAAAGTCAGTGCAAGACTAATGGGGGAGAGGTCCAGGAGGATTCGCTGCTTGAACCGACCGGCATTTATCTCTGGAATCTCCTTCGTGAAACCTGTAATAAGGAGTGTCAATGAACCAATGAACACTGATGAAGCACCTCACGGCGGGGGCTCAGCACTGTGCCAAGTTCTGCTGGTGCTGTTTGTCCTTCGTTCTCCAGGAGGACAATGACATCAGGCTGCAAATACAAACAAAGGCAAAAGATTCCCTGATCTCAAAGGGTTCATAGTTCAAAAGGAAGACAGCATGCAAGCATCTATATGCAAACAAGATATAAACGAGATAAATTGAGATAATCCAGAGTAGATGCACTAGCATTAAAGTGGATTTAGAAAGGCCTCCTAGAGAAGGTGGCCTTTTAGCATGGCCCAGAGTTAGGTATGGAGTTGTATCAAAGTATGTGGTTAGACCAGCAAGAAAGAAAATGAGGCACCAAAGTGGAGAAGATCTTGAATACTACAGAGAAAGGTTTAAAATTCCCTCGGGCTGACTTGGCAGCTAGCTGTTGAAATCTTATTGGACAGTGGATCTACAAATCTAGCCCTGTGCTTAGAAAAGGTTGGTCTGCCAGTAGTCATGGGAGGTAGCTGTTGAGAGTGGAAAGAAAGCTCAGAGTTGTCAGTCTCCTCTGGAAAAGATGGAGAGATGCAGGCCACTTGTAGGTGGATTGAGAAATTTTGGGGGTGGATCGAATCAAGGAGTAGTTTTCATGGTTCCATGCCAACTTGGTAGAAGGTCTCCAGAGGAGGGCCTTAGGGCTCTGTGCCAGGCCTTGTGCCCATCAACATTTTTATTCTGACTTGGATAAAGGCTTCGAAGGCATGCTCATCAGATTCACAAATGGTACATAGCTGGAGGATAGTGGAGGGCCTGACGTGCTATGGTGCCCACTGTCATGGAGAGTCCAATATGACTGAACAACCTACCTGGAAGGGATAGCTAGCCCGTGCAATGGTAGTCAGGATTCAAGATCTTGATAGACTAATGCCTTGGGCTGAATCTACTAAGATAAAATTCACTAAGAAGTATAAAGGTTTATTGGGCACTAGGTGGTGCCATAGTGCAGAGAGCTCTGGGCCTGGAGTCTGGAAGACTGTCTTCCTGAGTTCCCATCTGGCCTGGAACACTTTCTAGCTATGTGAGCCTCAGCAAATCACTTCACCCTGTTTGCCTCAGTTTCCTCAGGTGTAAAATGAGCTGGAGAAGGAAAGGGCAAATCACTGTGACCCAGATGGGGTTACAGAGAGTCGGATATGACTGAAAAATGACTAAACAGCTTCTGCATAATGTTTTACACTTGGATTTAAAAAATCAACTTGACAAAAGAACCCCACATTACAAACTTTGTGTAAATATGTTGTAGTAGGAAGGCCAAATTTATGATCTCAAAAAGGATCATATAAATATCTGAATGGTTCGAAATCACAAGGTATATAGAATTCTCTAAGAAGAAGACATGAAGACATTTATTCAGGCCCCAGAGCAACAAATTAGCGAAACAGCCTCCCCATTCCAACATCGTGATCACAAGCCTCCAGGCCCAGTAGGCCCGCCTCACAAGAGTAGCCAGGAGGCCACAGAAAAATAAGATGGCATAAATCATATTCACTGGCCTCAAGTCCTTGCTCGAACTCCTGGGTCCACACACAGGTCGTCTCTGCTTTGGCTTCAGCGGTAGTTTGTCACCTCTCCTCACAGCCAAGCCTCTGGAGTTCTCAAGCCCCGCCTCAGTGACCAGAGACCAGAAACCATTGGTTCCCGAGTTGGCCCCTCTTAAGTCATTAATCTATGGCCCACACGGGTTTCACACCTGATAGGGCTTTGGGCCTGGGGCTTAGCACTTAACAGGTGAAAGTACTTTCACGGTAAACAAAAGCCAAAGTCCTCAAGGGCTAAGGAGCCCATTTTGCCTTAGGGACACATATGTTTACATTTATATTGATATATTTGCTTTAGCATTAGCTTCATGTCCAAATATACTTCTCCTTGACCCTTCCCCAGAAAGGGAGAAACAAGAATTTTGAAAGAAAGAAAAAGAAAAGGCAGTTGAGCACAATTAAACAATGCATTGACCAAATCTGACAGTATATGTTCCACACAGTTTTAGTAATTAGAATGATCGAACTTGGCCCAAAGAGGAGAGGAAAAAAAAAATGTGTTTTTGTTCATTCTCTGTAAAGATGGGAGCCTATAGATGTAAAACACTGCAAAAAGTAGGGATTGGGGGAGGGGCAGGGGGGAAGACGAATAAAATAGACAAGCATTTAATTAATCTGATTAGAGAGAGAGAGAGAGGAGGGAGAGAGAGAGAGGAGGGAGAGAGAGGGAGAGAGAGAGAGAGGAAAACCAAATTGCTATATTCAAAAATGACAAGAATTCACAGCAAATTAAGATGAAATATAGGAGATTATCATAAATTCTTTTGCCTTATTATAATAAGCTGACAAGATAGAGGACTTAGATGAAATGAATGTATATTTGCAAAACAACAAAATACCCAGATTAACAGAACAGGGAATAGAAAAGTTAAATGAACCAATTTTAGAATAAATTTTGACCAAGCTATAGATGAACTCCCAAACAAAAATGTTTCTGGATCAGATAGTTTTTAAAGTGGTATTCTTTCAAGTATTCAAAGAACAATATTTCTTATATTATATTTAATTGTTTAAAAAATAGGAAAAAAAAATTCCTTCTATTATACAAATTTGGCCTTGAAATTTAAACCAGGGAGAAAGAAAACAGAAAAAGAAAACCATAGACCGCAGTCCCTGGTAAATATTGATACAAAAATCTTAAGTACAATATTACAAGAGCTAAAACTATGTATCATAATGTTTATGTATGATGATCAAGTTGGATTTATACCAAGAATTAAAGGTTGGTTTAATATAATAAAAATTATAATCATAATAGTTTTTGTTACTATTACCAAAATGGGCCACATTAATAAAAATTAAAATCACATGATTAAGTCATAAATATTGTAAACATTTTTGAAAAATACATCTACCTTTTAAGAAACAGCAAAAAGGGAGACAGCTAGGTAGCACAGTGAGTAGAGCACTGGCCCTGAAGTCAGGACGACCTGAGTTCAAATCCAGCCTCAGGCACTTGACACACTTACTAGCTGTGTGACCTTGGGCAAGTCACTTAGTCCCAATTGCCCTGCCTTCTCCCCTCAAAAAAATAAATAAGAAGCAGCAAAAAGTATATGGATAAATGGACCTTTTCTTAACATGGTAAATAGTATCTATTTGAAACCAAGCCCCAAGACTATACATAATGGAGGAATTCTAGAGGTCATTCAAAAAGAATGGACTGAGGCAAGGATTGTCTTTTTAATCATTATTATTTGATGTGGTGCTAGAAATACTACCTATAGCAATAAGACAAGAAAAAGAAGTTGAGAGAATAAACACAGACAACGAGGAAACAAAGGTATTGATTTTTGAATATATAATGGTCCATTAGGAGAACCTTAAAGATTCAACTGAAAATAAATTGACACTATTTTCAACTTCAGCAAAGTAGCAAGATTTAAAATAAATTCACGTAAATCATCACCTTTCCTGTATATTCCAAAAAAGTCATCAGAGTCACTTTTTTAATTACAATTACTCTTCTGCTTCTTAGGTTGTCATATACTTTCTAAACAAAAATATTACCAATTATGGGTACAGAGAAGGAAATACCTTTCACAGCTGTGGATTGGGGAAGAATTCATGACAAAGCAAAGGATAGAATCACAGGGTTTAAATTGGATGATTTCGTTTATATACAATTAAAAAGGTTTTGCATGATAAAGACAATTCAGTCAAAATTAGCAGGAAAACAGTTAACTGGGGGAAAAAAGACTTGTAGTAAGGGTCTCTCTAAGATATATATGGAACTCATTTAAATATATGAAGACAAAAGCTATTCCCCAGGAAATAAATGATCAAAGATACAAACAGGCATTTTTCAAAGAAGTTTGAATTGCTAATTAATTTATCGAATTATTAATTGTGATTAAGGGAAGAGGACCACAAGAAGGTCACTCTGGATAGAGTAGGGTTCAGGCATGCTGGTTCTTTGATACTCTCTGGGAAAGCAGTAAGTAGGAAGTAATGCTCCATTAATACTTTAAAGATACAGAGTACAGAGGCAAATGGTGTAGGGCTCCAGAGGTGGATGGTGTGAGGATAGGGATGAGGTGGCAGAGGGAGGTAGGCAGCCCAGAGAAGAGAATGGGGAGAAAGTCACCTCTCTAACAATGGATTGGAATGGGGGCACTTGAGCAACATGGACCTATGGCAGATGGAAGAGTACTCAGTTGGCACTCTCATTTTTATAAGGTTTTGGTAGTGGATAGGCTAACTCTTATCCATGCCACCTTACGGTTAGTTCCTGAACATGTGCACATTACTTCAAAGTTATTAGCAACACCTTAGGGTTAGCTCATTAGCTTAATGTTTGCTATGGGGTGTTCAGGAAAGGCTAGTACCTCTGGTGTGAGGGCTTGCCAAACCCTTGTCAGGGCTGCTCATCTACCTTTGGTGCCCACCTGCCACCCAACTTTCTCCTCTGGGTCCAAGAAGCTGTAGTATGCCCAGTGGCCACACCCCAGTAAACAGTCTCAGCAGACTGAGATAAATCAGGTTAAGAGTAACCAACAGGCCTCTAACCCACCAGTGAGTTAGGGGGATGTCTACCCCAAGCACATGAAGACTTCTCTTGGCAAAATGGGCAGATGAGCACAATTTGTTCCAGTGGCCATGAAACTGGCTGAAGCAGGCACTGGGAGGGCTTAGAGCTTGGTCAGATATTGAAGATGCCAAGGTCATCCACTTCATCCTAGGTCATAGCCTGGCTTTTGTCCTGCCACTGGACTTCAATACTCTGGAAAGGAGAGTGAAGCCAGTGACTTTGTGCCCCTCTGAGACATCAGCCCAGGACACAGAGCCCCTTGGGTGTCTAAGCAGCCTTTTTTAAGGAATGCGCTTCTCACCTCCTGGTGTGAGGAAGGGGCTAGAAGAGGTGCCTTACAAATTATCTGCTTCCCAACCTTGGCCTGCTTGCCTTGGCAGACACAGATCCTATTCTGCAGTCAAAACACAAAAGAAATGTACGACGACTTTTGTGAAGATGATTCCACTCACCATTGGTAAATGGAATGTGCACGTGCTTATGGACAACATGAAATCCAGTAGACCTGAAAGACAAACGCTTCTCGTTGTGAGAGAACTCAGCAGCTATCATATCCAAATAGCAGCCAGAGTGAAACAAGGCTGGCAAATGAAGGCCAATTTATCTAGGTGCAGGCTTTTTTTCTCGAATGGCCAAATTGATGGGGAACTCCAGGAAGCTGTTGTTGGTATTTTGATCAAGACTAGTCTAATCAAGTAGCTTTTGTGTCTCCGAAAAGGAACGAATGACAGGCTCATGACGATGCAGTTGCCACTTGTAGGAAAGTGCCATGCCACCGTCATCAGTGCCTATGATCCCACCCTGATGAGGTCAAAAAAAAAAATTACATGAAGACCTGGAGAGCTTCATCATCAATGTGCCAAAAGAGGACAAGCTTATAATTCTGGGTGACCTTAATGCCGGAGTAGGCACAGGCTACCAGACTCGGCAGGGAGTCCTTGGGAGGAATGGAGTTGGAAACAGCAACAGCAATGGTCACTTACTACTGAAGACTTGTGTGTCTCATGACCTTCTCATCACCAACTGTCTTCTATTTACCTAAATGCAATAAAACTTTGTGGATGCACCCTTGAAGCAAACATTGGCATTTAATAGACTATGTCACTGTAAGGAGAAGAGACAGATGGAATGTGAGAGTGATGAAGGCAACGTGTGGTGCAGAGTGCTGGACTGATCACAGAAGAACATAGAGATTCTCCAAGCATTCAACGAAAGCCGTGGCCCCAAGGCAAAATGAATACCATAAAACTTAACGTCAACAGATAAGAACACTTCTCCTAGCCAGAACAGCTCATTGCTAACTTGGAGGGAAAGCTGAGCCAAAGCACAGTTGGCAGCAATGAAGCAGAAAAGGAGTGGGCAGCTTTCAGAGACTTGGTGTATAGCACTGCATTTGCTCATCTGGATCAGAACGCTCACAAATGACAGGGCTGGTTTGATGAAGATGATGGGAAAATTCAGAAGCTGCTAAATGGAAAATGAGAACTCCATTGGGTTTACCAGCAGGATAGTAGACAGCATTTCACTCTATCAAAAGTAAAGTACAAGCAATGCTTAGAGAGATGTAGGATTCTTAGCTCAGTAAGGAGGCAGATGAAATTCAGTTTTACACTGATAGTAACAATCCAAAGTGCTTTTATGAGGCCCTGAAGGCCATTTATGAGCCAAGGACGTACACTGCATCTCAACTACTCAATGCAGATGGAGCCACACTGATGGAGCACATGATCCTGGAGAGATGGGCTGAACACTTCCATGGTATTCTCAACAGACCATCATCAATCAATGCTCAGGCCATTGACCTTTTACCTCAGGTTGAAGTCAATCCCTCTCTGGCTGAAGAAGAGGTTGTGAATGCCATTAGGCTCCTCTCAATTGGCAAAGCACCTGGTGCTGATTCTATTCCAGCTGAGATTTACAAGGTAGGGGGTCCATTGCTCATACAAAAGCTGACTGAAATTTCCCAGATTATATGGTAAGAGGGGGTTATCCCCCAGGAGTTCAAGGATGCCTCCATTGTCCATCTCTATAAAGGTAAAGGAAATAGATTGTCCTGTGACAATCACAGGGGAGGTCTCCTTGTTAGTTATTGCCAGCAAGATTCTTGACAGAGTCCTCCTTAATAGGCTGATCCTTCACCTGGAAGATGGTCATCCTCTCCAGGGCCAGAGTAGCTTCAGAAAGGGCCAAGGAATGGCTGATAGGGTGTTTGCTACCTGACAACTCCAGGAGAGATGCCAGGTGCAAAACAAAGGTCTGTACACAGCATTTGTAGATCTGACCAAGGCCTTCAATGCCATCAGTTGTGAAGACTTGAGGATGATCATGGCAAAATTTGGTTGCCCAGAGAAGTTCATTAGTATTGTACACTAACTCCATGATGTCATGCTTGCACAGGTTTTTGATAATGGACAACGTTCTCCCTCTTTCCCAATCACCAACAGCATGAAGCAGGGATGTGTGCTTGTTCCAATGCTTTTCAGCACGATGTTTTGAGTGATGTAATCAATAAGGACAAAAACAGCTTCAAGAACAGCTACCAAATCAACAGGAAATTATTTAACTTGAAAAGGCTACAAGCCAAGACTAAAGTGGAGGGAGAGGTGGTGCATGACTTCTTGTTTGCAGATGATTGCACCCTCAATGCAGCCTCTGATGCTAAAATACAACAGAGTATGGATCTATTCTCTTCTGCTTGTGCTAATTTTGGCCTAACAATCAACACCAAGAAAATAGAGGTTCTCCACCAGCCAGTACCAGATCTGAAGAAATTCTGAATACTGTGGATAAGTTTACTCGCCTTGGCAGTTTACTTTCCTGTACACATAGATGATGAAGCTGATGCATGCATCTCCAGAGCTAGCTCGGTGTTTGGGAGGCTCTGAAGGAAAGTGTGGGAGAGAAGAGGTATTAGACAGACTAGCAAACTGAGGGTCTACAGAGTCAATGCGCTGAGCTCGTTGTTTATATATCTGTGAAACCTGGACAGTACACTAGCACCATGCCAGGAAACTGAACTGAGAGTCAGACAGGACTGAAAAATGACCAATGAAAAAAAATTAGTAATCATTATTACCCTGTGATCCATTCTTTTGCTTATTCTGAAGGGCATAATCTAGTAATGTAATCACTCCCAGCCTAGGTTGGACCCCTCCTAAGTGACACCCTCAGTTCTGTTTGCCCCTTAAACAGAGACCCAGCTTGAGCTAGTTTTCCCCAGGGGACAAGCCTCCTGTTCTTGCCTTCCAATCAAGGTTGGGAGAGACTTGGTTTTCAATGGGGAAACTAAATCTAGACTGATACGGTCTTTGTTTTTCCAGTCAGGATTTCTAGAGATAGCTGGGTCTCACATTTGTCAGGGAAGGTCCAAATGATGCCAGGCCAATCAGAAAGAAGACACTCTGAGTCTTTGACACATATGGAGGCTATCGGTTGACCTTTTGTATCAGACTTCATGTCTCTGTTAATAAGTGATATCTGGCTTGGAGAATGGCCTCAGTTTATGTATTTGTTAAATTTCACTCATGACAGTTCCCCTTTGAAATTTTACTTTGTACTATTGTCACTTTGTATTCACTACTTACAAATTTACTTGCTATACTAACTAACAGGGAAAGGGGTAGTCAGAGGGACAAGAACAAGATACAATTTTAACACAAAATTAGAGGTATCAACAGCCATGTGAAAAAAAATGCTTAATAATTAATAGTGAGATGCACGCTACACCAGCTCTGAGGTTCCACTTCATGTCATCAGATTGGCAAAGGTGACAAAAATGAAGATGACAGAAATTTGAAAGACTGTGGGAAGGTAGATAGACTAATGCACTATGAATTGGTCCAGTCTTTCTGCAAAGCAATTTGGAACTACCACCAAAGTCACTAAACTGAAAATACCTTTTCACTCAGTAATACCAATATTAAGTCTCTATTCCAGAGAGAGTAATTCATACAAAAATATTTATAGCAAACAAAATAAGTGCCTATTATTTGAGGAATGGCCAAAGAAATAAGGAATATGAGAGTAAGGAAATATTGCTGTTCTATAAGAAAAGATTTGATGTTTCAGAGAAAGGTCTGAAGCCCAGGATATTTAAAGAACTGATTCAGATACAGAAGACCCAGCGCTATTCCTTAGTAGATAAATGCTCAAAATATTAACAGGAAATTCTCAAAGGAAGAAATTCAAGCTCTCAACAGCCTGAATCAACTGACTCCATGAGCCTTTCATTTGAGTTAATTATGGAGTGTTTTTTTGTTTTTTGGGGTTTTTTTTTTGCTGATTATTAAGAGTAAACCTACCACTGGGGGGCTCATGAATTGTAATTTTAGGAGGGTGGACCTACAGAGTATGCTGAAGTTAGATATTTCTCCTCAGTGAGCCTAAAGAGACATTATATCTATATCTATATCTATCTATATCTTATCTATATCTACATCTGTATCATTCTTTAAGGTATATAAAATATTTCATATATATTGGCTCATCTTTAAAGTGCAAGGCAGGGCCTATGTAACAACAATACTACTTGCCTCTACTGTGGCTGTGTAAGGCCAATAACATCAGCACACAGGAAGACTATTAGCATAGGTTCTTTAATCTGATTTTCTAAGGAAAGCAACTTAAAGGGGTTTACAGTCTCGCTTTAATCAAACACACATATGTCATTCACTTAGTTCAAGGGGAAAAGTCAGACCCTTGAACTTCAGAGCAAATACAAACAGAAATTACAAACAGAGAAAATATAAGCAGAGCAAATAACACATATCAACAAATAGGCTTCTAGCTGTCTGACCAAAGCTTTACATACATAGTTACCAGAGAGAGAAGCACCAACATCTGGGTTTTCAAAGCTAGGGGGGACTCCTTAATGATTACCCAGAGTCTCCACACCAACACTCTTCCAATGAGTGAGCCCCCAAACAAAATGCTAACCTCAGAGTATATATACACTTCTTCAGGGTCAGAGCACTTCACACCTCTATGACCTAACTAGCAAAAGGATGTAGACCTTCCTAGAGACAAAGGCAAGATTCAGTCAGAGGCACTTGATTGCCTTAGTGCTGAGAAGCACTCCAAAACAAAAGAAAACAAAAAGTCTCGCTTTGCTTGCCATTACAGCCTGCTGATCTACTATTCCAAAAGCAGATTTCCCCAAGCATCCATGGCAGTTGGCAGTAGACAAAGCAGAGTACAAGTGATCCAGGACTGAGTTCCATTACAGTTCCGAGGGTGCATGCAATTTCTTTCTGGTTCATCAATCCCTTGAGTCTTTCACATGTTTCTCTAAATTCCTCACATTCATTATGCTGTCACGATGTACTAATTTTTTTGTATACCTGTACCACAATTTATTTAGCCATCTTCCAGTCAATGGGCACTTTGTTCCTAGTATTTTCCTACAAAAAAAGCACTTAATAGAAATGTTAATCCAAATGAGTGTACACAGTGGTTATGTCTTTGTTGTTTGTGTTTATCCTTTCTCTGTCAGAAAGAAGGCATCGTGCTTCATCATAGGTCAACCAATTGATCAACAAATAAACATTTATGAAGTACCCACTATGTGCCAGGTGCTGTGCTAAGCTCTGGGGATACAAAAAGGGGTAAAAGACTGTCCCTGCCCTCAAGAAGCTTACAATCTAATGGGGGAGACAAAATGCAAACAAATATAGACAAAGGAAGCTATATAAAGGATAAATAGGCAACAATTAACAGAGAGAGAGCACTGGAATTAAGAGGGTCGGGGCAGGTTTTCTGTAGAAAGTGGGATTTTGCTTAGGACTTAAAAGAAGCCAGGGAGGTCAGCAGGTAGAGTTGAGGAGAGAGAGTGTTCCAGGCATGGGGGACAGCCAGAGAATGCCCACAGCAAAGTGATGGAATCTTTTTCAGAGAACAGCCAGGAGGCCAGGGGTCACTGGAGTACACTGTGAGGAATAAGGTGTAAGAAGACTGGAAGGGTAGGAGACGGCTGGGTTATAAAGGGCTTTGGATGCCAAACAGAGCATTTCGTAGTTACTCCTAGAGGCCACAGGGAGCCACAGCAGTTTATGGCACACTTGATCAGACCTATGCTTTATGAAAATCACATTAGTGACTTAATGTAACATGGATTGGAGTAGGGTGAGTCTTGAGGCAGGGAGAGCCCCTAGCAGGCTATTTCAGTAATCAAAGGTAGTGAGGTAATCATGAGGTGATGAGGACCTGCATCAGAGTGGGGGCAGGGTCAGAGGAGAGAAGGAGGTGTATTTGAAGGATGTTTCAAAGGTGAAGTTGATAGGTCTTAGCAACAGCTCAGATATGGGGGATGGTGCCTGAGAGATAGTGAGGAGTCCAGGATGACTCCAGGTTGTGAGTCTGAAGACGCGAGAAGCATGATGTTGCCCTCTGTGGAAGATGGGAGGGGATGGTTTAGGGGAAAGATAATGAATTCTGTTTTGGACATATTGACATCTACTGGATAATGGGCGTAGTACTTTACAAATATCATCTTATGTAACTCTCACAACAACCCTGAGAAGTAGATGTTATTATTGTTACAGATGAGGAAACTGAGGCACATGAAGGTAGGGTACCTTCCCCAGGGGTCCCAAAGTAGTAAAGGTCTGAGGTGAGATTTGAATCCAGCTCTTCCAGAAGCCAGGCTCAGTGCTCTCTCCATGGTGACACCTAACCTCCAGAAGCCAGCTCAAACAAGATGGGAAAGACTACCACTTACCGAGAATCTTATTGTGCTGGAGATTTGGGACAAACCAATTTCCTTTACTGTTTTCGATGATTTGTCTTGTTTCTAGTCTATGATTCCAAGATAAATAGCTTCCTCAATTCTTTTTCTTGAGCTTCAAGTGTGAATTGACTTGTTTCCCCTTGGCCACATCCTCGGATATGCTGGTAAATGTTTAACAATCAGCTCCCCCAAAAAGAAATGTACCCACAACACACTTTCTTTCCCCACCCCCATTAAACAGCATTTTATTTTTTCCAACTAATATAAAGATAGCGTTCAACATTCACTTTTATAAGATTTGGAGTTCCAAAAAACTGTTTTTCTCCTCTCTCTCTCCTCCTTCCACCCCAAGAAAGCAAGCAATCTGATTCAGGCTATACATGTACAATCATGTTAAACATATTTCCACATTAGTCATGGAGTGAAAGAAAAATCAGAAGAAAAGGAGAAAACTACAAGAAGGAAAAAAACAAAAAAAAGAGAGAAAATAGTGTGCTTCGATTTGCATTTAGACTCCATAGTTCTTTCTCTAGATGTGGATAGTATTTTCCATCATAAGTCCTTTAGAATTGTCTTGGATCATTATGTTGCTGAGAAGAGCTAAGTCTATCAAGGTTGGTCATTGCACAATGTTGTCCTGGTTCTGCTCACTTCATTCAGCATCAGTTCATGTAAGTCTTTCCAGGTTTTCCCAAAGTCTTTCTGCTCCTCATTTCTTATAGCACAACAGTATTCCATTACATTTATGTGCTACAACTTGTCCAGCCAATCTCCACTTGATGGAGATCTCCTCAATTTCTAGTTCTTGGACATCACAAAAAGAGTTTCTATAAATATTTTTGTACATGTGGATCACAGTGCACTTTCAAGTTTAATCTGAATCATTAACATTTTTTCTATCACTTTCTTAAGTCTAGACAATCAACAGAATAATTAATCAAGCCCTGATCTGTGGTGTTTATTCTTTTCCACAGTGTAAATTCTCACACTGAAAATTTAACAATATGAGTTGCTATGAGCTCCAGTGCATCCCTGACCACATTTGAAGGTCAGAGAGGGCAACTCAGAGATGGCGAGGTGAAAACCTCCCTACAGGAGCATGAGATTTCACTCCTTTCGTGTTATTTTGCATACTATATACTCATAGCATGCTAATTTTTAGAAAGCGAATGCAGAGGGCAATGAACTGAGGCCGAGGCAGATGGTGTTGGACTCGTGATCTGGGTGCAGTCAGCACATTTTCTATTTATTCTGAGCATTGTTCTTTTCCTAAATTCAGTTCCTCCAGGGAGAGCCAATGCAAAGTGCTTAGTGTACTTCCCCTGAGGCAGGTTGGGCTCAATCAGGTATTTGCAGGTGGAACTCCCCAAGTAACCAGCAGAGCTACCAGACCCCATCCCCACCCCCCAGGAGACTACTCAACCCATTCCCCTGAGGGGCACTGACAAGGATGGCAGGCTGCTCAGGCAGAGTACTTGGACTGGTGGACAGTTCAGATAATACACTCTCTCTGGAGAATTAGAACAGGAACACCGTTCTTCTGCTGACTTGGGGAAAGCTGCATTTGAGCCCTACAACAAAAGATACTTACACTCTTATGAGGAACAAACAGTGCCTCAGGTATCGAGAGTTCACACACGTTCAAACATCAGCGCCAAAAGATGCTGAACCTTGGACAGCTCTTAGGGCAACCCCAGGCTCTCACAGTAATAGCTAGCATTTTCATAGCACCTTAAGGGTTGCAAAGTGCTTTACAAATTTTATCTCAATACCTTGTGAGGGAGATATTATTATCCTCTTTTTACAGAGAAGAAAACTGAGGCAAACAGAGGGTGAATGACTTGCCTGGGGTGACACAACTGAGTGCAGATTTGAACACAGGTCTTCCTGGTCTAGTCCTCAGTCCAAACCTCAGCAAGCTCAGGGATTGGGACATTACGATTTGCCACCTGTTTTTGTACGTGAGCTAAATATGGTTTTTGCACTTCAAAATAAAATTGTGTTATATTTACACAGGCAATGTACCAAAACAGGCTGCAAGCTGGATCCTGCCCTTGGGTCATGGCTTGCTGACCCTGGTTTAGGGACCTCCAGTAAATAAACGGTAGTCAAATAGAGTCCTGCTTTCCCCAAGGCCTGGGGCAATCTCGTAGAAGTGTATCCTCTTGGTGTGTGCTGTATGTTGTGGTTCAACATTTTTCAGTTTTATCTGACTCTCTGTGGCCCCATTTGGTGTTTTCATGGCAGAGATACAGGACTGGTTTGCCATTTTCTTTGCCACCTCTTTTTACAGATGAGGAAACTGAGGCAAACAGCGACATGCCCAGGGTCACAAAGCTAGTAAGTGGCTGAGGCAGGATTTGAACTCAGAAAGATGAGTCTTCCTGACTCCAGGGCCGGCACTCTATCCACTGTGCCACCTAGCTGCCCCGCTGTGTGCTGTGTAAAGGACTTACTTCAGTTTGTTACAGAAACTTCAGCAGCAGATATCCATGCAGAAAGAACTTTTTAATAGCTGACTGGAGCCCTCAGAAGCATGGGAGGTGTGGGAGCTGGCCTGGTCATCTAAACTGGAGATCACAAGCTGACCTCCAGCATTTACAGCTGTAGAGACTCTGGAAAGCACGCTTCCCCGGGTGAGATCACTTTCTCCCTCCCAGTTTGAGCTGAGATTTGATCTCCCTCCCAGCTAAAGAGCTCAGCTACTCTTTTGTATTATTTGCTAGATTCTAATCTGTAGAATTTCTCTGATTTCTGTTTGCTGATTTGCCTGTATAAATGCGTTTATATTCCATTGATGACTATTGTTGATGGTCTTTTGTGTAGCCAGTTATTGGAAGAGAGGGGCTAAGCTGGCAAATGTACCCTCCACCTCTGAAGGGTAATCTGGGAAGTAGTGTTTGTTCTAAACCCCAAACATGATACCCCTTAGACTAGAGATATTTGAGGGGTGAAAGAGATAAATCTAGTCCAGTACCCATTTTGGAGATTAGAGGTACAAGAACAGCCCTCCTCATATTCTATGAATGACAAGCCAGATCTTAAACGATTTCTATCTACACATCCATTTATTTAGACAGCTCATCCACACACAAATCTTACATGTGGGAGTCTGTCCACAGGAATATATTTGCATTAATGATTCTCTGAGTCTTTTAGAAGAAATTTTCTTTTCTTTTTAATTTAAAAAGAGATGGGATTTTAGCTCTGGTTGAGGGTTCACAGTATTTTGCCTCAAGAATTCTCATAGTCTTTTCCCAAAACAGTACCTAAAACAACCTTACAAGACATGAATAGCCCTAGTCCAGCAATCTTCTGGTGGAGATACACTGAGTCTGTCCCTAGGCTCTCCATTTAAAAGGGTCATTATTTTAAGTTGATCCTTTCCTTTATTCATCACTTTATGTCTCAATTTTAAAACTTCAATGGTTTTTTGTTTACAGGGTTGTTGGGTTTTGGTTTTTTGTTTTTTGGGGGGTTTTTTGGTCTTGCCTTTTATAAACCCTGAAATGGGTTTGCCTTAAACTACTCATTTGAGTGGCCAGTAACCCTAATTTTTTTCCAAAAGAGCTATTATGAAGGCAAGTTTTTCAGCCTGAAATTTTTTGAACCTACTGGCAAACAGTTTTTCCTCAGGGAAGGCATTTGAGACAATCTTTCTAATCTGAGGAGAATGGAACAGATTTAATTTGGCACAAACTGATTCCTCTAACTCATCTGTCCAAGAGGATGGTTGTAAATCCTATTGGCTTATTCTTTGTCCTTCAGACTTTCCATTATTTTGCTTTGGTGCCTCAGAAGAGGGCTTTATTTTTCAATCCTGTAAATCAAATTTTGTTTTGCATTTTCTTTCTCCCATAGTGGGCAGATTCTTCTTTAGAGGTTGGATAATTTTGTTTCTTTCCTGGTTATATCCTTGAATTGTTTCTCAGGGAATATTTCAGAGAATCCATGGTTATTTTTTAATAGAGTTTGTTTTTGCTTTTGTTTTTGTTTTTTTTTTTTTTTTTTAATATTCTGGAAGTGTAAAGAGCATACCCAGACTAGTTAGGTTTCATTCCCCACCTGATGCTACCATGCAAATATTGTTATTTTATTGCTGAGTCTTATTGCTCTGTGTCTCTCATCATGTTTTAAATGCTGCTCTATCAATAATTATTTGCTATATGTTGATACATGGAAAAGTTGGTTCTGTTTTTATGATTCTAATTCATATCTGTTGCTATGATACTGGATTAAGCACAATATTTTTTTTTTTTTTTTTTTATCATTATCATTTATTTTATTTTTTTTTTTTTTTAATTTTTTTTTTGACATGTTTGGTTTTCAGCATTGATTTTCACAGGCGTTTGAATTACAAATTTTCTCCCCATTTCCTCCCCCCCCCCCCCCCCCCCCCCCCCC
>CM053622.1:809856493-809877768 GCA_028646595.1 Phalanger gymnotis | reverse complement strand
TTGAATTGCTTGCCTTCTTAGGGAGGGTGGGTGGGGAGGGAAGAGGGGAGAGAATTTGGAACTCAAAATTTTAAAAACAGATGTTCAAAAAAAAGTTTTTGCATGCAACTAGGAAATAAGATACACAGGCAATGGGGCAAAGAAATTTATTTTGCCCTACAAGAAAGAAAGGGAAAAGGGGATGGGAGGAGAGTGAGGTGACAGAAGGGAGGGCTGACTGGGGAATGGGGCAACCAGAATATATGCCATCTTGGGGTGGGCGGGAGGGTAGAAATGGGGAGAAATTTCATAATTCAAACTCTTGTGAAAATCAATGCTGAAAACTAAATATATTAAATAAATTAAATTTAAAAAAAGGCAGGGAGATGGCTCAATGAACTATGGCCATATGGCTAGCAGAAGGACCTCTGGATTTGGAGCTAGGGATCTGTGTTTGGATCTCAGTTCTGTCACTTATAAGCTGGGTCACCTTGAGAAAGGGTTTCTCCTCTTTGGGTTTCAGTATCCTTTTTTTTTTTTCCTGCGAGTCAATCAGAGTTAAGTGACTTGCCCAAGGTTGCTAGTAAGTGTCAAGTATCTAACGTTAAATCTGAACTCAGGTCCTCCTAACTCCAGGGCCAGTGGTCTGTCTACTGCTCCACCTAACTGCTCCTCCATTTCCTCTTGAAGAAGAATCCCTTGATTTCTTGTCTTATAAAAGGAGGGGATTTAATGAGATAATCCCTAAAGCCTTATGGACCCCAATGTTTGGGTCATGGGAATCTGGGTAAATGGTGGTACTACAGACTGAAGTCACAATGTCAGGAGGAGAAATTTAGGGGCAAAGATGAGGAGCCCAGAATGGCCCTGGCAGGGTTTCCTATAACCAACTCTCTACCCCACAGCCCTCCTCCATTGTCTCTATTATAACCCTCCATCCCCACCTGACTTCTGAGCTTCCCTCCTGCTCTGAGGTCTGAGGAGCCAGGACAGAGCCCCCCACCCCAAGAGGTTTAGGCAAGGTCACCCTCTGCGGGTGAGCCTCTGAATCTTTTGGGGTGGTGGCACCTCTCCTACAACCTCGGCAGTCATTCCCCAGATAGGGACAGTGAGAAAGAGAGAGAGAGGGAGGGGGAGCGAGAGAGAGAAAGAGAGAGAGACAGACAGAGAGAGAGAGAGAGAGAGAGAGAGAGAAAGGGAAAGGGAAAGGCAGAGGGATCCAGAAAGGGTGAAGGGAAAGATAGAATTGGAAGCAGAGAGCCTGGAAGGAAAAACTGTGCATCAACTCTTGGATCTGGAAAGTGAGAGATGCGAGGGTAAATATAATGACAGTTAGAGAGAGATGATGGAAGGGTAAGAATTAGACACAATGAGCCAGACAGAATGAGGAGTACCCTGAGTAAAAGGCAATCAAAGTGAGGCTGGAAGAGGCCAGAAGGGACTGTTGGGGAATGGTGTTTGTAAATAGAGATACTGACACCCACAAAGAAGAAGGGAAGAGACACAACAGAGCAGGAAAGGAAAGAGAGCCTGAGAGATGGAGAGATAGAGGGACAGAGAGAAAGGGGCAGAGAGATAAAAGAGAAGAGGCCTGGGAACTCAGACAGACAGGAATGCAAAGAGGAAGATTCAAAGAGCAGCATAGCTTTGAAGCAAGAGGCAAGCATTGCCGAGACTTACAGGATCTGGGCGTACCAGAGTCTCTCTGCTCTGACCCAGACGTGGAGTCCTGTTCCAGGTTTACTGCTAAGGGAGCCTTTACTTCTCAACCTTCCTCTTCTTTTGTTCATCACAATCACCACCACCCACAGCTATTCTGGGGACATTCTATTTTTGGCTGTAGTCTAAACTTTTCCCAAAAAAAGGGGAGGTGTAAAAGAGACGCCTGACATAAAAATGTGAATTAGGTACAGGACGGTTCATTCATTCCTACTTAAAGAAAGCACTAATAAGCACAGGAGAATCATGGTGAACATTACGGAATGAAGAGAAAAGAATTCAGGCGCTCCATGTATTACTACCAGCACAATCGCCAGAGAGGCTGTCTTTTTGGGACATGATAGAGTTTTGAAAAGGTTGCCAGCTAGCCATTTCACATTATACCTCTGCACTGAGCAAGGTAGTATTCCTTTTCAATTTGGTAATTTTATTTGTAGAAAGGGACGGAAACACGTTTTTGAGGAGCCAGGAGAAAGTAGACTCTCAGACAAAACTACTGTGATAAAATCATAGCTTGGAGAGGGGCGGGGCGGGGGAAGATATTTGGTGCAGGCAAAGACGATCAAAGTGGCTTGTTTCCCACAAGCTAATTTACATATGATAATTATTTCCACTTTGAGACTGAAAGCCAGGAATCTCTGACAATTAGAACTTTCTGGTCATTGTATATGGTCTATGCATGTTATGGCTGACAGAAATGGAAATTTCTTTCTTAATCTAATATAGAGGTGAATGACTTCTTACCTCCGAGAGACACTGCCTTGAAGCAGAATGGTAGTCAGAAGTTGACAGAGGGCAAAGAATTAGAAATGGAGAGGATGCCCATCAGCTGGGGAATGGCTGAACAAGTTGTGGTACATAAACGTAATGGAATGCTATTGTGCTATAAGAAATGATGAACAAGTTGGTTTCAGAAAAACTTGGAAAGATTTACACAAACTGATGCAAAGTGAAGTGAGCAGAACCAAGAGAACACTGTACACAGCAACAGCAACACTGTATGATGATCAACTGTAAATGACTTAGCTATTCTCAGCAATGCAATGATCCAAGACAATTCCAAAGGAATCATGATGAAAAATGCTATCCAACTCCAGAGAAAGAACTGGTGGAGTCTGAATGTAGATTGAAGCATACTATTTTTCACTTTCTTTGGGAGTTTTTTTTATGTTTTCTCTTCCTTTGGGTCTGTGTTTTCTTTCACAACATGACTAATATAGAAATATGTTTTGCACATGTATAACCTACATCAAATTGTGTACCATCTTAGGGAGGGAGAAGGTGGGAGAGGAAGAGAAAAAATTTGAAACTCAAAATTTTTTTAAAAAGTGAATATTATTAAAAGAATATTAAAGATTGTCTTTATATTATATGTGAAAAATAAAATATTATTTTAAAAATGAAACAACAAAAAAGAAGTTGACAGAGAAGGAGGAAGCAGAAGAAAAGAAGAAAGTAGATGTTTGTGCAAACTGAACTGACTGGAGGAAAGCTGCGCTGTTTGAAAGTACTGATTGGAGGAAAGGAGAATTCTTTCATGTCTGAAGAGCTGATGGGGAAAGGGAAGAGTTAAAAGTCTTTGCCTCTTACCAGTACGTACAGCTCGAAAGGTGGAAAACTCTCAGAGGTTTGTTTACCTTCCTCTATACTGCCTTCTATGACTGAAGAAGGGGAAACTCCTCAGAGCCCAATGAAGTATCTGACTAACTCTATAGATTTCAGACTTAGCGGAATTCTTTTTCTGAGAGGAAATGCTGCCTCAGAGGCTTTCCAAATAGAGTAGATCTAAATAGCTCTCCAGACCTCAGGCTTAAAGTTTTTATTCCCATTTTTAAAAATCTAACTGCTTCAATATCTTGGGTCTATCAGCCAGCAGAGAAAGAGCTCCTCCAGCAAGAGAGAAAAGAAGCCCAGAATGGAGCAGCTCTACCCAATAGGTGAAAGGTAGTACAATCTAGACTATTCCTAGACAGACTAAAAAGACTGAGGACTTCAGGATATGCAGTCCAAAGCTGTTGTTGCCTTACACACATGGGTTTCCCTATTCATATGCCTCCCTTCCTGGTTTCAGCAAGTTTGTACCTAATCTCTCCCATGGACACTGCATGCATTATTGGGGGAATCTGTGACCCAGGTAAATGAGGGGAATGTCATGTTATGATTATTCTTGCTTTTTCATCCCATCCACTTCTCCATTTCCATTTATAACTAATAGTTAATGGTGTAATTTTGATTTGTTAAATGGGAAGCAGACCAGTGGGGGCTCAAGAGCTACAGTTGTTAAGTAATTGACATAGTTTCTCCACACCAGAGTCGGGGACCCTGAGAATGACCTGTACCAGTGAGCTCCCCCACCCCGAGGAGACATCCTGATCTGCCAAAGTGGGTGCAGGTAGGGTAAGTGAGCCAGCTCTATCCTGGAGAGAGGGAAAAGTTGGGGGGTTGGGGACACATCTCTGCTATGATATCAAATGTCCTTTGCATTGGCAGGGACTCGGTGTAAAGATTCTTCATCCAAGATTTCCTAGATATCCTAATTTCACAGGTATCCACTATGGGAAAAACAAATTTCTTACACGATCTTCCTTTACAAGTCAGACCAGTTTATTTGATACAATTTTTGACTGAGTATTTAAGCATCAGTAACTATTGACTTACCTCACCTAGTGTAGGGGCTAACATGGGTAATAGAGATGCTGTATCCCTGGAAAGCTGGGGCTTAGAGATGCTGATAGAGCCCCATAGATAACACCTAGTTAGGGGAGTGCCCTGTGACCTAAGGAATCATGATAGCAAGGGTATTTATAAGATTAGTGATAATGTAGAGAGGTATTCTCTAAGCAACACGAGGACAAAAATAAAACCTCATCTATTTCTTGTAAACTACCTAACAATTGCAGATCCTTCTAAAATTCCTAGTGAGATACCAGTTTTCGGAAAGTACTTGGAACCTGATAAACCTCGGAGAACAGAAGAGTGGGCTGCATAGTTAAAATGATGTTGATTAATGAAAGTAAATGTAGACAGATTATTAGAATTATCTTGGAAGAAAAAGCTATCTGAAGTGCCAGGAATAGACACAGGTGTTAATAAGTTTCCCTGCACCACAGAGTTTTACTTCAGAGTGGAACCATAGACCTCGGTGAAGATTTTTTTTCAGGGAAGGACTCCTGTCCCTCTGGGGAAGAAACCTGCAATATTTGAATCAGAAATGGGGCCCAAGCTTAAGAAGAGTTGAAGGTACCCAAAGTGGAGAAAGGAAGTAGATTGTTAGAAAGTCTTTAAATTCAGTATTTGGACCAACACAAAGGTTGAAAACTGCAAATCCTGAAATCATCTGGCATGGATCCTCACTCTGAGGAGGGAAGGGCAAACTGTGGGGTGGGGGTAGAGGGAGAAATAGACAGTGTTTGGGAAAGAGGGGATGATAATCGAGACAGGGCTAACTATCCACACAGAGAGAGTAAGGGATATGGAAAGAGAGACGATAGGAAAAGATCTCAAGATAGAGTGGAGACCCCATCAAAGACAGCTCATTAGGGAGTGAATGATGGAGGGTGGGGAGAGGGAGGTGTAAGAAGAGAGGAAGAAAGAAATGGAGAGGGAGAAAGAAGAAGGTCTGAGCTAGAGATGGGGCCCAGGAGAGAAGAGAGACGCAGAAGGCTTTGGCCAGCCACACAAAGGGCTCCAGATTCCTTGGAGTTCCAGCAGCCT
Source organism: Phalanger gymnotis (assembly GCA_028646595.1). Taxonomy (NCBI): domain Eukaryota; kingdom Metazoa; phylum Chordata; class Mammalia; order Diprotodontia; family Phalangeridae; genus Phalanger; species Phalanger gymnotis. The sequence goes on along the minus strand of CM053622.1, from coordinate 809,872,356 downwards.
GAGACAGAGACAGCCCACCCACTGCCCAAAATGTGGCACACCATCTTCAAATCAGAGTTAGTCCCAGAACATCTTCTACCAGGCCCTTGACAAGTGGCCGTCCAGCCTTTCCTTGAGGATCTGCATGGAAGGGGAGCCCATCACCCCTTGAGAAAGCTTCTTCCAGCTCTGACAGTTAGTAAGTGTTTCCTGCCAGCTACTGGCCTCAACAGACTTCTTTGCGACTTCCCGTCATTGTTCTCAGAGCTGCTCTGGGAAGCCAAGCATATCCAGTCTGATCTTTCTTCCACATGACAACCTTTCAAATTACTGGAGACAGTAATTATGTTCTCTCTGGGCCTTCTCTTCTCTATTTCCTTAAACTGCACGGAGAGGGGAAGAAGCCCCAGCACCAGAGATGGAAATTTAAGGGACAGAGAAGATGGAGGTTCTTTATGCTGGTGTAATAGTAATTAAGGTGGGACTTTTTGCTGTTGTCTTTTAATGATTCTGGCCTTTGTTTGAATGGCCAGATAAAGAGGGATGTTTTTGTGTTTCTCAGCACTGAGACAATCGGGAGCCATTGATTTCTATCTGATGTGATATTGGGGGTGGGGAACTTCTCTATGCCCAGCCTGGGTGAGGTCAGGGCCCGAGGGGGCCCTGAACGGGATATATAAGTGCAAAGGTTAGTGTTCTAGCTCTCAGCTCTGAGACACAGCAGGAGTGGCATGTGACTCTGGGCCAGCCGGCTGTTCAGCCAGATGTCGATAACTATGAATTGTATTTGGTCTGTAATTCAGAGCACTGGCTTTTTCCCCTGAACTAGGTGGATGTTATTTGTATGCTGGATTAAAGTAAATTGTTAACCCCTTAACATTGCCTTCCTTAAGTAAAGCAAATCAAAAGGACCTGTGTTGGCAGCTTTCTGGGTGCTGGTTGTTGGTGGATCTTAGACCCCCACAGAAGCTGCTAGCTGAATTGTTGAAACAGCTGGTGTGCCTCAAACCCACAGGCCTGCCATTTCCTCAGTTTCCCCAATCCCCATGATGTACATCTTCCTTTGACTTTAGGCACACACATGCTTGGTCTTACTGTCACACACAACTGCGATATCCTTGATCAGGAACACCAACATCTCTCCATCTGTTGTGTCCCAAACCGAGCTCATCCTCTTTTCCTCCAGTCATTCCCCTTCCTTAACTCCCCTGTTGCTGTGGGAGGCACCACCACCTCCCCTCTGATGCTTTCTGCACCCTAATCCAGTTCCTCATCACCTCATGCCCAGACTATCACAAAAGCTGCTGAATGGAGCTGGAGCAAGCCATGAAAGTCATATTGGCTGTCTTGTCTACTATATATTTATGGTACTCCATCTTAACTGGGTGCTCACCACAGCAGGGCAATGCTCCCTGTATGATTATCCATCATTCCCCACAGGGGCTGTTCCAAACCTCCTCCTCTCTCCTCAAGCCTCCCACACCTCTCCCACCTTGAGCCCCTCTTACCTTGTATTTTATTAAGCAAGTGAAGGTCATTCACCATGAGTTTCCTCTTCTTTTCTCTTCATCAAATAGTCCCTTGGCATTCTTCTCCATTTTTTCCTCCTTTGCTCTACTCTCTGATGGTGAATTTTCCCTTCTGCTTGCCAAGGCCAAATCTCTGTGTGTGGTGTTAATTCACTACTCCTCATTTCCCAAATCCAATTTGTTGCCAAAAGCCTGTAAATTTTATGTCCATCACATTCTTCCTCTGGCAGAACCACCACCCTGGTGCAGGCTCGTATCACTTTGACTATTGCAATAGCATGATGGTGGGTCCCCCTGCCTCAAGCCTCCTCCCCACTCCACTCCATTCGGCCTCCAAAGTGATTTTCCTAAGGCACGGGACTGAATGTGTCAGACCTCGCCTCAGCCTACTCAATAAACTCCAGGAGCTCTTTATCACCTCCTGGGTCAAATTCAAAATCTTCTGCTGTTCAAAGCCCCTCATAACTTGCCCCTAAATCTTTCTAATATTCTTACGTTGCTCCCGCCATACTCTGTGGTCCAGGGACACTGGCCTCTACCTGTTGTATTGCTTGGCTCCGGGTGTTTGCTCTGGCTGTCCCGTACCCAGAACAGCTCTCTCCTCATCTCAGCAGCCTTCAAGTTCCATCCAAAATCCCAGCTCCAACAGGAAGCCTTTCTCTATCCTCCTTAAATCCAGTGTCTTCCCTCCATGGGTTATTTCCAGCTTGATTGTATATAGATATTGTTTTTGTCTTTCTTTGAATTGCCAGCACTTAGCACCGTGCTTGGCATCAAAGCCTTTCGGAGGCAGGCTCCAGCTTATAAATCCAGCACATCATACCTTCTTCTACCTCACACACTCTTTTTCAGCCCATCTGGCCTATTTGTTATTCCCCTTATGAATCATGCCATCATTCAGAGACACAAGCTGTCCCTCAATGCCTGCCATGCTCTCTCCCTCCTCTTCTCTGCCCCTAGAAAACTCTAGCTCCATTCAAGGGTCAGCTCAAGCCTCACTCTTTTCATGAGACCCTTCCTGATTCCTCCAGGTATCAATTGTTTCTCCCCTCACTCTCAGTCACTGAGTATTTTTAAAAATAAGTCTTTTATTTACTTTTGAGTAAACTTGGATTTCCTCTTAGTAGAATGTTAGTTCCTTGAAGGCAGGGAGGGTTCACATTTCTGTTTATCCTCAGCCCCCAGCACAGGGCCAGGCATAGAACAGGCACCTAATAAATTACTCACTGAGAGAGGAGGTGATTTTAGGCATTGTCAGGGGACAGAATAAGGACAAAGAGAGTGGAAGCTCAGATCCAATACCAGGCACTGAGGGAAGAGATGGTGAGAAGACTCAGACACTGCTGTGTACTAAGCAGGGAACGAGAGGGTCCCTACCCCTCTGCGAAAAAGAGGAGATCCAGGACCTCTGCCGGGTACTGAGGGGGGGTGAACAGGAAGGACACCTGGGTGCTGGCTTAAACACACTTCTTGTGATTGTCCTTTGTACTCGAAGAGGACCCACATGACATCACTACATCGGGGTCAAGATCCGGTGTGTCTGATTGGGGCTGATCAGACCAGTAAGAGCTGGGAAGGCTCTTCCCCAGGCTGGGCACAAATAGTCCATAGTATATTTGCAGTGGCGATGTCTCTATGTTTGAACAGCTCAAGTTTCTTTTGAGCTGCTGCAATTCTGCTTCACTCATTGAACCCAGCCCCTTCTTTGGTAGAGGCATGGCATCTGCCATGTCATACAATCCATCCCAAAGTTCTTCAGAGAGACCTTACAGCTTCTTCTGACCTCCCTGCAAGCTGCTGCCTCGTGTGAGCTCTCTGTAAAATAGCCTTTTAGGAAGGAGACATACACCCTGTGCAGGCTCTTCACTTGAGGTGATGGAGGTTTTGTCTCTCTAGGTTTTCACAACACCCTCTCTCCTGGCTCTCCTCCCATCTCTCTGACTGCTCCTTCTCAGCTTCCTTTGGTGTATCCTCCTCCAGGTCACACCCTCTCACCATAGGAGTCCCTCAGGGTCTGTCCTGGGTCCTCTTCTCTTCTTTCCCTCTCCTGCTTCACTTGGGGATCTCCTCAGCTCCTATGGATTTAATTACCACCTTGATGCTAAGGTTTCTCAAAGCTGCCTTTCCTGCCCCAACCTCTCTATTAACCTCACCTCCCATCGCCAACCGGATGTCCAGTGAACATCTTAAACTCAACGTGTCCAAAATAGAATTTAGTATCTCTCCCCCAAAACCTCCTTACCTCCAGCCTTCTCTATTACTGTGGAAGGCACCACCAACCTCCCACTCCCTGGGTTCACAACCTTGGAGTCAGCCTGAGCTCTTCATTATTTCTCTCACCTCCCCTATCCAACTGTTGCCAAGGCCTGTTGATTTCACCTTTGCATCAGCTCCCAAATACATCTTTTTATCTCCTTTGACCTTGCCCCCACCCTGGTGAAGACCTTCATCACCTCATGCCTGGGCTACGGCAACAGCTGCTAGAGGGATCTGCTTTATTGGGTCTCTCCCCCTCCAGGCTGACCTCCATTCAGCTGACAAGGGACGTTCCTAAAGCATAGGTATGACTCTAGTGGCCTCCTATGTGTCCATGAGCAAATATAAAATTCTCTTTTTGGTTTTCAAAGTCCTTCTTACACTAGCCCCCTCCTACCTCTCGTCTTCTGACACCTCCCTCCCCAGCACGTACTCTTGGATCAGTGGCACAGGCCTCCTAGATGTTTCACAAACAAGACCCACTGTCTCTCATCCCTGGGCATTCTCTCTGGCCATCCGTCAGGCCTGGAACACTCCCCCTTCTCTGCTCCAACTACTGACCTCCCTGGCTTCCTTTACATTCCAGCTAAAATCCCACCTTGTAGGGAAGCCTTCCCTCGGTTAATTACCTTCTATTTATCCTGCATCCTGTGCGTTTTGTATATATGTATTTTCAAGTTGTCTCCCTCATGAGGTTGTAAATTCCTTGAGGACAGGGATGTTCTTTGGCCTCTTTTTGTATTTCCAGTGCCTGGAGACAGTAGGTGCTTAATAAATGTTTAGTGACTGATTTTGCCATTCACTGAAGAAGTAGAAAATGATTCCTAGACTTTGGCCTGGTCAGAGTCTCAGAATCTTGAAGTTAAAAGAAACACCAGGGGCCTCTAGCCCAGAATTCCCCATACAACATACCTGACAGATGGTCCGTCTAGTCTCTGTTGGAAGACTTCCCATGAAAGGAAACATGCTACACCCAGGCAGTCTGTTACATTTTGGGACAACCCTCCCAGCTTCCTCACCATTCCCCTCTCCATTAAGATTATTTAGCAGTATCTCCAGTGGTTAGCTACTCCTCCTCAGCTTTCAGAGGATAACCAGATGGTTTGGAGTTTCCATGAGCCCCCACCAGTATGTTTCTCATTTCAATCAGCTAGTAGCCTCAATGAGTTTTTAAGGTATTGCTAAGAAGGTACCATAAGAATGATAACTCTACAACATCATTGCAGAGTGTCTAGGGGCACACTCTACCACAAATATATACAGGCCTATGGAAAAGTGGGCTTTGATTACAGGAAATACATTTGGCCAAAGGTAAACTCACAACTCCTGGTTAGTGAAATTCCCTCCTTAAGTCCATAGTATGTATTCCCCTCTGGTGCAAGAGGTCACACTCCTTGAAGCTGCTTCCTCTCTCAGGTAGCTAGCTGGCTGTCTTTCTGTGTCTGGTCTGCAGTTCTCTTTTGGCTGCATGGTCTCTTCAATAACATGATCACTGGTGGGGAGTAGTGTAACTTTGGATCTGGGCTCACTCCCCTCACTTTACTTACCCTGCAGTGCAGGTGCCAGGACCTGCCTCCCAAGGCACTCCTGAGTCTTTTGATTGCTTGGCTGCTGGCTGATTCAACTGTGAAAATTCCTGTGCTATTTAAAGCTCCCAGAGGCCTGGTTAGACAATCAGGCCCTTCCCTTCTTGATCCAATTAAAGAGAAGTTCACACCACAGGAAGAAACCATCCCTTCACACAGTTAAACCTTCAGGCGGTGAGCAACCTTTCACTTAAATCCTGGCAATTACTTTAATTGGAGGTGGGAAGGGAGCCCCACCCTTAACCTAGGAAGTTCCTCTAGCTCTCCAGCCCAAATTGGATTCTTGGCTACTTTCCCTCCTGGGCTCCAGGTTCTGCCCTCTAGGGTCAAACAGAACAAAGATAATTATGTCTCCCGGGAGCCAATTTCTTCTCCAACCCCTACTTCTTCAACTGATTGTTATATATACCTGGAATTCAAGGCCCTTCCCGGTGCTGATCTCCCTTCCATGGCCATTCTGCTATTTCAATGTTCTCCTTTTATCATTGGCCCAGAATTGAACTCAGCACATAGCCTTGGTCTGACCAAGGTGGGGGACAGTCACGACTCCCCACTCCTGTTAGCTCTGCCCCTTTTAATGTAGCCCAAGATTCTGTTGTCTTTCTCATTTGCCTTCCCGTTGAACTTATAGTCTGCTCCCAGATGCAGGTCTTGTCCGGGGGTGGGGCCAAGGCCAAGAATGGTTGGGAGGGGGGCAGAGAAAAAGGAATTAAGGGTCCTATGAATGGCAGGAGATTAAGACCCCTTTATTTTCCCTGAAGCTGGCGGCCAGGGTGGCACTCCAGGCCAAAAGATTTTGGCTCCATCTCCCCCACAACTTCCCTGTGCAAGGATGGCTGCTGGGAGTTGGCTAGGAGGCCTGGGGGAGTGGGGGTGGGGTGGGGGTGGGAGGGATGGAAGCAACCTGCCTGCCAAGGGAAAGAAGGACTGGTACATGTGTTTCTCCATGACCCCAACCTTGTTCCCAGTGCCCGAGACTGATGGCCATGAAATCGACAGCTGGAGCCCAGCACAGGCCTCCTCTCTGCTCTCCAGTTTCGACACCTCCCCCTTCCCCCTCTCTCTACCTTTCCCCCACTTTCCCTGCAGACTCTCAAATCCAATCCCTCACTGGCCCCCTGTCTGGAGGCCCCAGGTCCCCTTAGTTCCCAGATACCTCCCTTTGTTCCTAGGAGGCAGGCCAAGCTAGAGTGGCTGAAGCAGTAAGCTCTTAAGGGAGAGTCGGAGGTGGCGAGTGCCATCACCACCATCACTGTGACCACCATCTCCACTCTGACCCCAGTGGAGACAGCTTAGGAACTTGAAGCCAGGAGACTAGAATATCATTGCCCTTCAAACTAACACCCCCAACCTTGCATCCATCGCTGGAGAAGGGGCCCACTTGCCCTGCCACAGACAACGCTAAATGGCACAATTGGGGAAGAAAGCCCCAAAGCCCTGGGAGCATCAGGACCTCCCAGTCCTACTTCCAGCCCATGTCTAGCCATCACCCCAGTGGAGAGGGACCAAGCTGTGGCTTCCATGGGGGCTGCAGCCAAAGCTACTGGGATCAACACCCAAGGTCACGGCTCCGTCAAATCCTTCATCACCAGAAACAGAAAGAATTTCACCAGTGAAAATTATGGGAAAGAAGATGCATGACCATCTGCTTTGCTATTGAATCCGAAGGAGGATGAGTGAAAATCGAAGCCTTTGCATCTGACTAACAGCTGAAACTTCCTTTATATTTAGAATATAAACTCCCTGAAGGCAGGCACTGTCTGCTTTTCTGTTTTCCCAGGGCATATTCAGCACAGTACAATGCATAGAGTAAGTAATTAATAAATGCTTTCTTATTCTTTCACCACTCTAGGGCAGGCCCTCATGGCCTCTTGCCTGGACTGTTGAAATAACCTGCTGCGGGGGGAGGGTTGGAAGGGGGGTGGTCCTGCCTGCCTTGGGTCTCTCCCCATTCTGATCCATTCTCCATTTATCCACTAAAGAGATTTTCATAAAATGCAGATTAGATCAAGTTACCCCTCCCCTCATAATACTGATTAAAGTGAGACTTTTACTGTTTTCTCTTTTAGAATGCTAAAGCAATCAAATGCCTTTGATTGAGCCAAACCCCAGGCCCACACCCTTTTACTACTAGGTGCAAAGGCCCAGGCTGGTTAGCAAACTAGTTCGCTAGTTTGAGAGACACGGGAAGCCCCCAAGACCCTAAGGGGAGTTGCTAAGACCAGAGCCAATAGTAGGCGCCTAAGTTCTGGTGGCTCAGACGACATTTGAGTGGGACTCTGGGCAGCCCCTCTAAGAGCCTCCTGGCTCATCAACCCAGATGTTGATGGTTTCTTGGTAACTATGAATTGTGATCTGGTCTGTTTGTATTGTGTATGTTTGTAATTTGTTTGTATTTGCTCTGAAGTTCAGGTTGCTGGCTTTTCCTCCTGAACTAAGTGAGTTTATATGTACATGTTGGATTAAAGTAAGATTATCAATCCCTTAACGTTACTTTCCTTAGTAAAGCAGATCAGAAGAACCTGTGCTGGCAGCGTTCTTGTTCTTGGGATTGTGTTGGTCTTTCACAGCCACAACAGCTGCTAGCTGAATTGTTGCAACACCGCAAACTCCAGTGGCTTCCATACAAAATGCTCTGCTTGGTCTTCAAAGCCCTTCATAACCCAGTCCCCTCCTCCCTTTCCAGTCTTCTTACACCTTATTCCCCAACATGTAGCTTTTGATCGCTGCTGTTCCTAGAACAAGACCCTCCATCTCTTGGCTCTGGATATTTTCCCTGGCTGTCCCCCATGCCCAGAAATGCTGTCCCTGCTCTGCTTCCTTTAAGTCCTATCTAAAATGCCACCTCCTGTGGAAGCCTTCCCCAGCCCTGCTTCATTCCAGTGCCCTCCCCTGGTAATTATCTCCTATTTATCTACTGTATAGATGTTTTTGTCTATATTTGTTTGCAAGTTATCTCCCCCATTGGATTGTAAGCTTCTTGAGGGCAAGGACCGGTCTTTTTCCTCTTTTTGTATCCCCAGACCTTAACACAGTGCCTAGTACATAGTAGGTGCTTAATTAATGCTAATTGATTGATTCTTTTGGTAAGCTGGTCTCTCCTGTCTCTCTTAGTGTTTTTCACTCTCTCTGCCTCCTACTCTGTTTTTGGCTGTCACTATACATCTACTGTATTTCTCTCCCTTGCTGTCTTTGTCACCCCAAGCATCCAGTCTCTCTTTTCTGTCCTGGCCATTAGCTCTCTGGCCTTAGAGATCTGGTATCTCCCACGGCTTGCCAACTTCTCTTTTCTTGGTCTTTTTCCCCCTCTGGTGGTTTATCCCACTTACTACAGCCAGACTTTCCCCATGAGGATCCTCAAGCTCCATTAAGGCAGCCCCAGGCACAGGATGAAGTGAGAAGGGGGAAGAGTTGGTTAAGAGGCTGGCCTGATGCTGCCTGAGAAGATCAGGAGGTTTTGGGGAGGAAGGCAGGTGGGAGGAGGGCAAGAGCCAGGACCAGGAAAGATAAGGATTCTTGCCGATCCACCTTAAGGCTCCCCTCCCCCTCCCCTTCCTCCTTTCCTCCTGCAGAGAATGGGAGCTGCCAGGATGGGGCCCCAGGTGTCTGGACCACTCCTCCCCCCTTGCATCCTGAACAGGGGACCCTCCTCTCACTGATTATTTTCTCTCGATTCTTCCACCTAAGCCCCCGCCCCCCCAAAAAAAACCAAGAGAGACATATAGAAAGAAGGGGGGAAGGGAGAGAGAAGCAAGAAATTGGAGAGAGAAGCAGGGTAGAGGAGGGGCAAAGAGAGAGGAGAGGGAGGAGGAGGGAGAGAGAAGCAGGGGAGAGAGGGAGGGGGCAGAGAGAGAGGAGGGGGAAGGAGAGGGAGAGTGAATCGAAAGAGAAGGTGGGAAAGGTAGGATTTAGAGATGAAGGGAGAGAGAGGGAGAGAAAAATAAAAGGTGAGGAGAGACCTAGAGAGGGGAGGGAAGAGAGATAGGGGGAAAGCAGACAAGGGTGTAACAGTGGTGAAGGCAAAAGGGGGAAAGATACTGAGAGAGAGGGAGGGAGAGAAAGGGAGGGAGGGAAGGAGAGAGAAAGATTTCAGAGAGAGAGAGAGGAAAACAGATAGGCAGAGAAGAGAGAAAGGAAAGAGAAAGAGAGGCATGAGAATTTGAGGTTTAAAAAGAAGGAATGGACTGAAGAAGAGAAAAGACAGAAGGGGAACAGACAGAGACAGGAAAGAAGGGAGGAAGGTGTGTGTGAGAGAGACAGAAAGCCAGAGACAAACACAGGGAAAGAGAAAGAAGAGAGAAAAAAGGAAGGGAACTACTGAGAGAGGGAGATAAAGACAGAAAGGGAAGACAGAGGCAAGGAGAAAAAAAGGAGAGCTGAAAGGGAGGAGAGGCAGGGAAAAGGTAGGGAAGGCTAGGACTGGCTCAGAGCAGAGGAGAAGAACCCTGAGTGAGAACCTCCACTAGTCTGATATTTGGAGATTACAGGCCCCTAGAAAGAAGAGGAGGGAGAGAATTGTCTCCTACTGAAAAGAAGGAGAGAGACAGGAGAAGAGACACCAGACACTCATTGAGAAATAGGGAGACAGGGACACCGAGGAGTCAAAGAGGAAGAGGAACCGGGGGTGTGAAAGACAGAGACCCCTGAAGGCATCACCGCCTGGACATTGGAGCCTGAGAGATGGGGGGCCCAGCGCGCCTCAGCCCTCCCCGGGCCCTGCTCCTTGGGGCTGCCTTAGGGGCTGCAGGTAAGAGTTCTGGGATAACGTTAGGCAGTAAAGGGTTGGGGGGGGGGGTCTTCTCTCCTCTCTGTGGAAGAGATGGGGAGTTCTAAGACAAAGACACCTCACAGATAGCCCGCAGGGAATTTCTGAGAGAATTCGGAGACCCCTCAGACTTAGAAAGGGCTCAGAGACCTACCAGAGACAGACACAAGTCTAGGGGTAGGGAGTGGAGGGTGGGGGAAGGCTACTTCTGAAAGCCTGGAGGGGTTTCTCTGAGAGACTAGATGTTTCTGAGGGAGAGAACAGAAAACCTCCTCTGATAGCCCAGAGACCCGGGTACGCTGGGGATGGGAAGGAGACCAGAACAGGAGGTAGGTCTGGAGCGGGGGAGGGCACTCATTCTGCCCACCGCCCCCCTCTCTCCCAGCTCACATCGGTCCGGCGCCTGCCCCCGAGGACTGGTGGACCTACAAAGATAATCTGCAGGGAAGCTTCGTCCCAGGTGCACTCAGTGTGGGACCCCAGAGTCCCCTGCCCCATCTGCAGGCCCGCCCCCTCTGGGATCCCAAGGCATCCTCGGACAGCCTCCTCCCCACGGGGCTCCAACCGCCCCTCGCCACTCAACCCCGCAGAGCCCAGACCCAGGCGTCCCCTTCCCCGGCCCTGTGGGACCCTGGCGACCACTCTGACCGCCCTCTCCCAGGAGGAGACCTCGTCCGCTCCTCCCCTAGGATCCCCCTCCACACCCCTCCCCCAGGGACCCAAGCACCCCCTCTCCAGAACCCTTTCTCTCCCGGGCTGGGCGTAGGCGTCCCCTCTAGTCTGCAGACCCTGGCCTGTCCTGCCCCGGATGCCTCCCGCCATCCCCTTGCCCCTCTGGGACACCCCCCCCCCCCCGAAAGCCAAGGAGCCATTATAGATGCGCATCTGAAGTAGTGAGTGGGCGAGAGTGGAAGCCAAGCGCGGGGGCGGGCGTCGCGCCAGCCTCGCTGGCTCCCAGGCTTCATTCCCCGGAACCCAGATCGCCATCCCTCCCCCTCGGCCCCCTGCGGTCCCACGACCCTCCAAACGCTCAGCCTGGTCTTAACCGTGAGGCCAACGAAACTACAACCCCCATGAGGCACTGGGGCAGAGGAGCACCTGAGAGACGCGCTAGCTTCCGCGGCGACTGCTGGGAATTGTAGTTTATTGCCATGTGGTTCGGGGTGGGATGAGGAGGGTAGATTCGGGGGGAGTAAGGGGCTTGGCAAACCCTCAGGAACCCAGGGGTTCCAACTTTCAGCTCCTGCCGGCAACAGGGACCAAGGCGTCTCCTTCCCCTAGTCCTTACTCCCTCAAAGAACCGCACATCCCTTTGCCCTAAAGGCATCCAGGTGAAACCACCTTTCCCTAAGTAGTTGACAGCCACTTCTCCTGCCTCCACCTCCCCTCCCCCCACCCCACCCCCAGGGCCGCCCTTCTGGGGCCTGGTAAACGCAGCCTGGAGTCTGTGTGCCGTGGGGAAACGCCAGAGCCCCGTCGATGTGGAGCTGAAGAGGGTCCTCTACGATCCCTTCCTTCCTCCGCTGCGGCTCAGCACCGGCGGAGAGATGGTAAGGGGGCCTGGCCCTTGCCGTTCTGGGACCCAGCTGTCCCTCCGCAGCCCCGCCCATCCAAGGATCTAAGTGGTCCCGGCGCCCAGCTCTCTCCTTTTTGGGGGTTGGATGCGATGGCCTGTAAGAGCGATCCATGTCAGCTGACCGTTGGGCCCCAGATCCCCAGGGCCTGGGAGGGCGATCAGGGCAGGCATTCTGCAGGTGGAATCAGCGCTGTTTTAGGAAGGACTGCCTAGAGTAGAGGAACGAGTGTGGCCTGGATCTGAACGAGGGGGAGGGGAAAGGAAGCTGGGGCCAGAAAGTGGAAGACACGAAGAATGGTAGCAGGCTAGGGGGCACAGGAACCAGAGCTAGGACAGGGTTCCAATTACAAATGAAGCAACAGACCTGGAAAAAAGGGACAGAGGCTTGCCCAGGGTCCTGCTGCCACATCGAGGCAGAGCTGGAGTTGATTCCTGGGCCCACTACCTCAAATACCATGGTTGCTCATGGAGAGGCTTCCGAAAAGGGAAACCAACCTGTGCCTGATTTCCCTTTAGGCAGGTCGGAGGAGGTGCCGAGGTGCAGCTCCCAGTTTCTGGTGGCCCTCTCTCTAACCAGCTCTATCTCTCCATCTTAGCTTCGAGGGACTCTATACAATACTGGGCGACATGTGTCCTTCCTACCAGCCCCAAGGCCTGTGGTCAATGTGTCTGGGGGGCCCCTCCTCTATAGCCACCGACTAAGCGAGCTTCGTCTCCTCTTTGGTGCGCGAGATGGGGCCGGTTCGGAGCACCAGATCAACCATGAGAGTTTCTCAGCAGAGGTGATGGGTCCCTATTTGTGCCCACCGTGGGCTTGGCCATCACTCTGACCTCCCTCAGAGTCTCATAATCCCAACCCTTAGCCTGATGCTGCCCCTGTCCCTGGACTTGCTCACCCCTCCTCCCGGTGCTGAGCTCTCTGACCACATCCCTGCACCTGGAATCTCTCTGCTCCTGGTACCGACCCATCTCCACCTCCGTCTTTGCCCTCATGCCTCCCCTCCATACAGGTGCAGCTAATCCACTTTAACCAAGAACTCTATGGGAATCTAAGTGCAGCCTCCCGGGGTCCCAATGGACTGGCTGTCTTGGCACTTTTTGTGAATGTGAGTTCAAATGCCTGGGCATCCAAGGTGGCAGGATAGATTCATGAGCCCTCGAGAGCTATAGATTGTGGGGAGAAGGTATCTGCGAGACTGGGGGGAAGGATGCTTAAATCTTTGGGGGGATTTAGGAAGAAATGCCTGGGTATCTGAGAAGGAGGGGGCACCCAAGTCCCTGGGATTGAGGATTGTAGAGAAGAGCTGCTGGATGCATGAAGGGGAGGAGCTATGTGGGGCCATGGGGACTGTGGATGGCAATGTTCTCAAGGGGACAGGAGTTGAGTACCAGACTCTTGGGTCCCCTCCAAGGCATCCCCTTTTCCCATACCAAAGAAATCTGTCTTCTGACTCCAGGGACTTCTTTGGAGAGGTGTCCCTGATGCTTTCTAGCCAAGGCCAAGTGCCATGACCCTTCTCTGAACAGACCTCATCTTGTCTAGGGTCCTGGGGTCTGGATTTAAATGCAACTTGAAATACTTTGGAGCAGCCCTTCATTGAACAAAGACCAGTGAAAGCCACAGAGTGCACAGGGCTCTGGACTTAGCAACAGAAGGAAACAGGATTGGAAGAGACTTAGTGCCTGCCCTCAGAGAGCATTTCAATAGGAGATTAGGCATGAGATTGATGCATGCCAGATCCGTGTTTTTAGCTGTGTGGGACCCTCTGCAGCTCAAATCATCATCGATCTCTTTAAAGAAGGCACAAAGATGAAAGGGGCAGAAAGAGCAGGAAGGCCCTTGGGGTGGGCTTCGCAAGTTAAGTAAGAATTGGATCCAGGAAGGGATATGGAGGAAGGGACAGAGCACACCAATACTGAGAAGGCTCTGAGCAAAGACCCAGAGGCTGAAGTTGCCAGTGCAAAGAGCCATCCAGTTGGACTCAAGCGCAGAAAAGGGTAGACTGGGGTTATCCAAGACGAGGCTGGAGCGCCTGGGGAGCCCTTCATTGGCAAGGTCGTCGTGGCTCGGTGCATAGAATGCCAGGCTTGGGGTCAGGAGGACCTGAATTCAAACCCAGCCTCAGACCCTTCCTAGCTGGGTGACCCTGACCAAGTCACATGACCTCTGTTTGCTTCAGTACTCTCATCAGTAAAGTGGGAGTAAGAGCAACTCCTGGGGATCAAACGAGGGAATAACTGTAAAGGGCTTAGCAGCGCCTGACACCTAAGTGCTGTATAAATGTTAGCTATCATTGTCAATAGAATATCGTTGTGATCCAGGCAGGGCAGGATGAACTTGGTTCAGGAAGCAGAAGGAGCTAGTAAAGAGGGGTTTGAGCTGAGGTCAAGAAGCCTTGTGTCCATAATGTGGACACCGCTCTGTTGTGAATCCATTTTATCTGAAGCGTTAGGTGGCTGCCCTCCTTCTTTGTCCAACTGGTGCCTGGCACCTAGCCAGAGGCCTTGGTCTCCTCCCTCACCTGCCCCCCACTCAGTGGCCCTGGTGGTCTCCCTCACTAGGCCACCCCTCACTCAGCACCCAGCCAGAGAGACTTTGGTCTCCTCCCTCATCCACCCTCTCCCCCACTCGGTGCCCAGGATTGAGGTCTCCTTTGAAGGAATTGGGGAGGTTTAGCTCAGGGAAGAGAAGCATGGGTGGGGGCAGTATTTGAAGGGCTGTTATATGACAGATGAATTGGAAGTCAACCACAGGCAGATTTAGGCCTCCTCTTAGAGAGCTGTCCCAGGGTCATTGCCCTAGCCAGAGAAGGGAGACCCCAACAAAGGTTAGATGATCCCTTTGTGTGGGGGTGGGGGGGATTCTTGTCCAGGTGGAGATTAGAATTATTAGAGTTCAGAGCTGGAAGGAACCTTGGAGGACCTTGTTATACAGACTCAGAAACTGGAGCCCAGAAAGGGAGAGAGACTCCGGGTGGGTCCTCCAGGGGGGTAGGTGGCAGAGCTGGGGCCTCCAGAAGGCCTTGAAGCTTCTTCCTGGGTTCTGAGCTTCTGTGAAAACAGAAGCCCCGTGACCTCTGGTTGGGGATATCAGAGATGACATTCCTGCTAGGTAGCGGGGCTTGGCCTCCATGGCCAGTCTCCTTCTTATCCTTGGCATCCCACCCCAGGTTGCTGCCAACTCCAACCCCTTCCTGAGCCGCCTTCTTAACAGAGATACTATCACCCGAATCTCCTACAAAAGTGAGTGTCCAGTTTCCAGTGGTTTGCATCTGGGGGTCAAGAGGGACTCCTGGGTTCCTCCTGGGGGTGATGAAGAATTGGGGCCGGGGCCAGGACAGCTGGGTTCCCTCTCACTCACACAGGGGCCTCTCTTCTCTGGTAGATGACGCCTACTTCGTGCAGGACCTGAGCCTGGAGCAGCTGTTCCCCGAATCTTTCGGCTTTATCACATACCAGGGCTCGATGAGCACCCCGCCCTGCTCCGAGACTGTCACCTGGATTCTCATCGACCGAGCCCTCAATGTCACCTCCCTGCAGGTGGCTCCCTCCTCCTCCATCCTTCTCACCAGCCAGGGAGTGGAGTAGAAGGGGTGGGGGTGGGGCGATGGGAAGGAGGCGGTGTGATACTACCGAAGCTGGGTTGGACTCATGGATCTCTAAGCACCTTTCCCCTCTAACACCTTCAGTCTGTGTAAGTCCCGGCCCTGTGCCCTGACTTGCTAGTTGCGCGTCCTTGCCTTCCCCGGGCCTCAGTTTCCCTCGAGCTTTGACTGAGCCATTTCTAAGCACCTTCTACCTCTAGACTTCAGCACCTGAGCTCTCTTTGGTCCCCTGCCCCAGATGCACTCTCTGCGGCTCCTGAGCCAGAACCCGCCATCCCAAATCTTCCAGAGCCTCAGCGGCAATGGGCGACCTCTGCAGCCCCTGGCCCATCGCGCACTCCGAGGCAACCGGGACCCGCGACACCCGGAGAGGCGCTGCCGGGGCCCCAACTACCGACTGCATGGTACGCCCTAGACCCGGGAACCAGGAGACCCCGAGTCGATCCCAACCTCCGGGCAAGAGGGCGCGCAGAAAACTACAAGTCCCAGGAGACCGCGGGGCCAAAACGTAGAGAGCGTGCCAGTCAGTAGCCGCGAGTCCTGCAGGGATTTGTAGTCTGGCCTTTT
>CM053622.1:809801245-809856393 GCA_028646595.1 Phalanger gymnotis | reverse complement strand
TTTGGTATAGTCCACTCAGGACCCCCCCCCCCCCCCCCCCCCCCCCCCCCCCCGCCTCTCCCCGCCGGCATCCTTCGGGGTGGTAAGGTCCTGCTTCCCTAAGGTAATATACAGTGATATAGCCAGTGCACTCTAGGGACCAAGACTAGTTCCCTGCCCTAGCCACCCCAGGCCAGTGGTACAAGCCAATTCCCCCTCCGGCTTCAGTGGTAGGGGCCGTCCTGCTCCGACCTTACCTCCTCCCCCGCCCCTCTTTTCTTGCAGTGGACGGTGCCCGCTGAGAAGAGGACCTGCTTGCCTCCCTTCTCTTCTCCCCCAGATAAATCTATTAAAGAGACAGAACACCCTTCTTGTGTAGTCTGGAGAAGCTGGGGTCCAAGGGCGTGGGGGAGGGGATTACATTGGAACATCTACTGAACAGCAGAGGGAGGATGACGCAACCTTTTCCTGAACCCGAAGGGTTTGGGGCTCAGCTCCTCCGCCTGACGACGGCCCCTTTAACAACTCCCCCGCTTCTTCCTCCCCAGTTGCAACCTTCCTCCAGTCCACTGGATTTGGCGTGTGGCACGCGCGGGGCCACGTGTCTCCCCCCCCACCTCCCGCCCCGCCCCATTGTCCCCATTTGGGTCACGGCACCAATGCTCATTGGAGGAATCTAGGTCAGGGCCCCGCCCCACTCCCTCCCCGCCATGCGCTCGTGGGAGGGGTGAAGGCGAGTCAGGGAACAAGCTCGAGGTAGGAGCATTTCTATTGGTCGCTCATTTCCCCAGCGCCTACCCTGATTGGCCGGCGAATATAGAGCTCGAGCTGCGCAGGGCGGCCGGAGCAGGAGGAGGGGCCACGAGGCACGAGGCTAGGCCAGGCCAGGAGAAGGAGGGGCGGGCTGGGCTGGCGCTGCCTGAGAGGCCACCGCGGGGCCTGCACCAATCCACACCCCGCTCCCTCCCCCAGCCTGGTTTTTTTTCTTTTGCATCCAAAGAAGTTTGCAGCGCCTTTGGCTCCGCCTGCTTCTCGGCCAGCCTCCCATCCCCGTTGCACACTCCGACAGACACACATACACACACGCCTCCCCCGTGCAGGCTTGCCAAGCGCTTCCGATGTGCACGAGCTCGGGCTCGCGGGCTTTAAAGCACAGGGCGACCGCCACTGCCCGCTCGCCCGCCGGCCCCTGGCCTCGCCGGGGCCCTTTGCAAACAGGCGCTCGGCCGGCCTACTCGGGGGTCTGCAAGCTTGCCACGCACGCCTGGCACACGGCCGTACAGGCGAGCCGGGGCTGGCAAGGGTCTCTGCTCCGGGGCACCGCAGCACCCGCTAGCCCGGAGTCTCCAAAGGTGCAGCCTCGTCGCCCATGAGCCGGTGACGGCCCCCAACCCCCGGGGGATGGCGAGGCAGTCGAGTGACAGGTCCCCGGCCCCACAGCTGCTGGGCGGCCCGGCGGGAGGCGCGGCGCTGCACGGCCTGCGAAGCCTCCTGCAGGGGCCCGGGAAGACCAAGGAGCCACCGGCCAGCTGTGAGTGTCCCGCGGCGGGACCCAGGCGTCCCCTCCTCCCCCGGGACCCCAGCGGCTATGGGCGGGCGGGGGTCCGGAGCTCACAAGGCTCGGACACGGGCCGGGGCGGGGCCTCCCGAGGTCACATGGGGCCGCGGGCCCGAGACGGGGCGGAGCCCTCCCCAGGCCCTGCCTGCTTGTCCCTGCCCCTTCTGGGGCCGGGACCGGACTCAGGGCTGGGGGGCGCAAAGGGGACCCAGGGAGTGGGTGCAAAGGGCCTGAGGCAGTCTAGGGCAGAAACCGCTGACTGTGCTCTTGCCCTCCCCGCCGTGTCCCCCTTGGGTGTCTTTCCTGCCCCGCGCCTCGGCCTCTGGGTGGCCTTCCTGTACCCGTCCCGCTCCCTTTTCGGGCTCGCCTGCATCCCTTCATGGCTCCTCGCCCTCCTCTCCTTCCTCTTCCTCTTCCTGCCCGCGCCCTCGCTGCCACCCTCCACGTCTCCCTACCCCTCTGACTCGTGCCGCACACCCCGTGGACCGCCCCGCACTTTCCCCCAACCTCTGTCTCTCTGGTTTCCCCATCTCGGGGGGCTGCCTGGCCCTCTCTGCATCCCCTGCCTTGGTCTCCCCTTCTGCCCCACTGCCGCCCCTCCCCTCGTGTCTCGTTCTGCGCATCTCCCTTTGCACCTCGCTGTCCCTCTCTGCATGTGTCCTGCTGTGTCTGCCTCGGTGCCCGTGTGTGTGCCCCGCCCCCGTCCGCCCCGTCTCGTCTGTCTCTACGTCAGGTCTCCTGAAGGAGAAGGAGCGCAAGGTGGCTGCCTGCGGCGGCGAGGACGTGGGCGGCCTTTTGGGGGTCTCGGGCCGGCCCCGGTCGGGCCCAGGCCCTGGTGCCCTGCTGGCCTCGCTGCTGTGGGAACGGCCTCTGCCCTTCGGCGACGTGGACGACGTGGACCTGGACGCCTTCCTGCTGGAGCACGGGCTTCCGCCCAGTCCCCCGGATCCCGGGCCGCCGGCGCCCCGAGCAGCCCCCGCCCCTAACGCAGCCGCCGCCGCCCCGTCCTGCTCCTCCGGCTCCTCGTCCCCAGCCCCGTCCAGCTCTCCCTCGCCCGCGCCAGCCTCTCCACGGCTGTCCCCGGGGGGACACTTACTAGGACTTAAGGCCCCAGGTGCAGGTGGCTCGGGCTCCCAGCGCGCAGGTGCGCCGGAGTGGGGGTGGGAAGAGGAGAGGGGAGATTCAGGGCCCCGGGGAGGGGGAGATCCCTGAGGGAACGGCCGAACCTGTCACCCCCACCTCTAAGATCGGGGTCAGGCGATGTTTGGACTACAGCTCCCAGCAACCCCTGAGACGGGCCGCTAGCTTTCAGCCCGAGGCTCTGCTGGGAACTTGAGTGCCTCGGCCTGTCAAGGCACTGGTGTTTTCCCTGGCCCGGCCCCGCCCGGGGCCGCCGTCTCACACTCGGGGCCCACGTGAGCCCCTCCCCATTCCCTAGGGCAGCCCCTAGCGTCGCTCGGTCACGTGCAGCGGGGGAGAGAGAGAGTGGAGTTTCGAACACGTGACTCTGCCCCCGCCGCCGTGTCCTCGTTTGGCCCCAGCGGGTGGAGGGGAAGTTCGGGCGCATGCGCCCCATCTTGGTGCTAGGGAGGGCCACTAGCTGCGGTTCTTTATCCCTGTCTCCCCAGGCTCCGCGAGGGGGGTCTGAGGAACGGCAGGAGGGGTCGTGGCTAGACTGCCTGAAGGACTTTCACCCCACACTCACTAAACGTGCCCAGTTTGTTTAGGGGGGGAGCCCAGGAGGAGTGAGACTGGGGGATGGACACGATGACCCCAGGGTGACCAGACTCCTGCAGGAGTCCAAGCCCACTTAGATGGATGAAGGAGAGAGGAAGACCCCCAGGTCACTCTCTCACTCTCCCCCTCCTCACTCTTGCCCAGGCCCGGCGTCCCGGGACACCCCTAGTCCAGTGGACCCAGAGTCTGTGGAGGTGCTGATGACCTTTGAGCCTGACCCTGCCGACCTGGCCCTGTCCAGCGTCCCGGGCCAGGACACTTTCGACCCTCGGAAGCACCGCTTCTCTGAGGAGGAGCTGAAGCCGCAGCCTATCGTGAAGAAGGCTCGAAAAATGCAGGTGCCGGAGGAGCAGAAGGTGAGCTCTGCCCGAGGGGAGACAGCCTGGCTGGGGCGTCCTCCCGGAGTAAAGGCCGGTTAAGCCAGCTAGTGAGCAGCTGTTTGGGGATCTGGCCAGGCTGACTAGCAACGTGAGCCTCAGTGTCCTTGTTTGTGAGACGAAGAGCAAAAGGCTACTTCACAGCACACTGGGCATCGGTAGGGGAATGGCCCCTTCCATTCTAAGTGCAGCACTCACTGGCCAGCCTCAGCACTCCAGGGAGCTCTTCTTCAGGCCATTCCCCCAGAGAGGAGCCCAGCCTTGCCTGGAGAGCCCCAGGGGATGAGCCTTCCTTAAGCTGCCAGGGCTGGGGGGGGATGACCAACACTCTGGGTTAAAGGCTTCCATTATTAGCAATCTAGGATGGCTGGCGCCGGTTGTGAAGCACCTGCTCACCGGGCCAGGGAGCTGGTTCCTCCTGCCCCGTCTGAGCCCCAAACCCCGCCTGCCTCCCCAGGATGAGAAGTACTGGAGTCGACGCTACAAGAACAACGAGGCGGCCAAGCGCTCTCGGGACGCCAGGCGGCTGAAGGAGAACCAGATCTCGGTGCGGGCAGCCTTCCTGGAGAAGGAGAACGCCCTACTCAGACAGGAGGTGGTGGCGGTTCGGCAGGAGCTCTCCCACTACCGGGCGGTGCTGTCCCGCTACCAGGCCCAGCACGGGGCCCTGTGATGCCATGGCCTCCCTGACTCCCCCGAGCCCCGACCCCGGCCAGCCCCAACTGGCTGCCGGCTCGAGGGCTGGTTTCTCTATCCCTGCCTTCACCCCCAGGACGTTCTCCTTGGGGGAGGACCCAGGGCCCCTCACCCTGAGCTCTTGGCATACTGGAACCAGCAGGCTCTTTCCAGGAACACTGCCAGCTGGACCTTGTGTGGCCCTGGGCGGGGCTGAGGAGCCAGACCCAGGTGAAGTACCATAAGATCAGAGGATCCCACAGCAGCCTCGATCCTTTCCCTTGAACTCTTTCCCCATCTGCCCACTAGTGTGGCCATGGACCAGACATCTGGGCTCCTCAAGGGACTAAGGCCCAGGGAATGGTAGGGCAAGGTGCTTAGATGATGATAAATCTATATATATATATATATATTTTTTAAGAAAAAGTACAGATCCCTTCTCCCAGCTGAGGGGTATGGTTGTGGGGGGGGGAACTGAGGAGTTGGGGGGGGGCCCCCTTCCCATTCCTTTGCTCTCTGGCCCTCTCCAGTTGAATAACTACAATAAACCATGAGAAGCCAAGCATCTGCTGCTTGGGGGGACCACTTCCCCCTCTGGGCCTCAGTTACTCTACCCCAATCTGTAAAGTGGATCCACCCTTCCCCCAGGCTCTCCATCTCCCCTCCTGACATAGGAAGGGCCAAAGGGCTGAAGCAAGCGTCGTTATTGTTTATTGCATAGAGGCTGTAGCCTTGAAGACCACTAGGGTAGGGGAGGGAAACTGAGGCAGGGGCCCCAGGAGTCCCTGGCATGCCCCACCCCTCAGGAAGGAGGTCCTAGTGCAAAAGAAAAGGGGGATGCTCACCGGGAGCAAAGGAGGCAGAAGGGGCAGCCCCAATCTGGTGCCCCTCCCCCCATATTCTGGGTCCCATCATGGGGCCAAAGAGGGGAAAGCTCTGCCCTCAGGCGTCCATCTTGCTCTGGAGACCCCATCTCCAGCCTTGGTCCCAATATGGGGATTAGCCCTGGTGTCTAGCCTCATCCCCTGAGGTGAGAGAGGCCCAGCTCGATCCTCCAGCAGAAGCCTGGGCCTTGGCCCCAGACAGGGAACTGGTGGAGATGTTAGCTCCACCTGGCCAGGCCTTCCCCAAACAGGCCCAGAGCTGAAGCTGGGCCTGGAGATTGGACTTCCTTTCCCCAGCCAGCCTAGGGAGGATACCAGGGCTAGGCTTTGCCTCCTCCCCAGGGGACTGTCCCACACTTGGATCCCCAGGCCTCCCCACTAACCAGCTGGGGTTCTTGGGCCTTGGGGCCTGTAAGCAGGGTTCCTAGGCCAGGGTGGATCTGGGCCTGGAGAGGCCCGTACTCCACCTGTTCCCCATCCACTGTGAGGATTCCGTGGTGGGTGAGTGGCTCTAGGCGAAAGGCTCGAGCTGTAGTGTAGCCAAGCTGGGGACAGCCCATCCCAAAGTGGCTTCCCCTCTCCATGGCCAGAAAGAGTCGGAGCAGGGAGGCTCTGGAAACTCCTCCTCGAACCCAGCACAGGTGCACCAGCCCATCCCCAAACCGGGCATCGGGGACTGCCACCATGTCAGCACACAGGTGGCTTGGTGACTGGGCCAGGATTAGCACAAAGTCTCCTTCTAGGGTCACCCAGCCCGGGGGCAGCGGGGAGCCCAGAGGAGGCAACAGGTCGTCCTTGGGGCCATGGTGGATGCCAGGGGCTGGTGACTCTGAAATGGGAGAAGCCCCAGGCTCCAGGGAGGTCTGGGAGTTGGGGGAAGGCGAGAGACTGGAGGGGGCTAATGGGGAAGCAGGAGCCTCCCCAGGTTCCAGGCAGGGAGGAGAAGAGGAGAGATTGGGGGCTAGAAGTTCCCCAGGATCTTTAGAGGCTGGAGAAACAGCAGAGAAGGCTGATGGGGTCTGAAAGACTGGAGAATCAGGGGAGCACAGAATGTCTACGGACCCTGGGAGGCAAGGGGAGGCTTTGAGATCAGAGGGGATCATGGGATTACAAGAGACCGGAGGGCCAGAATGGACCAAGGGATCATGGAAGGCTGAGGAGTCAGAAGAGACCAGGGGATCGCAGGAGGCTAGGGGCTCTGAACCCATGAAGGAGCTGGAGGCTGGATCTGAGCCAGGCCCAGGGGTGAGGGGAGGATCAGGGGAGAGGAGGCTGGGCCCTGGGGAATGAGGTGGGGAGGGGGAGGGGTCTGGCTGGGACTCTAGGGGAAAGTCTGCACCTCGGGTCAGGGGCAGGTCAGACACTGAGCGATGCAAGGGCGAGTGAGTGTCTTGTGAAGGGGCTGGAGCCGGAGTTGGGGCCAGGGCCAGTTCGGAGACAGCTCGGGGAAGAGACTGGGCCAGAGCTGGGGGGCTGTTGGAGGCTGGGGAGGAGGCTGGGAGGTAGGAGAGGCGGCCCGGGTAGACGTGGAGGGAGGCCAGTCGGAGCACCGTGCCAAGGGTGAAGCGAGCAGGGCCCAGAACCCGGAAGCGCTCACTCTGAATGTCCACGTCGGACACGAAGCCCCACGCCACAGAGAGGAAGGAGAAACAGCGGGCTCCGGAGGCCAAGGTCACTGAGAGCAGGTCCAGTGGGGAGCCCCCACCCCGGCACATGAGCAGGGAACAATTCAGCAACAGATCTACACCCACTGCTGGCTCAAACCTGTCCAGAGAAGAGGAACACAGCCGCTGAGTCAGACAGAGGGAAGGGTGGAGGAGAGGCAAAGACTGGCAGAAAACTGGGGTGGGGTACGGGGGAGAACTCAGGGCACGTGCAGAGGAAGGAGGGGAAAGGAGAGGAGCCCAAGGAGTGGCCCCCTGCCTACCCCCCATGCTGGTTAACTGCTCCAGCCAGAGCGTTGCCAGAGCCACAGGGCAGGACTCCCACGGGAATCTTCACAGCTTCTTCCCAGTCCGGCCGGTCCAGGAGCCCGTTCACCACCTGTAGCCAGAGAGAGGTCGTGTGGGTGTCCTGGGGCCCCCAGTTTGGCTGCGGAGCACCTAGCTCCAACTCACCTCATACAACAGGCCATCTCCAGAGACAGTGACGATCCCATCCCACTCACTCAGACGCAGCCCCTGCACCAGTTCCCTAGCGTGATTCTGCCGCTCTGGGGAGAGGAATGGATGGAAGGGTGAGAGGTGGACGGGCCCTCGCCAGCTGCCCCCCACCCATCTCGGGAGCCCCAGCATCCCTACACCCACCAGGCCCAGCCTCACCTGTCCGGATAAGGTTGAAGGAGAGCCCCGCTTCAGAGATCATGGGCAGCACGTGGTTCTTACACCACTGCCAGGCCAGGCCCCGCCCCCCAAATGGATTGACCAATAGGAGCAGCCGGGGGGATCTGGGCAGGAGCTCTGGTGTAATCTCTGGCACAAAGGAGGAGAGAAAGGTGTCAGGGGTCCTGGGAGCAAGAATCTACAACTCCCAGAAGGCTTCGGGGCTGAGCTCCCTCGGGCAGGGAGCCGGGCAAGCCTAGGCCCTTCAGGGAGTTGTGGTTCTGAAGTTCTACGCCCTCTCTCCAATTCCTTAATGAGGTTCTAGAGCAGATTTCCCATCTGTGTTCTAGAGAATCCCTACGTCCTCCACCCACCACAACACTCCAGTCCCCAGGTGAGCCTTCTTTCAGGTGCACAACCTGGCATCCCCTCCCCCCCACCCTGAGGCTAAGGCTATTCTCACACCACCCACTGGAAAGAGAAACAATGGGGTAGGGCCTGATATTTCATCACTTCTGTTCTTTGGACCCTGGTGTCCTGGCACACTGCCCAGGTGCAGGCGTGGAGATTGAAATTATGGAACTAATTGTTCTAGGCTTACAGTGTCTCACCTACCTAATCCCCTGGGCCTCAGGTGTAGAGTCACCCAGTGCTGGGAAGCAAGCTGGGAGACAAAGTCAGAGAGGGTGTCCCAGTTCCCAGGCCACAGGGCCACTTCCTCTCTACTCATCCCTCCTTGAGGGGAGGGGGGCACAAAGATGGAGGAGAAGAGAAGAGAAGGGGAAAGATGGGGCAGGGAGACAGGCACAGAGATGGGGGCTACAGAGAGAAATGGAAGTATAGCATGGCAGAAGGGCCAGAAGCAGAGGGCAAGAGTGGGGCAGACACAGAGAGCATGAAGAAGCCTGACCTGGAAATGGGGTGGGGGGAGGGAGGGTGCAGAAAGAGATGACAAATAGAGACACCCAGGGCCCAAAGTCCTCACTCCTAGTCTCACAAATATTGTTTGGGTTTCAGCTTCCTCTAGGGGTCCTGGATATCTGCCCACATAAATGCAGAAACACAAAGAACTATAGAGACAGAGGTGTGTGTGTGTGAGAGAGAAAGAGAGAGAGAGAGACAGAAACAGAGAGAGAAAACTAGTGAATGAGAGACAGACACCCCAAAGAAGGAGAGACCATAGTAAGTTTTGACCCAGCTTGGCTGAGCATTTTTCTTCCTCTGGTCCCCAGGCTTTGGTGTCTCTCTCCTGGAGTCCCGTACACTTTGGGTTCTTGGCTTCTTCCCTTGGGTTACCCATCATCTTTCCCTCTCTCATTGCTACTTTTCTCCTGTCCCCTTTTAGGGTCCCTAGACATCCTCCCAAGATGCATCTTCTCAGATCTTGAACTCTCTTCTACCCATTCCCTGTGAACCCAGGCCCTGTTTCAGGCTATTCCACTCATGCTTCCTGAGCTCATCCACCTGGGGACCCTAACTTCCTTCTGGACTTCATTCCCTCCATCCCCTTGCCATTGGGTGGCCTTTCCCCACCCTAGCCCTGCAGCTCACCAAGGTCCCCAGGCAAGGGCACTCCTCGAAGTAGGCAGGTGACAGCAGTGGCCCATCGCTGGGCCTCTGCATGATTCTCCTTGTAGTCAGAGGCCCGGTCGGCCTGAAAGGTCCGCGCCGTCCGCCTGCGGCCACCCCGTCGGCTCCGTGGGTAAGTGTAGACGCACAGGTAAGCAGCAGAGTCGTTAGGGGAGCAGCTTCGCAAAGTCCGACAACCAGAGACCTCAGCCAGAGGGACCAGGCCCCCCTGGGGCCAGGCCTCTGGTCTAGGAGGCAGCCGCTGTACATGCAAGGCCACTGGGGTGAGTGTCAGGGCAAAGCGGGAGCCTCGGGCTGGGTAGGAGCCAAACTCTCCATGCAGGAGTGGGGTGCCTGCCATGGCCCAGCCCAGCCCAGCCCCACCTGGCCTGCACTGTCCAGGGATCAGGGCTATGGTCTCCGGCTTGACTCCCCTGGCCCTAGGAGGTCAGCTCAGCTCTTCCCCAAAGGCCAGGATCTGCAGAGACAGAGGAAGAAATTAGGGTCTGGTTAGGGAAGGAAACCCACATAGGAGGAGGAGAGGAATCTGGCCCAAACCCAACTGCTTCACTGCCTTCTCCCTGACCTACATGACGCTCCCAACTAGTCACCCTTTGGTGGCCTGCGACCATTTCACAGAGCCCACCCCTTCTGCTGAACCCTATCTTTTACTAGCCCTCCAGCTGTCTCCCCACATCTTCCCTGCCTCCAGGGCCCCCAAAGTCTCCCAGATGTGCATAAAGAGGTCAGGGCCAAAGGGCCTCTGCCCCCACCCAGGGCCAAGGGGACAGACCAGACCCTAAGGGACTGGGCGGCGGGGGAGACTGCCCAGATATAGTGAGGAGAGAAAAGGAAGGGTCAGGACCCCTCCCCCCTGACTGAGGACGGCGCGAAAGACAGAACAGAAACCCGGAGACCTTGGACGAGAGAAGAGGAGCCCGGTGACGGGCAGGAGAGCACGGGAGTCGGAGAGCCGGAGGACGAAGAGGCCCAGCCCGGCCTCGCCAGGCAGCAGGGTCCGCAGCAGAGCCGATCTGGGCGCCCGGGGCCCCGCGGTCTCCTGCCAAGGTCCTGCAGGGGTCGGGGCGCCCCCGCCCCGCCCCACCCCGCCCCGGGTCCGACCTTTGCTCTTCTTCTGCCAGCCCCCGCCTCGCCCCGCCCGCGAGCCGGCCGACTCCCCCAGCCTCTCACCGTCCGGAATCCGGCGGCGGCCGCGTCAAGACCCCATCCCCGCCGGCTCCCCGCCGGCTCTCCCTATCTCCAGCCCAGGGTCTCCCCTATCATCTCGGCTCGGTCTCTGTCCCCGTCTCCCACTGATAGTGTCTCTCCGAGAGTCTCATCGGTCTCCGTCTCTCTCGGGGTCTCTGTGTCACTACGACGGTCTCGGCGCCGCTTCACCTCTCGGAGTCTCTTTCAGTCTCGGTGTCTCTCAGCTTCCGTCTCCCTCTCAATCTCTGCTAAGTGTCAGTATCTCTGGTCCCGCCCCCTCCCCACACCCGGAAGTTCCGCCCCTACCTTACCGCATCGGTCCAAAGGATTGTGGACGGGGCAAGGGGTGGGAGGGAGGTATGTGGGATTTCAGCCAAATGGAAGTGTAGGCCTGAGTTGGATGAACCAATAGGATCGCGGAAGAGCCCGGTCCTGACGGCGCGAGGCTTTACATTCGCGACTCTCGCGAGAAGAAGCGCTATAACAGGAGAGGTTGTGAGCCGTGGCCGCCATGTTTACTATGGGCGGTGGCCCCCAGGCGCCTTTCTCCGGAAGCGCCGGCAGGCTCCGCTACATACAGGGATGCAGAGACATAGAGACACAGAGACAAAAGATTCAGAGGCAGAGACCCAGAAATAGAGGTTCGAAGACACTAAGACCGACGCAGCAAGACAAACACGGAGAAACAGAGACACTGAGAGACACAGAAAGACAGAGACAAACATAGCAAGACGGAGAACGCAGTGAGACCGGCCTAGCAAGAAAGAGACCCTGAGGCAGGAGCAGGTAGATGCAGAGAGACAAGACAGAAACACAAAGATAGGCATCTGCAGAGACTGCACTGAGAGGGAGGAGCCAGAGACCCTGAAACACACAGGAACCCTGAAACGGACAAAGACACTCAAACAGAAATTGACGAGCCAGGGGAAGACATATCGGAAGCAGAAACAGACCCTGAGCGCCCACAGAGACAGTGAGGCTGGAACCAAGGGCAGAGATAAGAGACTCTAAGGGGAAGCCACATTCCCACAGAGCCTGAGACCCAGAAGCAGGAAAACACACCCTTTGTGTTGCAGCAACGACTCAGAAACAGGGAGGGGTTGAATACTGGAAGAGCAGAGAGATGATGCAGAAACTCACTGCAATCAGTGGCATACTACCTGCCTATATACATACAGCACGTTAAGGTGGGCCACACAACCCATACTCATCTTCCCAGCTACGGCTCAAGGACAGGGAATTGCAGCTCAGACAGGGGAAAGGACCAGAGTAAGGTCACAAAGCCAGGGTGGTGACAGCACTGGAACCCAGGGCTTTTTCCCTAGAGCTAGGTGGCGCCATCATGCACAGAGCGCCCCGGCAGGCCTGGAGTTAAGAAGACTCCTCTTTCTGAGGCCTCTGACAGTTACTAGCTTGTGACCCTTGACAAGTCACTTCACCCTGTTTGCCTCACGTTCCTCATCGGTAAAATGAGTTGGAGAAAGAAACGGCAAATCACTCCAACCCAAAATGGGTCATGAAGAGGCAGACATAGCTGAACCATACATAACAAAACCTCAGACACTGGCAGAGACAAAGGAGGCGCGGGGGGGGGGGGGGGGGGGGGGGGGGGGGGGGGGGGGGGGGGGGGGGGGGGTGTCAGACATTGAGAGAGTCCAAGAAAGTCAGGCAGAAAGCCAGTCTCAGAGTGCAGAAGGAGGAGCACCCCCCCACCCCCCATCCCCAGCCACCACTTCCTCAGACTTGAACCAGCTCATCCAAATCTGGACCTGATGCTGGCAGCAGGCTACTGGCTGTCTCTCGGCCTCAGCTTGTGGGGATACAGGACAGTAACGGAGGGTCCGGGGCCCTGACAGCACACTGGGCTTTGAGGGGTGAGGGGGCACTGAGAAGGGGGAAAATTTGAGCTCTGCTCGTTTCTCTGTCTCACCCTCTGCCTCAATTTCCCTCTCAGCCTCTCTGCTCCTGTTTGTTTTAGGCTATCTCTTCTTGCCCCTGATTTGTGTCGTCTTATCCTCTCTCAGCGGCCCTGACTCTTTGTCTCGGGTCTCTTTGCAGCTGCTTTTCTAATCTTTACCGCCTCAACTCTCTGCCTTGCTCTGAGCCTCTTGATTTTGTGTCAGTATCTCTGCCTCTTCTGGTCTTCCTTACCCTGTTTCTCTCTTCCTGTCTCTGTGTCTTGAACTTTTTGTCTCTATTAAATAGTCTCCCTCTCTCTCTCTCCCTCCCAACCCCCTCTCTCTACCTCTGTCTTTCCCTTACACACACCCTGTCTCTCTCTCACACACCTGCTCTGCCTCTGCCCCTCACACACCCTTCTCTTTGTCTCTTTCTGTTTCTCCCCGTCTCTCCCCTCACCCCCCTCTCTGTCTTGTTTCTCTCCCTGTGTGTGTCTCTCTCCATTAGTCTCTCTGTCTCTCTTCCTGTCTCTTTCTCTCCCTCAGTCTCCCCCTCCCCTTGGCTCCCTCTTTGGCCCTGTCTCTTTGTCTCTGTCTTTCTGTCTCCCCGTTGGCTCTGTCTCTGTTTCTCTCCCTGTCACTGTGTTTCTCTGTTCTCCCTGTTGGCTCTCTGTCTCTCTCCCTGCCCCACCTCGCTCAGCCTGGACAGGCCAGTCTGACCACTTTGGCCAGGACTAGGGGTGCCGCGGGGGTCAGACTCCGACCCCGCACGGGGTGAGGCCGGGGCCTGCAGTGGAGGACTGGGGCTCTGGGGACCCCGGATGCTGGGGAGCTGGCAGGACAGGGCGGGCGCCCTGGGCCGCGGAGGGTCGGCTGTATTCTACCCAGTCACCAAGCTGCTGCGCCTTCCCTCCGCGCACCGCCCCCGCCCCACGGCCAGCCGGGCCTCCCAGCACCACCGAGATGCAGGCGAAGCCGAACTAGAGCGCCGCCACTCTAGAGCTGCCCTGCGCAGCTGCCTTTCCCTGCGGAACGTACTGGCCCCTCCCTTCGCCATACAACAGGAGGGGAGGGTAGCCGGAGCGGGGGGGGGAGGAGGGGGGGGAAAACCATAGAGAGGCGGACGTGCGCGCCAGAGAGGCGGTGCCGTGCTCGACGTGCCCGCCCATCGCGCCGCGTCGTCAGGCACGCCGGTTTCGCTGGTGGCCTTCCCAGTGTGCCCCGCGGCCCGTCGGTCTTTCCTGGTTGGATCAGTGTTAGGGCGCCAGCATGGTAAGTACGAAGGGAATCCGCCGGCATCGGCTCGGCGCGGGGCCGCAGTAGCTCGGAGCCGAGCTAGTTCGAGCCCGGGGCGTCCGCGGCCTCCGCTGGGGCCCCCATTGGCTGGGGGCGGCGCGCCCGGCAGGACTTGAGAGGGCGTCTAGGGGGACGATGGGGAGATGCGGGCGGCTCCGGGCGCTTGGATATCTCTCCGGCCTCAGTAACGCTTCCGCGCTTTGGAACGCGCGGCCCCGGCCCCTTTTCCAGCCCTGCCATGCCTTGTCTTGCCACTGCCGCTCTTGAAGCGCTAGGGGAAGCCCCGGTCCCCGCTCCCGGCACCCCCTCCCCCCAACACCAAGCGACAAGCGCTTAGCGCTCTCTCTGCTTCTTCGCGCGGCAGGGAGTCGACATCCGTCACAACAAGGACCGCAAAGTCCGGCGCAAGGAGCCCAAGAGCCAGGACATCTACCTGCGGCTGCTAGTGAAGGTGAGGCTCGGCCCGCGGTGTCCAGAGGGCCCTTGCCCTCCCGAAGGGGGAGGGGCGGCCGTGGAGGGGCCTTCCAGCCCCGGGGCATTGTGGGAGTTGTAGTCCTGCCCAGCTGGCCGATGTGGTGGTCGGGGGTAGTGGTGGGGCGCTTGGCGTCGTGGTCGCCCTGGGGTGGGGGTGGGCGGCAGATTCCAGGGCCCTGACCAGGCCGCCACTGTCTGTCTCCTTGCCGTCTAGCTCTACCGGTTCCTGGCCCGAAGAACCAACTCGACTTTCAACAAGGTTGTCCTGAAAAGGCTGTTCATGAGTCGGACCAACCGGCCCCCTCTGTCCCTGTCCCGCATGGTGAGCCTGGAGCCCAGGGGAAGTGGCAGCCCCTCTTTGGGAAGGAGGTGCCTCCTACAGCACGTGAAACAGCTTAGAGCATAAGGACAGTCAGCTTTTATACAGCACCTACTGTGTGCTGGGTACTTCACCTAGAGCTCAACCATTCAAGGAGGAAGGTGCTGTTATCCCTGTTTTACAGATGCAGTGACTGAGGCAGGCAGGCTAAGTGACTTGTCCAGAGTCACCCAGCTAGGAAGTATCTGAAGCTTACTCCAACCCTGGTGCTTTATCCACTGGGCCACTCTGTTCACTTGGAGTGGTATTTCTTGGAGATCCTGGGCAAGTAGCTTCCATTTCAGAAAGACTCAATTTCCTCATTTCCAAATTAGGAAGATAATTTTTGTTTCCAGAAGCCCTGATATCCCAATATCCGGTGATGCTGCAGCTTCCCCTGGGCTGAGCTGGGAGCTGATGGTCAGGGAGGGGGTGGAGGTGGATCTTGATCTTACTCCTGCCTCTTCTCTTCCTTAGATCAGGAAAATGAAGCTGCCCGGCCGGGAAAACAAGACAGCCGTGGTTGTTGGGACCGTGACAGATGATGTCAGGATCCAGGATGTTCCCAAGCTGAAGGTTGGCACCTGGGTTGGATTCCAGGGTTCCAAAGAGCTGGCCCGAGGTCCTCTGGGCCCCTGGGTGATTATGCCCTGGACTGTTTGGGGGGCTTAGATTGGGATGTTTCTTTCCTCACCTCACCTGAGTTCTTCCATTCCTGGAGCAGGTCTGCGCCCTTCGTGTTACCAGCAATGCCCGCAATCGCATCCTCAAAGCTGGTGGGAAGATTCTCACCTTTGACCAGCTGGCCATGAGTTCACCCAAGGGCCGGGGCACCGTCCTGCTGTCTGGTGAGTTTTTCTTCCCTTGTTTTAGGGGAGGTGGGGCTGGCCTGGGGCAGAGGGGGCATTGCTAAATGTTAACCCTCCCTTCTCTTACCACCTGCAGGTCCCCGAAAGGGCCGAGAGGTGTACAGGCATTTTGGGAAGGCACCAGGCACTCCCCACAGCCACACCAAGTGAGTCTCATGGAGAGGAAGAGGCTGGTGGGAGAGAGGGGGCGGGCACTTGGGGGTTGGGACTTGGGCTTCACACTGCATTTCTCTTCTTCACAGACCATATGTCCGATCCAAGGGACGAAAGTTTGAGCGTGCCAGGGGCCGCCGTGCCAGCCGAGGCTACAAAAACTAATTCCCTTTCTCCTTGTTATATTAAAGATTTTGGACAACATTTTTCTTTTGTGTGTGTCTGTGCTGATTCTGTGGAGGGGGGCCTGGGGAGCCCCTGCAGCAACCCAAGGTTCCTGATAGGTGGCCACTAGAATGAGTTGGCCAAAGATAGGCTGGCCTTGGATCCCACTCTGGCTCTGCAGGCAGGCACATGGAAGGGCGGTCATTGGGCAGGGCCCCGCCTCTGGGAACCCAGGTGTCCTCCCCTTCCTCTGAGGCACCTGCCCCACCCTCAGCACCTCCTGTGTTTCTGCCCCTCCTTGCTTCATACCATTTCCTGGTCTTAACTGACGATTCTTGGAAGGGACTGGGCCCAGAGGTCTCTTACGGGGTGCGGGGGGGTGAGACTTGGACCTTAATGGGAAACATAGGATCTGGCTGCCTTGGGAGTAGAAGCTGAGCCTCAGGTGAGCTGCCTTCCCTGTAGGCAACAGGGCCCTTCTCTCTTCATACTCCACGGCTGGGTGTCTATTCCCTCCTGGCCCAGCCAGTACTAGAATGAATGAGGTGCCCGTGAGGCCATTGCTTATGGCTCTGGGCATGGGGGATGAAGAAAGAAACCAGACTAGTGGTGGGTGCTGAGGAGGTCTGCATGAGGGGAGGCTTTCCGAAGGAGGGACTCCTGGGTTGGGCCACAGAAAGGGGCCGGGTGGGGTTCCCAGCCTGTTTGTTACCAAGATGGTCCCTGTATTACTTGGAGATGGGGGCTCAGAGCCGTCTAGGTTCTTGAGCAAGGCCCTTTAATTTTGGGGCTCCCTTCTCCATCCCAGGAGGTATGTGGTGCACTGCCCCTGCTTCTAGGTCTTAGAAGTGGAAGAAGCTAGCCAGGCTGGCTGGGGCTCACTCCTTCCTTCTGCTTCCCTCTCCAGGACTTTGCCCCTTTATCTCATTCCGGGCGAGGATTTTGGAACTCAGTCCTTTGGAGTCCCCCAGTAGCTTGGGCTGAGGCTTGTCTCAGGGGAACCACGGCGAAGGATTGTTGCCTGTTGAGGGAAAGGGTGACTGCCAAGCTGGCCTGCGTTGGTCAGAGGGGCAGGAGCCGAAGGGCAGACGGCTAGGCTGGAGCCAGGGCAGCCTGAGAGCTGGTGGGGCCCTCTAACAGTTGTGGGGGGCCGAGGACAGAGAGTTGCCTGTCTGGCTGCCCAGAACCAGTGCCCATTGCTGGTTCAGAGGCAGAGAGAGAAGACCAAAGGCTCAGTGGGAGTCCACTGGGACTAGGCACAGATGCAGATGTAAGAAGAGACAGCCCCATTGGGCGGTCAGCGGAAGGTAGGGCAGGCTCCTGTTGTGGGAAGGTTGAAGACATGGCAGCCTCCCAACTGGCAGCTCTAGATGAAGCTGGGGAGGGGCCTCTGGATGAGACCCCCCTCAGCAAGGCAGACCCATCCCTCCTCTACTCAGAAGGCCACAGGCTGGCCCTGGAGACCCTCCTGAGCGAGGGAGCTGGGGCCTTCGCTTCCTGCCTGCTCCAGGAGAAGCTCTCACCTTTCCTGGCAGCTGAGGAGGTCCGCAGTCTGGAGGCGCAGGCAGAGGACTGGGGGGCTGGGGACGAGGGGGCCCCGAACCAGGAAAGAGGGGCCGGCATCCCCGAGCAGGGGAGCCTGACCTACTTCCCAGGCCGCTCAGATGAGCCACCTCCAGACCTGGGCCTGGGTTGGCCTGAGTCTCAGCCGTGGAGAGGAATCACCCGAGCCCGACTCTATACCCAGCCCCCTGGGGAAGGGGACCCCTCCATTAAGGAGCTGGTGAGGAAGGCTATTCAGGAGGCCCAGAAGGTGGGTTCCCACCCGTCCCCTGCCCCTGCTCCCCTCCCCACAGGGGATCAGGTATCTGCCACTTCCCCCTCCCCACCCCCAGCTTATAGCAGTGGTCATGGACCTGTTCACGGACCCTGATCTCCTGATGGACCTTCACGAGGCTGCTACCCGCCGCGGGGTTCCTGTCTACATTCTCTTGGGCCACCGCCACCTCCCTGCCTTCCTGGCCCTGGCCCAGCAGCTGCGGGTGAACCCCCGAGCCATGGAGGTAACAGCCCCACTCCCCAGCTTTGAGCCCCACCCCCTTCCTCCTCCTCCTCCTTCTCCTGGCCCCTGCCCCATGGGAGCGGGTGAAGCTGAGGGTCCCTGCTCCCCTGTCCAGAACCTCGAGGTCCGCGTCCTGAGAGGCTGTGGCTTCCAGAGCCGGAGGAAGAAGCATGTGACAGGGGACATGAGAGAAAAGTTTGTGTTGGTGGATGGAAACAGTGTCATCACAGGCTCCTACAGGTATCAGCCCCACCCTGGCCCCCGGGCCAGGCACCCCACCTCACCAAAAAAGGGCTCCCTCCTTCCCTTGCCAGCCCTCAGCAGAGCCGCGGGCCCAAGCCAGCCACCAGGCCGGGCACAGACCCTACCAGGTGCACCGATGCATCATGCTGTGGGTCATGTCCATGTGGGTGACTCCACGGCGAAGTGGGAAAAGTCTGCGGCAGCCCCAATTCCCACAGTACTTGTGAGTGTCCGTGCAATGGTGGCCTCCCTTGGATCCTGGTCCTGGCCAGCAGCCGGGCCAGGGCCAGAATCATGGCCAGCACCAGGCCCCTGAGGAGGCTACTTGCCCAGATGTGGTGTTCTCACACCCTCTGAACACAGAACCCCAGTACTGGCTTTGCCTTTGGTGGGGCACTACCTCACCTGCCCCCACACTCTTTGCCAGCTTCCTGTCCCCTCTCCAATCACTGGGCATCTTGTCTCCCTTGACCGCCACACGTGTGAGCGCTGTCTCTCCTGCCTTTTCCCTTAGACCTGAAGCTGCCCTCCCTCTCAGCGCCTCGCTGGCCCTTGTCCCATTACTAAACAGGCTGATAATGTGGAATTTGGTGACCTCCTCTTGGTCCCCCCCAGGTCACAGGGCTACTTGTGAGGTTACGAGCTGATGACATCCCCCTTTCCCCCCAGCCCAGAAAGAATCAAATGCCCCCTCCTTCCCAAGCATTGAGGAGTGTTTATGTGTGGGTGTGGGGCCGGTGGGCTGGGGGATGGACATTCTCAGACTTCCTTGGCGATCCTTCCCTCCAGTTTTACTTGGAGCGACTCTCGCTTACACCGAAACCTGGTAACCCTGCTGACCGGGGAGATTTTGGAGGCCTTTGACAGAGAGTTCCGGACGCTCTATGCCACCTCCCACCCGCTGTCCCCTTCCCCTTCCTCTGGCCCCTTCCTCAGCGTCCTGGAGGGAGTCCAGCTGGCCCGGGGACGCCACCACATTGCCCGCCGCTGCTCCGTTGCCCCCGTCTCGCTATCACCCCAGGATGATGCACCCCAACACCACCTGGTCACCTACCAGACCTCTGAGGACTCCAAGAGGCCCTTGCCCACTGGGCCGGCCCTAAGTGATATCTTGAGGAATATCCAGAGGGTCCGGCCCACCAGTGGCCCCTCTCCCCGGCCCAGCCGCTCCCTCTGGGACTTGAGCTGCCTCTCCCAGTCCAGTGATGGGGATGGGAGACTGGGTAGAGAGGTAAGTGGGAGAGGGCCATGGAGAAAGAGCTGAGAGGAGGGGGCCTAAAGGCAAGGCTGGCAGAGGGGACAGGGTAGAGACAGGAGAGAGCATGGAAGGAAGACTTGGAAGGGGAAGATGAGACCAGGAGCGAAGGGGGCTGGGCAGACAGGGCTGGGCTCCTCATTTCCAGCTGCCTTCACCCAATACTCCCTCCTTCGGCAAATATTGACCTTCCCAGCACCATCAGCCACCTGCTTCCTGCTCTCCTTCTGCCTCCTTCCACCCCCAGCCCCAGCCTCTTTCTCTGTGCCCAGTGCCTGGCTGCCAGGAGCTCTGCATGGCTCCTCACTCCAGCCTTCTCTCCCCTACTCTAGCCAAAGACTCCCTGGGCCACCCAAGACACGCCTGCCATGACTCTGATGAGACAGCGGGGGACGAGTGAAGACCCTAGAGCCCTGGTGCGACGGTGGGCCAACCCTGCTTGGCCTGTGACCCCCGGGAGGTTCCACTACCCATTGCCAGCCCATCGGAGGCTCGGGGAGGATCCCGGGCAGCAAGGCCGTGGGCAGCCTGAATGGGGCAGCCAGGGGGCTGGCCACTGAGCCCACCCCCAGCAGTGAGCACGGTCTTGGTCCAAGGTCTGACTGATGTACTTGCCGGGAGCTCTCCGGGGGGAGAGCAGGAAGGCTCGGGTCTTCGCTAAGGAGGGTCACCCTGGACAAAGAGCCCGCTAGGAGTGGACAGAGGGAGCAGGCCTGAGTCAGTGAGTGCCAACTTTGGGCCCCTTGAAAGGAGGAAGACTAGGAGATGAAAGCCTGTCTCCTCCAGCTGGAAAGCTGCCCACTCCCCTTCCCCCTCAGGCACTAAGGCATGCCATTGTGTCCAGGGCCCCTTGTCTGAATCACCTGCCTACTACCCAAGGGCCCTTCCCCGCCCCTTTGGAAGAGATCCAGGCACGCTCTGAGCACAGCTCTGACTCAGGGGCCTTCCCACGCTTTGGCACTGCTCTACCTCCTTCCTGGTGGCCTCCTCCCCTAGCTAGATGCTGGGCCCTAGCTCTGCCCCACTCCAGCCCGGACCCTGGCAACATCCCTGGGCCTGGCCTCCCCCATTAGCTCCCCTCCATTCTGTGCCTGTGCCTCCCCAGGCCCCCAAGCTGGCTCAGGAATGAACTCAGAAGAAGGGTCAGCGCTGGTCTGGTATTTATTTCCAGGGGTTACAGGGCGGGGCTGGTGTCCGTAGGGTCTTTGTCCCAAGGGAAGGTGGTCTTCAGTCCCTGCATCTTCTCTTCATATGCTCGGTCAAAGATTTCACACTGGGTCACAGTGAAATGGTTCTTCCAGTCACCACATACCCCTGGAACAACATGAAGGGGGTGGGGGCAGTTAGGGCTGGCCCTCTGTGCCCTTCCTCAGTCTTCCTGACATGCCCTGCTGGGCCTCCCAGGACAGCTGGGCTGAGACCATGGCTGTGTGACAGGCCCCCGGAGCCAGCCCTGTCTCAGCCTCAGTTTCCCCTATGGTGAAATAAAATCTTGGAGGGCAGAGGCTGTTTTTGTAGCCTTGTGACCCAGCACCCAGAAGGCCTAAGTGTCCCCTGAATTATCCGTAAATGTTCAGTTGAATATTTCCTGTCTCTAAGCCTGTCTCCTCCTTGGATATTGAGACCTTCTCCAACTCTGAAAAGTTATGAATCCCTTCCCCAGTGCTCAGTCCCCCAACCCTCTTCAACAAGGGCTGGCCATGTCCCCTCCTCAGTCCCCTCTGGCCATGTCCCCTCCTTGGTCCCCTCTGGCTGTGTCCCCTCCTTGGTCCCTTCTGGCCATGTCCCCTCCTTGGTCTCCTATGGCCATGCCCCCTCCTCAGCCTCCTCTGGCCACGTCCCCTCATTGGTCTCCTCTGGCCACGCCCCCTCCCCTCTGGTTGTGCCCTCTCCTCAGTCCCCTCTGGCCATGCCCCCTCCTCAGTCCCCTCCTTGGTCCTCTCTAGCCATGCCCCCTCCTAAGTCCCCTCTGGTCATGCCCCCTCCCCCCATCTGGCCATGCCCCCTGACCTTTCCGGAGGAAAGCCACCTCGCGTTGATCCAATAGGGTGGAGGGCACCAACGTAAAATTACACATGGTATTCTCTTTCATGGCCCTGAAGGCTGAGTTCTGCACCACGGAATCCAGGGCCGCCTCCTCCAAAGGATGGCCCAGGAATTCAGAGAGGCGCTTCGAGGAGCCCCGGAGATCCTGCGAGATGGAGGGACTGTCAGGGGCTGGGTCAAGCATGACAGAAATGCCACCGAGGCAGAGCCCCCCTCCCCCGGGGGACCTGAGGGGCCATGCTCCCAGGATGATCTTTCTTGGGGCCTCAGTTTCCTCCGATGTAAAGTAAGGGACTTAGGCGAGGGTCCCTTCCAGTCTACTGGGTGGGCCACCATGCCCCCTCCAGCCAGCCCCCCAAAAGACAGCAGCCCTGGTCTAGCAGCATCCAACACAGGTTCAGAGCCACGGGAGGCAGGCACAGAGGCACGAGGAGCTCCAGAGACCACGTTCCCTGCATACAGCTCACTTCCTGCCTCTAAAGCTGCATCTCCAGCCTGCCTGAAGACTCTCCTGCTGAACCTACGTCCATCATTCTCTGCCTCTGTCATCAGTGCCTCTGTCTCCATCTCTGCCTCCTTCCTGTAGAGCCTGTCCCTCTGCATGGCCCCTCTCTGAGCATGCCTAATAGCCAATACTTCGAAGACCTTTGGGCATCCCCCTTAGCCAGGTTCCATCTGTGGGCAAAGATAACGGTGTCTGTCTACCCACAAGATGCTGTCTACTGTAGGGCTGTGATCTCCATGGCTAACATGAGGATGAGGCCGTGGGGCCACAGAAAGGGCTCCTGGCTCTGGGAAGGCTTCAAGGAGGAAGGGGCACTGGTCTGAGCTTGGAAGGAACAGCCAAGAGACACAGGGGAGTGATTCCCTGCAGAGGAAGAAGCAGGAGACCTGGGCCACAGCCGTGAAAAAGGGGAGTTGGGGGAAACGGGGCTTGAAAGGCAGAGTGGGACCTGATGGGGAGGACCTTCACACTTAGCACGCAAACTCTTCTGCATTTATGACCCTCCCGGGCGGGAAGAAATGTCCAGCCTGCGTGCTAGGATGGCTATTTTGATACTCATGAGAAGGAGGGATGGACAAGGAGGCCAAAGACTTTAGTAGCGTGCTTTGGGGTAGCAAAAAACTGGAAACAAAAGCTGGCTGGGGATGGCCAAAGTCAATCGTGTTACTTGAGATAGAATATGGGCAAGCCTGCCTGGGGCCACTAGGTGGCGCAAGAGGTGAAGCACTACAGCTGGAGTCGGGAAAGCCTGAGTTCCAATCTACACTCGGGCATTTGCTACTTGTGTAGCCCTGAGCAAATCGCTGCCTTAATTTCCCCATCTGTAAAGTGAAGAGAGTAATAGCACCTACCTCCCAGAGTGGTCATGAGGATAAGAGAAATATTTGCAAAGAGCTATGTAAATATTAGGGCCGCTAGAGCCTGGACTCAGGAAGACTCCTCTTTGTGAGTTCAAATCTGACCTCAGACACTCACTAGTTGTGTGATCCTGGGTAAGTCACTTCACCCTGTTTGCCTCAGTTTCCTCATCTGTAAAACGAGGTGGAGAAGGAAATGGCAAACCTCTCTAGTATCTTTGCCAAGAAAACCCTTAACAGGGTCGTGGACAGTTGGTCCTGCCTGAAACAAATGAACTAACAGAAAAAGTAAATATTAGCTATTATTATCAAATGAGAATAAAAAATTCCCTCAAACATGGGGGCCTTTGTATGCGATATTGCAAAGAAAGTTGACCCAAGAGGACGACATACCTGATGGCTACAGTAATGCAGTAAAAACCAACTTCAGAAAAGCAACTAAGCTCATGTTTTAGGAAAACACGAAGACCTTTTCTTGCTCTCAAGAGAGAGGTGGGGATATTGCAAGTGTGGAATATGGCATGTGCTGTCCCTCTGTTAGATCTGTTTTACTGTTCCGTGTGTATGGGGGGGGGGCCTGGAATGCAGGGGCTTCCAAGATCAGAATGATAGTTTCCCAGGGAAGGAAGCCCTTTTTCTGTGGACACACGGGTACCTGGGCAGCTCCTCATTAAGTCTCAGGAGTTACTCACTGGCTCTCACTGTTGTGGGATGGGTTATTTGGGGAGGAGCCTCTCCTTTGCTGGGGCTGGTCAAAGGGTCTCTGTGGACTCCTCTCTTTTCCCTTCAAACTTTGGGGAGACAGAAGCATGGGGAAGGTGGCCAGGAGGTGAGCAGTTCTGTGGGCTGCCTCAGAGAGGACCCTCAAATTCAGAGTAGGGCCTTCTGTGGACAAATGGGCGATTTCCTGGGGAGTGGGCTTCTCAGAGAAAGAAAAGAATTCTGTGCATTGCTCCAGTGAAAGGAGCAGGTGGGAACCCGGCCCTCTATAGGGTCTGACAAAAGCGGGGATAGCTTGACTAGCCAACGCCAGGTATATCTTCCTTCTCCAAGGGTCATAGATATATAAAGTTTAAAGGGACCTCGGAGGTCATCAAGGTCAACGCCCTCATCTTACAGATGAGGAAACTGAAGGTAAGTGACTTGTCCATAGTCTTTGTTGTTATTCATTCATGTCTGACTCTCTGTGACCCCCTTTAGGATTTTCTTGGTCAAGATACTGGAGTTGTTTGCCATTTCCTTCTCCAGCTCATTTTACAGATGAGGAAACTGAGGCAAACAGGGTGAAGTGACTTGCCCAGGGTCATACAGCTAGGAAGTGTCTGAGGCCAGATTTGAACTCAAGAACATGGGTCTTCCTGGCTTTGGGCCCAGCGCTATATCCACTTTGCCATCCAGCTGTCCCTGTCCTGGGTCCATAGCTAATAACTGTCCGAGGCAGGATTCAAACCCATGTCTTCTTAACTCCAAGTCTAGTGTTCTAACCACTACCCAACACTGCCTCCTACAGAGTAGTAACAAGGCTGGATGTCTACATGTTTCCCTGTGAAGGTAGAAGGGGTTCATCTGGAACGTTAGGGTGTTGCCTGCCTTGCGGCTCCAAGTCTGTTTCCCTTTCAGATGGAACCCAACTCATAGGGTGGGGCTATAATAAGAAGAGTTAAGGACCAGTAGGCCCCACTAGAGAGGAAGAATTATGCTGGTCATTGAATGGCTATTATGAAACCCTTATGAGCTTTCTGAGTGCTTTCTGGTCTCCTGTAAGTGCTTAGAGCATCTTCTGTAGAGTGGAATAGTGCTGTCCTAGACCCAACATCTTAATGTAACCTTGAGTGCTTATATAGAACCTAGGGATGCCTTCTACTCAGATTTGTAGAAACATTGACATAGGCTGCATCTGGAGATGTTCCCAGTGCAAACTCTGGGAGGTAGCATAATGAGCCAAAGAAATGCTGACATTTGGTGCCAGCCTCTGAGACTGGACCAAGTCTCATATGAACCTGGATCACACACTTTGTACCAAATTACACTTTTGTAACTGGAAGAGTTCAAGGCAGGTATTTGGGGAGATAACTGGTGTAAGAATCAAAAGACATCAAGGAACCTTAAGACAAATAAGTGAAATCAAATGTTGGAGAAGAGAAAGTGGAAGAAAGGAAATGAGGCCCAAATCTATTGTGATAATAGCAACCCAAGGCAATGCGGGGCCGGAGCTAGGGTGGTGGCCATGGAAATGAGGAGAAGGGGTCTGGGGACTGCTGTGAGAGAAGTCAGGATTTACTCTGAAGGGACATGAAAGGGGAGGGAGAAGAGAACTCAGATTCTCAACCTCCTGGAGGCTGGCCATTTCCCCCAAGACAGGGAACCTGGGAAGAGGAGCAGAGAGAGGAGAAATGAACACTTGTTTTGGGAATGATGAGAGGGAGGTACTGTGGAACGTCCTTCCTGGTTCCCTCACATTTAGCCCGTGCCTTTCTTCATCTGCCTCTGTCTACCTACAGGTCAAATGGCCATCTTGTCTCTTGCTGCATGGACTCACTTTTCCATGTGCCTTCAGGAAGTCTGGCCCACACCTAAGTAGGCTCCTCACTCCTCCCAGCTTTCCTGGTCATCCAGGCTGAACCGTCTGCATCAGTGTGGCCCTTCTACCTCCCCTCCATCAATAGCCTGCCCCACATCCAGCTGCCAAGTCTTGCCAATGGCAGCTCCATGATAAATCTCACACCTGGTTCATCCTATGAGCTCCCACACCCTCCTCTCTAATTCAGGCTTTCTTGCCTCCAGTCTCTCC
The DNA here is from genome assembly GCA_028646595.1 of Phalanger gymnotis. Taxonomy (NCBI): domain Eukaryota; kingdom Metazoa; phylum Chordata; class Mammalia; order Diprotodontia; family Phalangeridae; genus Phalanger; species Phalanger gymnotis. The sequence continues at coordinate 809,831,112 of CM053622.1, read as the reverse complement.
TCTCTACAAACTCCCCAGGATTTTGCTAACTATCTGCTCTGGTCACATCCTTCAGCAGCTCCCCAGGGTGCATACAAGGTCCCCAACCTGGCATTGCCTGACTTTGTAGTACTAAGCTTGCCCCACTCTCCTCTCCCTACTCTGGTGGGTGGCTACACCATCCCTGGTCCTCGAACTGTCCTCTCTCATCATCTTGCCCTCTCACAAGACTGTCCCCATGCCTGGAAGGGACCCCTCCCTCCCAACCTGCTGAAATATTTTTCTTCTCTCAAACACAGTGCCTGATACATAGTAAATACTACATAAATGCTGGCAGTTATGATGATGATGAAGGCCAGCCCAGGGGCCAGCTCTTCCAGGGACCCTTCCCTTCCCTCCCCACCCGAGCCTCAAGAGGAAGTGATTTCATCCACCCATTGTTTCTCAAATGGCTTTAACCATCACAAAGCTCTGCACTGGGGAGGAACCTTGGAAGTATCTTGTCCAACCCGTCTCCGAACAAGGATCCCTTCTATAACCTGCTGGACCAGTGGGAAGCCACACTCTCCTGTAAGGTCTCCAGTGAGGGGAAGCTCCCCACCACTCAAGGCAGCTCTTCCTACCTTTGGTCAGCAAGCCCTCACTAGGTGCCAGGCACTATGCTAATCTCTGGAGAGATAAAAACAGGAAAATGCAATCCCTGCCCTCTGGAAGTTCACAGTCCAAAGGGAAATACAACATGTAAATAAGTGGGTGGAGTCAACATTAATAGCGGGGGTTGGGAGAATGGGGACTGAGAAAAGCCTCTTGAGCACAGTGGCTTTGGAGCTCAGTCTTCAAAGAAATCAGGGAAGGAGGGAGAGCATTCCAAGCATGGGGCACAGCTGGTTCAAAGGCATGTTGATGGGAGACGATATGTGAGGAAAAGCAAATAAGCCAGTTCATAGAGTGTTTGGAAGGGAGTGAAGTATAAACAGCCTGGGAAGGTAGGAAGGGGACTGATTGTGAAGAGCTTTCAATGCTTTTATATGATGACTTTATGTTTGATCTTGGAGGTCATAGGGAGTCACTGAAGTTTAATTGGGCAAGGGAGGAGGTGTGTGATATAGTTAGCCCTACACTATGGCATCTGAGTGGACTAGAGATTGGAGTGGGACAAGAAGGTCAGTTAGACTATTGTAATAGTGAGAAGGAGGAGCCAAGGATGACGGTGAGCTTGTCAGACTGGGGGATGGGGATGCTGGTGGTACCTTTGATAATGGGGAAGCTAGAAGGTGGGGAAGGTTCAGGGCGGGGCAGGAAAGAGAATGAGCTCAGTTTTTGATGTCTATGGGACATACAGAGGGAGATGTCCAATGGGCAGTGAGGGATGGGGGACTCTAGGTTAGAAAGAGGTCAGGGCTGGATAAGTAGCCGTGAGAATCATTATTGATTATCTAAGGGAGAGTATTGAGGAAAAGAGAATGGATTGGTGAGGGGGGCACTCTCATAGGCAAAATCCACACATGGTTGAGGCACACTGCATTCTAGTTCCTTCCACCTCTCTGTCTTGAGACCTTTCCCCTTACTGATTGCCCCTCAGGACTCTCTCCATGTAGCTCCACATTTACCCGGTTCTTCCTTCTATCACAGGCACTTGTGGACATGTCTTATGGTCTGTAAGAGAGGCAACTCTTGGAGGGGAAAGCTTATGTCTTGTCCCATTTCGGGATCCTCAGCCTCTAGCACAAGGTCTTGTATATTGCAGGGATTAAGCTGAACTGCGCTGAGTCATCACTGATAACTTAGGTGTTTGTCAAGCACCCATTCTGAGCCCCACGTCCATTCTCTTAGGCAGGCCAGCCATGGCATAATAAACCCATCTGATAGAACAGGAAACTGAGGCCCAAAGAGAGGACTTGTCTACGGTCACATAGATTTGTAGGGGAGTGGGAACTTGTGGTCTCACGTCTCTGGTCCCTGCCCTCCAGCCTGGGGCTGGGGAAGAGAGCAGGAGGGGAAGGGATGAAGAGGGAAAGGCAGGGCAGGGAGAGGTCTGAGGGGGAGGGACAGGGGCCAGGCAGACAGTTTGCTGACCTCTTGCAGTTCTTCATAAGTGATAAACAAAAAGTTGTCCTTTCCCTCCATTCGCATCCATCCCTTCATGTGATCAAACCAGGAGCCAAATTGTACTGAGAATAGGGGGGAGAGGACACAAGAGCGTCAGGGGACCAGCTCCCAGCTCCCAGCTCCCAGCACCCTCCACTCCCACCCCCCACCCGAGCCCCGCTACCTCAGCCCCTTCATTGTCTGTCAGATGGCTGGGTCTCTGGGCCCATCCCTCTCTCCTCATTGGGTCTCTCTCAGAGTTCTCTTAGTCCCATTTTGGCCTCTGTCTCCACCTCTCCTCTGCCCTCCTCTCTTTCTCTCACTCAGTCTCTCTCTCTCTCTCTCTCTCTCTCTCTCTCTCTCTCTCCTTCCCTCCTTCCTTTCTATCTCTGTTTTCCTGTCTTTATCTTTTTCTGCCTCTGTTTCCCCAGGTCTCTGGGTTCTCTATCTGCCTGGGTCTCTCTGTTTCCTTATCTGTCTTGGTCTCTCTGTGACTGTTCCCATCTCTTTCTCTCTGCCTTTTCAGCCTGGAGGCTGCTTCTCCATCCTTCTGGCCCATGTCCCTGTGTTGGTCCTCACCTTCTCCATTGAGAAAATCCTGAAAGAATTGGTCTGGGCTCCCCGGGTCCTTGAGGTACCCTGCAATCTTGTAGTAGTAGTAGAGGGAGACCAGGACATCTCGGGGATTGCGGCCCATGTAGATTACCTACCGGAACCAGTAAGGGCTTGATTACATAGCGATCAAGAGTGCTGGCCCCTCATTCCCTGGCCTTCCCTCCCACACCCCCACCTTCCAGCAGTGTGAGGTCTTGGGTCAAGGCCTCCCACCTTCACCTGCTGCCTGTGGGGCCTTGGAGAAATCACTTAGCACAACCTGATGTCTCAGCCCACGTCCAGCTATTATTGGGAGACCTTAACGGGCCAGAGGAATGAAAGCTGTCATATCATGATAATGAATTAGCATCCCTAGCCAAGAAGCCTGGTGAAAAAGAACCAGGCCCCCCAGGGAAGCCTGGGAAGGGAGGAGACAGAAACGGTGACTGAGGGAGACAGAGAGGAGATCCCAGGACCCTGGGGGATGGGGGAGTCAGTCTGACCTTGGACTTAACCACCAGCTGTTTCAAACCCCTTTCCAAGTTGCCCAGAACAACTTTTGATGGGCTTATATAAGGGGCTTCCCTAGACCCTCACAACCTGTGCAATGCTCCATAGAGGCCAGAGAAATGACTTGTCAAAGGGCCCACAGCTAGTAAGTGTCAGAAGCAGCATTCGAACATGGGGCTTCAGGAGTCCGTTTGCTGGGCTTTGCTTCATGGCCAGTCAGCCCATAACTAGTTATGAGCCCTGGGTCTGGCTCACCCTTCCAGGCTTACCTTGGCTTTGGAGTTGAAAAAGTCCTGGGAGAAGAACTGAATGGGGAGGTGGGAGGTGAGGAGGCGGGGGCTGGTCATGCGCGGGATGGTTAAGGAGTTGGGGACAGTTTCACACCAGGGGGCCCGCTCCCAGTTGGGGACTGAGCGAGCCCAGGAGGGATCTCCATCCTTTAGCATTAGGCTCAGAATCTCAATCATCCAAGTGGTACCTGGAAGGAAAGGTGGCGGCAGGGTGGTCGGGGAGAGGGAAAATTAAAGGGTATCAGAGGAGAAACAAGGGGAGTAGGGGGGATGGTGAGGGAGGTCAGAGGGGGACACTGAGGGAGGTCAGAGGGGACATTGAAGGAGGTCAGAGGAGAAAATGGGGAGGTCAAAAAGGGAAACTGAGGGAGGTCATGGGGACACAGAGGGAGGTCAGAGGGGACACAAAGGACACAAAGGGAGGTTAGAAGGGACACAGAGGGAGGTCAGAGGGCAAAGAGTGTGTGGGAATGGAACATTTGGGGTCTTGTGTTCTTACTCTGGGGGGCTGGGCAGGCAAAGGTCTGCTATGGAGGGCTCAGTTTTTCCTCTTACCTGACTTGGGGTAGGTGACAATGAAGATATCATCATCCCTGACTTTCAAGTCCTTCTCGGCATAGCTTATGGACTCTGGGCTGTAGAGGCCCTTGGGGAAGTTGATGCCCTTGTATTTGAAGTACTCTCCGGTTAGCTGAGTTCTGAAAGGAGAATTTCACCTTGGCTCCAGCCGTGACCCTCCCCCCACCCATGGGCCCAGCAGTAGCAAGGAGCTGCCTCTCTCCCTCACTGGATGGGTGACTTTGGAAAAGTCACTTCTCTCTCAGCCATCTCTGAAATGAAGGGCTCTGGTCAGATGGTCTCCAGGGGCTCTGGGTGTTTGGAGATTTCTGGAGCTTTGAGGCAGCAGGACAATGAAGGGGCATGGAGTGGGGCAGAAGAGCTGAAGCGGGCAATTAAGCCTCCTGGCCAAGATCACCTCGAGCCCTGGGTCAAGGGCAGGGCGCCTCAGCAGGGTCAGGCAGGGTCACAACCGAGACTTAAAACACTTAGTCAGGGAGACCACCCCAGATAGGAAGGAAATAGAGGGGATGTTTGGATTACAACTAGACAGGCATTTAGGGATGGGAGACTTCCTGGAGCCAGACACCTGGTGGAGCCTCTCTCTTTCCCTGTCTCTCCTTGTGCTCCCTCATGCTCTCTCTGTCTCTGTATGTCTCCTGTTTCTTTCTCTTTCCCATCTCAGTCTCTGTCTCTATGCCTCTCTCTCCCTCTCCCTCCTTTCTCTCTCTCTCTCTCTAGCCGAGCAGCTAAGAACTTTTGGACTTACCTTAGTGCCAATTCATCCTTTCAGCACAAGGGGGGCAGGGGATAGGGGTGGGATTCTAGTCTGAATCTTATTCTTGCTATCAGGGTGAAAAGGATGGGAACCCTGGGAGGAAGCAATATAGGAGTGTATGTATGCTAGAGGAGGGGAAAGAAATATTTATGAAGCACCTACTATGTGCCAGGAAGGGAAAGAAATATTTGTGAAGCACCTACTATGTGCTGGGCACCATGCTTTATGATTATTACCTCATTTGATCTCCACAGCAACCCTGGGGTGGCAAGTGCTGTTATGATGCCCGTTTTACAGATGAGGAAACAGAGGCAAGCAGCAGTTAAGTGCCTTGTCCAGGGTCTCAGAACTAGTGTCTGAGGCCAGATTTGGACTCAGGTCTTACTGAATCCAGGCCCAGCACTCCCCCTACTGTGTGCCCAGCTGCTTCTGCATAGGCTGAAACACACACTAGATTTGGGGAAAGTAGATTTCCAAGGATTCAGAAGAAAGACAGGTATGACCCCATTATCTAAATTGTGAGAAGCTTAGGAGGGATGGGAAGTGCTCAAGAATGACATTCACAGGACATAGAGGGAATTAATTCCCATTGGGTACTGTCTGAAGAAATGGATGTAGATGAGCTCCCCCAATCAACCTCGGTGTGAAAAACAAAAATTCAGATGGTGGAAGCAAGATCAGGTAATGGCAGATGACTCTAAAGGTGTGGCTTATATTCAGTCTTATAAAAGTAGCATCACAAGTACTAAAAACCACAATTAGCTGAGGATGACAAGGGAAACTGAGAGAAATTTTTTAAATCTTTTTTTTAAAGCTCCATTGGAAGGAAAAGAAGGACCTTTGCTTATGGTGGCTAGACTGCTCAATTCTTTATTTTTGCAAAGAAGACTGACCTTCACACTAGAAATTACAGAAAAAATGACTTACCAGGGAAGTGATGCCAAAGAGAAGTGAGGAGATCCAAGAGAGTCCTTAGCTGAACTTGAGAAACTCAAGTCAGAGCCCTGATGAATTACATCCCCTTCGCTCCCCATTCACACAGGCCCTAAAAAAACTGGTGTGTGTATTTGCTGAACCCTTGATGGTTGTAGTTGAAAGCTTAAGCGAGGAATGATGGCATTGGAGAAGGGCAAATGTCCCAGTTTCCAAAAGGGGAAGAGAAGAGGACTCTAAGCCAGTGAACTCGCCTTTGAATTCTGACAAAATTCTAGAAGGGCTCAGTAGAGAGGCCCTTGGAAGGGGAAGCAGCTTCATCAAGCACAGATTATGAGAGACCAACCCCATTTCCTTTTGGAGACAGGATTACTAACCCGGTAAATAAGGAGAGTGCTATGGATACAGTTCTGGATTTTAATGAAACATTTGGAAAAGTGTCTCGGACCTATTCTTATGGAGAAGATGGAGAAAAGTAGACTAGTCAATCATAGATAGACTCAGGAATGGTTGGATAACCAGATTCAAAGAGCACTTATTAATGGTTCATGGTCTGCAGGGTGAGAGTGCCCTGGTGATGTGTACCATCTCTGGGTTGTTTAACAGGTTTATTGATGGCTTGGCCACGAATCAAACTACATTGGCAGATGGCACAAAATTGGAGGGGATATTTATCAGAGTGGATGACAGTCAGGATTCAAAAGGATGTTAAGATGGAATTCAATAGAAATCAGCCAAGACTACAGAGGGGGAAGAAGCAGCAAAGCCTAGTTCTATCTCACAACTACTCTAACAGAGCTCAAGGAAAATCACTTAATCGAGATTGGGAAATTCAAGGATATTGGATGGAAAATCTCCCCTCAATGAGTCATTTTTTTCTAGCCCATGTCAAGCAAAAGGATGTAGCTGGAGGCCTGGAGTTAGGAAGTCAGAAAGGCCCGTGTAGATCCTCCTTCCAGCTTGGGGACTGGGCTAGGATCACTGATCTGGCACAAAGGGCCCCAAGACTGTGCAACTGACTCCTCTGACCCAGAAGCTGGGTCACAAGTCCAACATGGTTACAGAACAAAGACCAGGAAAAGGAAGACCAGCCAAAAGCTGCTGCTGTTTGGCTCTGACCTCTGATGGAGTTTGCACATTCAGCCCTGGGGCCTAGAGTATGCGGGGCAGCTAGCAGAGACCAAGGCAAGCTTATGTTCTGTCCTTTGGCACCTTCTAGCTAGCTGGCAGGGCCCGGCTAGCAGCAGACTCCAACTCTAGGCCAAGCTAGAGAAGTTTCAGTCAGACCCAAAGTCTTGTCAAGGAGCCTGCAAAATTCAGTCCAGGAAGGTAGTGATCAAATATTCCCCGATGTCAGACTGCTTAGGGCACACTGGAAGTTTGTAGGAGCTAAGCTGCCCCTTATATCCTTAAGGAACACAGAAGTCAATACCAAGCAGGACCCATCAAGGTTCAGGCATCACTTCTGTAAGAGCATAGAGCCTAGCCCTAACACAAACTCTCAGTTCTGGAATTAAGGATAAAAGAATGAGTAAACAAACAAGAACAAAAGACACCCACAGTAAGAGCTGTTATAGAGCCAAGAACTCCCAATAAATGAAATGAGATCTCCTGTGGAAAGAATTTAAAAAGAAAGAACTCCAGAAGAAAGTCTTGGAAGGAGAATGAAGAATGAAAGTACAAAACCTAACTTACAAAATAGATTCTGTGAAAATTAGGATGAATAAAACACAAATGAATGACTTCATGGAACTAGAATATATGTTAGAAGAACACTTAAAGACTTAAAAAAAAAAAGAAAAGGAGAGGAAATATAAGATACTTCCTATCAAAATAACTGACCTGGAAAATAGGTCACTGAGAAAAAAAATCCAAGAATCATTGGACTGCATGAAAGCCAAGACCAAAAAAATTAGTTTGGATGTCATAGCTTAAGAATATCATAAATGAAAACTTTCTAGATCTATTAGAAACAGAAAGCAAAGTGAAAATAGAATTCACTGATCACCTTCTGAAAGAAACTCTAAAATGAAAAGTACCCAGAATGTCATAGCCAAAATCTAGAGTTTCCAAGTTAAAGAAAAAAAAAATGATGCAAGCATCCAGAAAGAAAAAAAAATAGGTCAAATACTATGGAGCTGTCTTCAGAATCACACAACATTTGGTGGCTTCTATACTAAAAGAGAGAAGAAAAACAATATTCCAAAAGGCAAAAATAAAGATTTAGAACAAAGGCCACCTCCCCAGAAAAACAAAAAAGGTAAATACATTTGAGCAAGTAGAAGGGACTAAACCATAATAAAGCATTTGCATGTGACCCCAGGCATTCACTTAATGTTCCTCAGTGTCAATTTCCTCATCTGTAAAATGTAAAATGTAAAACTACCTTCTTCACAGAGTTTTTGGGATGATCAAATGGGGTAAAATGTAAAACTCTGCAAACCTTAAAGTGCTATGTAAATGCGAGTTATTATGGTTATTATTATTGAACAGGGGTAGAAGAAACAAGAGCCCTAATGTTATTGAGGGTCATAGTGGTTGACACAAGGCACAGGAGAGGGTTCGTAATGTTGTGATGCTCTTAGTGTGTGTGTGTGTGTGTGTGTGTGTGTGTGTGTGTAGGGAAACTTGCCATTTCCTATAATCTAGATGAACAGAAGTCTATACAGAAAAAAGGAGAAAGCGGTGGAAGATGAGCTTCGTTTGAACCTCTTTTTCATCTGAATTAGTCAAAGGGCAGAAGCTTTATACACATATGCAGTTTGGTGTAGAAATACATTCAATTTAACACAGAAATAGAGAGGGATGGGGAGATGGGAGCAGGGAAATGGGAGAATACAGGGAAAGGTAAATTCAGAGATAGATTAGTCATAAGCAAAAACAACAAAACAACCTCCAGCCTTGGAGAGTGGATCATGAAGGGGATTTAAAGGAAAAGAAAGAAAGGTTAAGGAACTGTGATTGGTTATTTGGGGAAAGAAGGTGGAAGTAGATTACATAAAGCAAAGTTCACTAGTATATGATCACTGCTCACTCCCCTACTCTTCATGGGAGGAAAAGGCATGAGAAGAGCCTGGATGGAAAAATCCTAACTGTATGTGAATGGGATTAACCCGCCCAAGAAATGGAAGAGGATATCAGAATGGATTGGAAATAAGAATCTCACAATATACTGTTTACAGACACTGGAATCATGCAAATTCACATGGAGTTAAAATAAGGGGTTATTATCCCTCAACTTAGAAAAAAAAGGCAGGTATAGCAATCATGATCTCAGATAAGGCAAATGCAAAATTAGACTTGGTTAAAAGACGTAAACAAGAAAACTACAGGATGCTGAAAGGTATCAAAGACAATGAATTAATATTGACACCAAACATATGAAATTATAGTTTTTCTATTTCTCCCTGAAATTTATTTAGCATAAGTATAGGGTATCAAGAAAACCTTAGTGCAATTTTAAACTTTGAATAACAAAAAACTACACTAAGACTTTTGGGACACCCAATACTTAAAGAAAAAGTTAAATGAGTTTCAGAGAGAAATAGACAGGGAAACTATAATAGTGGAGAATCTCAATGTATCCCTTTCAGACTTAGAGAAAACTAACAAAAAGCTAACAAGAAAGAAATTAAGGATCTGAATGGAAGTTTTAAAAAGTAAGATATACTGGATCTGGACATTACTTAGCATGAATAGAAGACAGTATACATATTTCTCAGTTGTACATGGCACCTTTACAAAAATTAGCTGTGTATTAGGGTATAAAATCATCACAAACAAATGCAGAAAAATAAAAAAAAATTTCTTTGCTAACTACAAAGCAAAAAAAAATTATATTTGTGGAAGAAAGGATTAAAATTTGAGAATAAATAAAACTTAATATTAAAGAATTGGCAGGTCAAAGAACATACTATAGAAACAAGAGATTATCAAGTTAATTTACAACAATAAGGCAACATAGCAAAATTTTTGGGATGGAGCCAAAGCAGTTCATAAGGGAAAATTTATTTCAAATAGAGAAAAACAGATTGATTAAATGGGCTTACAACTAAGAAAAACCCTAGAAAACCAACAAACTAAAAAATTATATTAAAAAGAAATAAAAGAGAAATTCTGAAATTCAATGAATTCTGAATGAGCTCTCAAAATCAACAAAATTGAAAAGAAAAGAACCACTGAATTAATAAACAAAACTAAGAAATTTTTTGAAATGTCAATAAAATAGGTAAATCATTAGCTAATTTTATTTTTAAAAGGAGGAAAACCAAATTAAAAAGAAGAACTAATAACAGCTGTCCACAGACAGCTGGCGGCATAGTACATAAGGTCCTGGAGCCAGAAAGAAGACTTGAGTTAAAATCCAGCCTCAAATACTTACTAGCTATATGACCCTGGGCAAGTCAATTAATATCTGTTTCTCTCAGTTTACTCAACTATAAAATGAGAGTAAAAATAGCACCTACCTCCCAAGATTGTTGTGAGGATCAAACAAAATAAAATTTCTAAAAAGCACTTAGCACAGTTCCCAGCATATAGTAGTTGTTATATAAATACTTATTCCACAACACTTGAAGAGGAAATAAAGGAAAATATTAGAAAATATTTTACCCAACTATATATCAATCAAATCAACAACTTAAATCAAATGGATAAAGATTTACAAAAATATAAAATACCCAGAATTTCAGAACAAAAAACAGATTATTTAAGTAACCAGTGTTGGAGGGGGAGGAGGAGATTAACCAATTCACAAATAAACTCCCAAAGAAGAAATCCCAGGACTAAATGAACTTACAAGTGAATTGTTAAATATTTACAGAAAAATCAGTTCCAACATTACAGACAGTATTCGCAAAAATGAGAACAAAAGGACCAAATTACTTTCAAAATGCAAATAAGAATCCTGCTACGTAAAGCAGGCTGAGTCAAAGCAGAGAAACTGTAAATCAGTAGCCCTAGTGCAAAAAAATATATGTGAGTGTGTGTATGTATGTATATATACACATATATGGTATACATACGTACATATATATATATGTAAATATATATATATATATATATATATATACATACATAGAGAGAGAGAGAGAGAGAGTTCAAAAACATACCAAAAAGATAATATACCATAACTAGCTTGGATTTATACCAGAAATGCAGAGCTGGTTCAATAGTAGGAAAGCTATAAATATAAAAGACCATATCAAAATAAGTACAACAAAATCAAAATCATATGATTATATCAAAAGAGGCAGGGAAAAAATCTTTGACAAAATATGAGTTTATTAATACCCATTTCTTTTCAGAACATAAAAATGCACAAGAATAAATAGACCTTTCCTTGATAGAGTAAATAGTTTCTATTAAAAATTGAGCCAGTGTTACAAATAACCAGGATAAACTAGAAGTCTTTCCAATAAAATCAGGGGTAAAGCAAAGATGTCTATTATCACTACTATTATTTAATACCGTACTAGAAATGCTAGATAAGAGAGGAAAAAGAAATTGAGGGAATAACAACAGACAAGGGGGAACCTAGTCACTTTTTGTAGATGATATGATTACTTATTTAGAGGATCCTAGAGAATCAAATAAAAGTTTATTGAAAATAATAACCAGCAAAATGGAAGGATGCAAAATAAATCTGCACTTGTCATCAATATCTCCATGTATTGTCAACAAAACCCAGCAGTAAGGGATTAGACAGAGAAATTCCATTTCAAATAACTGTAGAATTTATTCTTTTTAAAACTTTGATTCTACTCACCAAAACATACAGGGATGATATGAAAATAATTAGAAACCTCTCAGGGAAATAAAGGCAAACCTAAATAACTGGAGATATATTAGTTGTTCAAGTAAACTGAGACAATATAATAAAAATGACAACACTGTCCAAATTAATGTGTTTATTCATTGCTAAACCAATCAAACTACCAAATGATTATTTGACAAAACTAGAAAATGTAGTAAAATCCATACGGAAACAAAAATATTCAAGATACTCAAGGTAAATAATGAAAAAATGAGAAAGAAGGCGACCTAGGTCTCAAACTATACTACAAATCAGTAATCAAAATTATTTGGTACTGGTCAAAAAATAGGAAGATGGACAGTGGAACAGATTAGGTACACAACACGTAGAAGCAAACGAATGTAATAACCTTGTGTTTGAGGAACCCAAAGATCCCAGCTCTTGAGGTAAAGACTCACTGTTTGACAGAAACTGCTGGGAAAACTGGAGAGCAGTCTGGCAGAAATTAGGATTAGATCAATACCTCATACCAGATACCAAGACAATCTACAAACAGATTCATAACCTAGATATAAAAGGTCATATCATGTGCAAATTGAGGAACAAAGAAGATATTACCTTTATGATTTATGGAAAGGGAAGTGTTTGTGATCAAACAAAGGATAGAGAGATCCATAAAAGATAAAATAGATATTTTTGATTATGCAATATAAAAAAGTTTTTGCACAAATAAAACTAATTCAATCTAATGATAGAAGGGAAACAATTAACTGGGAAATTTTTTCTGTAGTTTCTCTAAAATGAAAATTTCTAAGATTTCTATTATTTCTATTACTCTAAGATAAAAATAAGGGGCTGGTTTAATGGTAAGAGTCATCCCCCAATTTATAAATGATCTAAGGATCTGAAAAGGTAGTTTGCTAAAGAAGAAACTCACAACTATCCATAACTATATTTAAAAAAATGATCCAAATGACAAATAATTAGATGCAAATTAAATGCAAATCAAAGCAATTCGAGAAACTCACACCCTTCAGATTGGCAATGATGACAAAACAGGAAAATGACCAATATTAGAGGGGCTATGGGAACAGGCACATTGATGCACTATTGATAGAGCTATGAATTGGTCTGCACATTCTGGAAAGCAATGTGGAACTATGCCCCACGAAGTCACTAAATTTGGCATACCTTTTGACCCAACAATACTACTGGTGACTTTGCACAGGCCTCTCTCTCGAGCTCAAATCAATTGTAAGTCATGTCATCACCTCTCTGATGTCATAATCCTCTTTGAGAAGGAAGGATAAACCACACACAACCACAACTACTATAGGTCCATATCCCAATTAGATTTTTTTTTAAAAGAGGAAAAGGACTCATATGTACAAAAATATTTATAGCAACTTTTTCTGTAGTGGTAAAGAACTAGAAACTAAGGGAGTACCCATCTAGTGGTGAATGGCTGAATAAATTGTTGGAATAATAATGTGATGTAAAAAATTATGAAAGGAGTGATTTCAGAGAAACCTGGGAAGATTTGTATGAATTGATGCAAAGTGAAGTAAGTAGACCCAGGAGAACAATTTATACAATAACAACAGCACTCTAGAGACAAACAAACAACTTGGAAAGACTTAAGGACTTTGATTAATGTAATGACCAACCAATCTTCAAGATGATCAATAAGGAAGCATGTTACCCATCTCCTAAAAAAGAGGTGATGAGACAGAGAGGAAATACACATTTTTTAATATGGCCAATGTGTGATTTTGTTGCGCTTGGCTGTATGTTGATTACAAAGGTTTTGTTTTTCTTTCTTTTAATTTTTTTTTTTTTGTGGAGGAAGGAGAGAAAATTAATTCTTGTTAATAAAAAAAAAAACCCAAAAGTTACAAGAAAAAGAGAAATTCAATAGGGGATAAATTTAAAGCTTTGCACATGGGTACCAATAAATCAGTTCCACAAGAATAAAATATTCTGAAAGAGATCTGGGGTTTTTAGTGGACCACAAGCTCCACATGAGTCAGCAACACAGTATGGCAGCCAAAAAAAAAAAAAAAGCTCCCATAAACTTGGGCTACATTAAAAGGGCCATGACTTTCAGGAACAGTTGGGTGATAGTGCCATTGTGCTCTGTCCTTTTCAGACCTCATTTGGAGTATTGTGCTCAGTTCTGGGTGCCATGGTTGAAGAAGGACATTTGTAAGCTGGTGAGTCCCAGAGACAGAAAATCAGCATAGCCTTTGTCTTATGGGGATGGGGAAGGAATTAGGGATGTTTAGACTGAAGAAGATTAGACTGGGGTGGGCAGGGCGGGGGCGGGGGGGGGGGTAGGGACAGAGTGTGAAGTTGTTGAATAGGGGAGGTAGTATACCTGGCTCCAAAAGGTAGAACCAGAAGCAAAAGGAGGGATTTGGGAAGAGAAAAAAATAGGTTGGCTGTCAGGAAAACCTTCCCAATAATCAGGACTGTCCCAAGTGGAACAGATCACTAGGGAGTGCCACAGTACACAGAGCCCTGGGCCTGGAGTCAGGAAGACTCATCTTCCTGAGTTCAAATCCGGCCTCAGACATTTACTAGCTGTATGACCCTGGGCAGGTCACTTAACTTGTTTGTCCCAGCTTCCTCATCTTTAAATGAGCCGGAGAAGGAAAAGGCAAACTATTCCAGTATCTTTGCCAAGGAAACCCCAAACTGGGTCATGGATGGTTGGACACGAGTGAAAAACAAGAAAAGGTGAACGGGCTTCCCCTCCTTGTAGAGGCTGCGCCACCACTTTTCAGACACACTATAGTTGGTGTTCCTTCGGTGTACAGGTTGGACTGGGGTCTGCTGAGTCCCTTTCGACTCTCGAATTCTGTGGTTGTGGGAGAGAGGAGGCCTCTTGGATGACAGACCCAGATTTCAGAATCATCATTTTCAGAGGTCAAATAGACCTCGGATCTAAATGAATGTTGCTGAATTGAACTAGACTAAGCCGGACTGAATCCTCTTGGTATATTTAGATGGAGGAGCAAGGCCGGGAGAGGGGAGAGATCTTGTTCAGAGTCACAAAGTGGGTCAACAATTCCACAATGTCAACAGGTGAAGGGCTTTTCCAGACCTGAATTCAACCTTTTCATTTGACAAAGAAGGAAACCAAGGCCTGCAGAAGCCCAGGGCCTTGTCCAGAGTGACACAAAATGACCGGGCTAGTGTGGCCATCCGTAGACATCTACAGAAATTAGTACAGACTGGGGCAGACAGCTCCCCAAGGTCCAGCATTCTGAACTTGCCCCACCCCCATTCCAGGCCCCTGATGCTCAAAAGAGGAATATTTAGGCCAAAACTGAAGTCTGCCTTCACACGCCAGTAACCTCTCTGAGGCAGGAGAGGCTGGAAGCAGAAATAGCTTCAAAATGGGTTCACAGAGAGCAGATCCAAAATGGGTTATTAAAGGAGCCTGGGATGCAGGGGGCCATCGGTCCCTTCCTGCCTTCTTCCCTGTCTCCCTCCACCACCCAGCCTCATGCCTGCCTCCATTTGGTGCCTGGCTTGGGCAGGCTGGAGCTGGGCTCCTGGGTACACAGGACCCCCTCCCACTCCTGTGCCCAAGGCCTGGGGTGGCTGAAAGCCCCTGTCTCTGTGCATGGGTGGGCCAAGGTACAGGGGGAAGAGGTTACAGGAACCTGGACAAGCAGCATGGAGGGGTCCAGATGATTGATTTCAAGAGAGAGGACCTGGTTTCAACCTGGCTTTGCTATCAACTCCCCAGTGTCTATGGGAAAAGCAGAGGACACGAGCTCCTGATCTGCAAGCCAGGAGATTGGACTGGGTAAACCCTCTGGTCTTTTCCAGCTGTGATCTTATTGGCCGGTCCAAAAGAGCTCTCATCCCCATGCCCACCTTCAAGAGCAGCGCTTAACTGACGCAACCCCCTCTTCCTGTAGCCCAGACCATGGGGGCCTGAGGATGAGCGCACGTTTTCATCAGAGAGAGATGCTGGTAGACTTCTGGTCTAAGAAGGCAGAAGCCCTCAGAAGCCTGGGGCCAAATCCTGGTCCTGCCATTTCCTCCCTGGGTGACCTATTTCTTGCTCTGGGCCACTTCTGTCCAAGGAAGGGGCTGGGCTCAACTGTCTTTTGGGTCTCTTCCAATGCTAAGTCCTACCACACTGAGACTTCAGGCCTCTGAGGGGGCCTCAATGGCCTTTGGGGAAGCAGTATGGACAGAGCACTGGACCTGGAGTCAGGAAGACCTGAGTTCAAATGTGACCCTGAGCAGGTCAGTTTGCCACTCTTTTCCTCAGTTTCCTCATCTGTAAAATGGGAATAAAAACAGCACCTACCTCCCCAGATTGTGAGGATCAAATGAGATAGTTATAATATATAATATATATATATACATAGTATATATAATATATAAATAAATATAATGTTATAAATAAATATTATTCAGAGGGAGGATATTACTGCTCTTGTGGCCAGGGCTTGGCACAGTTAGTCCTAGTGAGGGGAAGTTCAGAAGAGGCAGATTTCAACTGGCATTTCTCCTAGCAATCACCATGGAGACCATGAGAGCCAGGGTTTGTTCCAAAAGAGGTTGTGACCTCTTGTTGGGGGACATGTCAGAGCAGGCTTTTGGGTCTGAGGACCAAACAAAGTCCCTGGACTTTTCAGATCTGCCCCTTGAACCTCTGAAATTCCAAGGTAAATATAACGATGCCATGTCATTGAGGGTCAGCTGCGGTCCCTTTGGCCTGGGACAACAAGAGACCAAATGTCCCTGGGTCTTGGGAAACAAAATAACCTAAGGGGAGCAACCAAACAACAAAGAAGGGCGTTAGTGAGAGAGAGAAGGATCTTGTTGCATGGAGCAGAATTCTTCATGAGAAAGCTCCCTTGTGGGGTTCCGCCCACCATGGTGCGTGGGAGCTGTCCAGGGCTGTAATGGTGAGCCTGTTCCTCAGTGGGACCTTGGATCAATTCCTTCCTCCAAATGGGCTCACGAAGGGTCAGACTGAAAAAGCCACTGACCTGGAGAGATTCTTTGCTTCCTCCCATGTAGAATGAAAGGACTGGACTAGATAGATGGCCATGAGAGCAATTTTAGAACTCCCTTAGGTGGACTGAATGAATGGCCTCTGGATGGAGCTACTTAAATCGGGAAACAAAATTGACTGGGTGACAAGTTCTTCAAATAAGCCTGATCCCCTAAGACATCTCTCCAAAATTGGAGCTCCCAGGATTGTCATAGGTGGCCTGGTCAGTCAAGGTTTGCCATTTCCTTCTCCAGCTCACTTTATAGATTAAGGAAACTGAGACAAACAGGGTTAAGTGACTTGCCCAAAATCACAAGAGGTCTTCCTGACTTTACGCCTGGCACTCTATCCACTAAGCCACCTAGCTGCCCATGAGTCTGTTGAGGGCCCACGAGTTCAGTCTTAGCAGAAGGACTAAGCTGGAGAAGAAGCCTAGAAGGCACATTGATCATCTGAGGGGCAGTAAAGATGCTGAGAGGGAGGCCTGACTCTCTATGGTCATCGAAGGAACTTGAAAGGTACATCTTGGAGGAAGGAAGAGCTTGTGTGGGTTTGGGGAAGGCCTTCTAAAGCCTT
This sequence comes from Phalanger gymnotis, assembly GCA_028646595.1. Taxonomy (NCBI): domain Eukaryota; kingdom Metazoa; phylum Chordata; class Mammalia; order Diprotodontia; family Phalangeridae; genus Phalanger; species Phalanger gymnotis. The sequence goes on along the minus strand of CM053622.1, from coordinate 809,814,028 downwards.
CAAGGACTTTCAGAGGTACAAAATGGAAGGAGAATCAGGGGGCCAGCTTTTACCTCTCACACAGTAGGTGCTTCATAAATGCTTGTTGGCTGACTGACTGAGAACCTGGCCAGGGTGAGGGGAGGGGGGAACTAAGAGATCACAAGTTAACAGAGAAGGAGAGGAATAAAAAAAAAAGTCACAGGGACATTATGGGGGAGGAATCACCCATCCCAAAGGAAGAGATTGTAGGTGGAAACCAGAGATCATGGAAAGGAGCAGCTGAGACAGGGAAAGGACGGTAGGTAGAGATCAGAGTGAAGAAATGGAAAATAGTGAAGTGATCGGAGGGTGGAACCATGAACCATGGAGGGAGTGGGACACTTTCAAAGGGTAAGAGGGTAGGGCAGATTTTTCTGGAATCTGGGAGAGATCAGGAGGACAGACCAGTGATCATAGAGGAAGAGACCACCAGTGGAAACCCCTGAGAGATCCCAGAGAGATCAGAAAAGGGAATCTGAGATAACAAAGAGAAGGGAGTGGGGTGGGGCTGGGGAGGATGGAAAGAAGGAAGGAAGGATGGATAGATGGCTGGACAATGAAGAAAGGATTTCTTGCCCCGAGAAGTGGGAGGGAGGGAAGAACCAGAGATGCCAGAGAGATAAGGGCGGGGATCACCACTACAAGTCAGAGATCAAAGATCAGATAAGGGAAAGAACCAAGGGTTCTGGAGGAATGGGGGGAGGACTCCATTCTCCTGAGGAGATCTGGGGAAGAGATTGGGGAAGGCTCCCATCCCAGGGCTGCTGCTGCTGCTTTCTTGGTTACCTGCACCCATTCCTTACATGATATATCCCTGTCCTTCCCCCTGCCCTGCCTCCAGAAGCTGAGGGCAGAGAGGGGTTTTATCTGTGTATTCTTAGTGCCAGAGCCCTATGCAGGCATTTAAGAGATGTTAATTACTTAAAGAGCTCCTGGGGAGAAAGGCGAGAGAAGGAATCAGGGCTTACAAAAGATCAGAAGGTGATGGCAGAGATTGGAGAGTGAAATCAAATATAGTGAAGGGTCAGAGAAAGGATCCAAGATTGTTGGGAAAAATCAGAGCTCACAGAAGACACAGATGACAGGAATCAAAATCATGGAAAGATCATGGTTGGGAGAAGTCAGGTGATGGCATGGGGGCATGGGGGGAAGTGCAGAGAATCAGATAGGGAGACAGAAGGCAAAAATGATGCACCACAAGCACTCAGGAGGAGGAGTCAGCTATCATGGAGAGATTCCAAGTGGTATGGGGTGGCTAGAAATCAGGAGGACCTGGGTTCAAATCCTACAGCGGACACCAGTTACTCTCTGGTGTGGCCTTCCTTCCTTTTCCTGTCACCTGTACAACTAGAGAGATGGCCTGGGAAGTTCCTTCCTGCCCTCTCTCAATCCCTAAACCTAAGATCTCGGAGGAAGGGACAGGATGGTGGAGATACAGACGGAAGGAATCAGAGATGATGGAGCAGTTAGGGTGAGAAATCAGAGACTTTTGCCCAGAGATCAAGAAAAGGTCAAAGGGAGCAAAGAGAAATAATGGAGAGATTGGGGGAGACATTGGAAATTGTGGGTAGAATGAGATCTACTCATTTGTGAAATGAGCATTTTAGTCTGGATTCTCCCTAAAGGTTTACTCCTGCTCAAAAACCCATGATTTTCTAGAAGCTGAAGGAACTGTGGTGGGAGAAACTGAGGGGCTGTGTGGGGAACAAGAGGCAGAAAAGGAGCCTTGGGTCTTGGTGACCCATAGACATGGCCTCGGTAAAAGTAGTGAGACTGAATGGAGGAATGAGAGATTCAAGTCAATTCAGGCAACAAATAACTGGCCCCGTGGGCACTAGGGACCTGAAGACCCTTGGGGAGATCTTGGGAAGAGAGGCAAGAATGGGGAGGACGGGGAGGGATGGGCAGAGAGAAGTCAGGACAGAGCCAGGAATGAAGAGTGTGGCTAGAGCTTCACGGAAGCCTGAGACAGGCACACATTGTCCTGGGGAAGCCCGAAGGACGAAGGGAGCAGTGAGGGTAGGGACCCTGGGACCGGAGGACAGACCAGAGCTTTGAGTTGTCTCAGGCCCCTAGCCCAGAAGCCCTTCTTTCCCCTTTCCCAGCTCTCACCTCATTTTGGTAGGCTGCATGAGAAGGTCCGAGAACTGGGACATCATAGTTCCTTCCATGGTGGAGGGGATCCCCACTGGCCGACAGAGGGAGGGCAGTGGCACGGCCAGCACTCAGCACGTCTGCTGTTCCCCAGGAGGGCCAAGTGCAGGATTCCTCCCTCTTCCCTGGCTGCCCAATACTGCTTGAACTCAGGGCGGGGTAGGGCTCAGCCGGTTCCTCTGGCTGCTACCCACGCCGTGCCCCGCCCCTGGGCACCTCCAGGGAGGGGCTGGGTATCTCTGAACTGTGCAGAGATGGGGGTGGAGGGGGAGAGACCAGATGGGCACAGGCACCCAACCCCCAAGCCTGTGCGCCTCCTAGGACCCCAGGCCTCCCCTCTCCTCAGAAAGACAGCCCTCCCAACCAACACTCTCCTCAGGGCCCCAGGGCTCTGGCTCTCTCCTCTGCCCCTCCCCACCCTACACTCTACTCCAGTTAGCCTACCCTTTCCAGAGCCATCCCACCTTTGGAGGGATGCACCTTAACCTGGACTTGGAGTCAAGAAGACCCGAGTTCAAATCTGACCTCAGATACTTTGTGACCTTGGACACAGAGTCTGCCTCAGTTTCCCCATCTATCGAGTAAATGTGATAATAAGATCTGCCTCCCAGTGCTATTGGGAGGATCAGAGGAGATAATATTTGTAAGTACTCTGCATAAATGCTGCTATTATGGAGGAATCCCTGAGACCTCTGACAGACATTCTGGGGAGCGGGGCTTCTAGAATCTTGAGGAATCAACGGGGGCACTTGGGGTAATGGAGGAAGGACCCAGGTGTCAGGACGCCAGGCACCAAACACTTCCCTCCCTGCCCCGGGGCCTGGGCCCTGTGCCCTGCGCCCTCTCAGTTAGTCAGCTGGCCCTCCCTCTCTGTTTCCCTGTTCTCTGACTCCATCAACCTCCCTTCAAGTCTCCTCCCCATCCTCCCCCAGTCTGGAATCTCCTAAACATAAGGGCAGGAGGGGAAACCGAGGCACAGGGAACACATGGGTCTGTGCTGCAAAGTAAGTCACGGACCTCACTGTATCCAAGTTCCCAGTTCCCTGAGGGAGCCCCAAGACTTCTTTCTATGAGAGTGGAAGAAGCCGGATCCCCGAAGGAAGTGGGAAGGGGGGGCGCGGTTGGAGCTGGGAGCTTGAAGGCTGGGCTTCCAGGGTGGAGAAAGAGGAGGGAGCAGAGTGGGGGAGCCAGGCTGAGGAAATAGAGAGAATCTGGGCTCGCTAGAGGAGACACATTAGGGTGGGGACAGGCCCTCTAACCCCATGCATCTCAGTGTCCTAGTGAATGCATTGCCTCCTCCCTCTGTGCCGCCCTGAAGGCCAGCTCCAGGCGAGGTTGCACAAAGACCTAGGAAGTGCAGCCAGCCCTCCAAAAGCCTGGGGGAAGGGAGCCCGGGCACCCAGGCATCTGCTTTCTCAGTGCCCCCTCCCCCAGTCTTGGATCCCTAAGGGGACAAATGTATGGAGTCATCTCCTCCCACTCAGTGCTTAGACTTTCAGATGAGGTCACAGGTCCAGGGCTTGCCTCTGTCCTGCCGAATCCTTCGGCCTCTGGCCCTCCCCATGAGCCATTAATTGTCCATCCCAGGATGCAGGAGGTGGGCTGGAACCAGGGATTGGCAGGCTCCTGGGTCGCTGCTGGAGCTAGCTAGCCAGGGCTGGCAGCCAGGATCTCCAGGATTCGGGGGAGGTGGGACAGGGTCCAGATGCCCTAGTGAGTGCCCAGGTTGGGGAGGCCTGAAGGTAGGCCTCCTCCACCCTGGCAGGTGGTCCTAATCTGGGAGTGCATCAAGGGGTGTGGGCCCTTGCAGAAACCTTGCTCCCAGCTCCCCACCCCTATTACTCCATCCTCTAGGTGGATCCTGCCTCAGGCTCGATACTGGGCCTGCCCCAAGCCACACCCCAGATGCTGCTCTGCCTGCTGGATGCCTGGACTGTGGGCTCCCTAGGGTGGGGTGGGGAGTGGTGCTGAGGAGGGGCTGACACACAGGTTCTCAAGGGGAAGGAAAGCCTACACTTTGTCACTTCCCCTGTCCCTGTCACCACACTCTCTCAACTACTCCAAGACCTCATCCTCCCATCCCGTCCTAGCCTCCATTCCCAGCCTTCTCCTGTCACTGGGATCTTTCAACCTCCTCCTGGATAAGAGTCATCCCTGGCCCAGTGTCTGGGCCCCTTCCTCCCGAGTCTTTAGTTTTTTTCTCTAGAAAGGAAGGTGCTTGGCCTAAGCCCCCCTCTTTGGGGAGATGCTGTGCTTGACTCTAGGTCATCTTGACACCCATGATCCACCCATCTACCAAATGATCCAGCCATTCCTTCGTTAATCCGTTGAAGCTCGTTGAAGGTTTTACTAAAGCACCCGCTATGTGCCCGTATTCACTTCCATCTTTACATCGCCCCATTCCTGATGTGGAATAGGTTTCTGAGAGATATTTGTTGATCAACCTCATCTCATAGCCTGGGAAAGCAGAAGGACTGCAAGATTCAGAGTCCAAAGACCTTGCTTGGGGTCCCTGTCTGCTACCCGTAAATTGCAGACTCCGTCAACTACGAAATCCTTCAATCTCTCCATATTTTGTGCCTCCGGATGTCTCTCAGACCTCCCCTCATCCCTGTCTTTCTGAGCCTACAGATCTGCTGTCTTCGCCTGAGTAGGGACCTGGAGACCTCGGGACTTTTCAGACTGCCCCTCTCCCATAGCCTTTCTCCTGCTAGAGGAAGTTGGAGGCTTGGGTTTGGCTCCCAGCCCTCCCCTCTGCCCCCTGGGTAACCTTGGGCAAAGTGGCTCAGCCCCTCCAGATGAACGGCTTGGACGGGAGGACTCCTGGAGGCTCCAAATCCGATAATACCTGCTGTTCCTACAGCGTGGTACAGACGTGATCTCATCCGAGACTCACAACCCTCCTGAGAGATGGGTGCTATTATTATCACCCTGGTTTTACAGATGAGGAAACGGAGGCCCCAAGGCTTGCCTAAAGTCACATGGTTAGGGAAGGTCAGCAGGTCCACGGACCTGCCTTCTGTCTAGCCCTCTCCTCTGCCTGACTTTCCACATCACCCCAGAAGCAAAGTCCTTAGTCCTTTAAAAGATCCTATTTCATGAGTGGGGGACTCAGAGAGGGGCTGGCCCTGAACCCCAGGTCACAGAGGCAGACAGAGAGCAGAGTCTATCCCGTCATGACAACTGTTAAACCTGAAAGTTTGTCTGAAGGAGGCAAACAAGCTAGGTGATAGAAAAATTCCTCTTATTTATTTATCCATTCATTCTCTTTAAACATAGCAGACAGACATGATCATGGATTGAGCCAGACAGAGTCTGACTGACTTGTACAGAGGAATGAATAGGTTTTATATTTTTTAGAACAATCACAATTCAGCATGGTACTCAATTTGATAATCCCCATGTATGTTTAACGCAAGACAAGGATTTCCCTTAACGGAATAGGGTTGTAAAGAATGTTGACAAAGGTCAGTTAAAAATACAGCCCAGCATCTCTGTGTCTCATTAACATTCCATAACATAGTATACACATGTAGAATATTAAGCGAGGTAGTCTTTCTTGGGCTTAGTCTCTTCCTTTGATGGCTAACAGGGGAAAGAATGTCCTTAGGTCAGTCTGATCTGGCCTTGTTGACAGAGGTAAGGGTATTTCCTGAGCAAACTTTAGAGAAGAAGAAGCCCGGGGCCTGGATCTTCTGGTTACTCATTAATTCAGGCTCTGGGGCTGGTTGAAATTAAAAATGATATAAGATGGTTTAAAATGTTCCACACAACCCAACCAGCTGGAATGCCACTCCTGTTGTGGGCCAAGCCCTCTGTCACGGCCCCAGGAGGCAACGGCCTGGTTGGGCCTTATTTGGGGTGGAGGGGCAGTTTACAAGGAAGAGGGATGCAATTGAGGGGGCAGCCTTTGCCCCCTCCTTTTATCTCTGGCCGGGAGATGTTAGAGCCACCCCCCTCCCCCAACACTCCTTTCTGGTCCCATTCGCATTTCTGCAGCAATGAGAAGCTTGAGGAGCACTATCATGGCCAGCCCAGGCAGGGACAGAGGAGGAGACTGAAGTTCCCAGAGACACCCTGGTGTGGCCCTGGCCACCCACAAGGGAAAGCAGCTGCGGAGGCTCTCTGCTGGTTCCCAGGAGCTCTGGGCCCCATGCCTCCAGGTGACGGCTGCTCCCCTGGCCAGTCTGTGGCCCCCAGGCCCTTGCTTTGAGCTTCCTGCTGTCTCTCCAGCCTTGGTTCTCTCTCCTTTGCTTCTTGGGCTCTCTGTCTCTTTAGGCCTCAGGCCCCAGGAGCACTTATTAAGGGCTGACTATGGGCTAAGTGCTTTTAGAAAGATCATCTTATCTGGCACCCCTCGATGATCCTGCCAGCTAGACACTGCTATTATGCCTCTTTTACAGATGGGTAAACTGAGGCAGACATTGGTGAAGTGACTTGCCCAGGGTCACACCGCTAGTAAGTGTATGAGCCTGGATTTGAACTCAGGTCTTCCTGACTCTGGGCTGGCCACTGTGCCACCTTGCTCAGTTACTTGGGATTAGATCCCAGATTGTGGTAATACCCTTTTTGGGGACCCCAGGCAAATACCTTCCTTCTTTGGGGCTTCTGTTTCCTCCTTTGAAAATTTTGGAAGGTTTGGTTTCTAGGGGCCCACTGCTCCATCCCCTGGTGCCTTGGCACCAGCCAGCCATGGGCAAGGCAGTCAGCCTCCCTTACCTGGGGAAAGAAGGGGGCTTGGGAAGGGCAGCTTCCAGGGCCTTCTACATTATCCCCACCTGAAAAGGTTCCACTCTCCCTGGCTCCTTCTCCTATTTCCCTTTTCCTTCCTCCCATTTCCTTCCCCTATACTAGAGACTTTGGGCTTTGCTTAGAACAATCTGAAGCCCTGGAGAGATATTGGGGCAGCATGGAGCATGCTGGACAGGCAGAAGGGCCTGAGATCAGATTCTTCTTTAGCTGAGTCACTCAGTCTCACTCTGACTCAATTTCCTCATTTGTAAAATGAGAAAGGCTTAAAGCCCTCTCTATAAATGCCCTATTATCACTAATTATCATTAATCTTTTCCTCCTTCTCTCCCCGCCCCCCTCTCTCTCTCCCTCCTCAGTCTGTCTCTGTCTGTGTCTCTTTCTCTCTCTGTCTCTCTCTTGTGGAACATTTTATATCATTTTTGTGATTTCAATCAAGGGCCAGGGCCTGGATTAATGATCAGCTGGACCTGGGCTTCTTTGTTCTCTAAGTTGGCTCAGACAATATCTTTTCTCTGTCAACAAGGCCAGATCCAGCTGACCTAAGAACATTCTTTTCCCCGTTAACCATTAGGGGATGAGACCCTAATCCTGAGAGACTACCTTGCTTAATATTCTACGGGTATATACTTCAGCTGACCCTTGTCAACACTCTTATTGTATTTACAAATCTATTCCATTGAGGAAAATCCTCTTCTTGTATCATGGTTAAGCATACATGGGGATCATAAAAGTGAGGTAACACAGGCTTGTTGAGTCCACTAAAAATAATGTATATAAGTTTTCTCATTTCTTTGCTCAGACAGCCAGAGCTTATGCTCTGACTCCTTGTACGTACAAGTAAGCTAGCTTAGCTATGCTTTGAGAAAATAGTAAACAACATGGATTTTTCTATCACCTAGCTTGTTTGCTTTCTTCAACCAAACTTTCAGGTTTAACACTGTCTCTCTGTCTCTCCCTCCTTCCCTCCCCCCTCTCTCTCCCTCCTCAGTCTATCTGTGTGTGTGTGTGTCTGTCTCTCTCTCTCTCCCCCTTTTTCTCCCTCCCTCCTTCTCTCTCTGTCCCCCTCCCTCCCCCTCTCCCTCCTTCCCTCTCTTCCTTTCTTTCTCTTTCTCTCTCTCCTCTCCCTGTCTCTGTGTCTCCTCGTCTCTCTCCGACTTTCTTTGGCTTGGCTTCTCTCAGTCTGGGTTCTTAGTTTCCATCAGTCTTTGCTCTCCCCAGTATGGGTCTCTGTCGCCCCCTCCTCTCAAAGTCTTCTCTGGTCTCTTTCCCTTTCTGCCTCTCCCTTCATCTCTTAGGGTCTGTCTCTGGGGCCTCTCGCCCTCCGTTCTTTCTCTCCCTTTCTCCCACTCACTGGCTCCCACAGAACTCCCCCCCCCCCACCGCAGGGCTGACGGTGTAGTGGCAGAGGGGGTGGGGGCCTGAGGGAGGAGGGCTCTGGGCTGCAGTGACAGGAGCCTGCCCGGTGACTGGTGACGTCATAGAGCCTTAGCTGGGCCTGATTGGTCCTAGCTCCTGCGGAGAACAGAAGGCAAGCAGCCCGGGGCAAGGTTGCGGATTTGGCCCGCGCCTCTCTTCCAAAGGCCCCCGGGGCTGGGAGAATGGGAGAAGCTGTTCAAAGGATATTGGCGTTGTGGGAGACCGGAGGGCAGGAGGGCAAGGAAGTGCCTTAGCTCCTTTGGTTCGGGGATCTTTTTTTCAGGGGTGAAAAATGAGTGCCATCTGGAAAAGGGACTTTCCCAAGCTCACTTCTTTGTTTTGGCTTTCGTTCTGGAAGAGGACCATGCCATCAGGGAAATGATGACATGACTTGCGGTTGACTTTGATTTGAGTGAGGGAGGGCTGTGCGAGGTCACCAGCCTCACTTTCTCCTCCAGAGCCATCTGGGTCCAGTGGCCTGATATTCACCAGGATGACTGGAGATGGCCCAGGATGCATTGGGACACCCTGGCCCTTTTGGGCTAAGGTCTTTTCAGGTTCTTACTTCAAGTCAGGTAATGCCATTCAGTGAAGAGGCCTCTTTAAAAAGTTAATCCAGGGATGGCCCCTTTCATCAAAATTCAAAAAAGAAAAAAAAATCAAACCGGGAGGGGAAGACCCTAAAGGTTCCTAGCCAAAAGAGGAACAGTTACTATTTGGTATTTACATTCACTCTGTGCTAGGAGGGCAGGAACCTGTAAGTCCTCCCTATGAGCTCCCTATGAGAGGGAACTGGGTTTAAGGCTTGGTTTTTGAGAAAGAAATCTAGCCAGTAACCCCGAAGTTAGGGAGGCAGCCTTCGGCCATCAAAATGGAGCTTGGAGGCCGAGGCGGAGGCTACTCATGGCTTGTGTTTGTTCTTCTTTCCCTCCCTCATTCAGATCAAATTCAAGAGCACGTCATGTCATCAAGGTCACACAGTGATTCTGGAATGATAGACCATGGTCCTGCTAGAAGGCTTCGTGTTCCCTTAGCCTACTTCCCTCTCCTCAAAATAGGAGTATTGGACTCATCAGTCTCAGAGGATTCCTAAAGGTTTTCCCAGTCCTAACTCCTAGAAATGTCTGCCATTCTCCAGTTTGTTTAGGGACCCTGGTATTAGCAGGTCTTAAGAGGCAGAAGAAGGCAGCCATCCACCTCTTGCTTCTGCCCTGGATGTCCTTGAGGGCTGCCTAACTTGGTATCTCTTGGCTGTCACCTTTGTGGATATCACCTTCAGAGCCTCTCCCTGGCTCAGTGGTCCCCACGTGATCTGTGCCCCAGGTCCTCAGGAGGCATCTCTGCTGAAGTCCATCACACCAATTCCTACTCCCCTCCCGCCCTCCAGCTTTCCCCTTTCCTCTGGGACGTGGGTGTCTAAAATTCTGAATCACAGGCTCTCGAAAGTTGGCGGGGTCCCTTACATCCCCTAATGGGAGCTGGGACTTCTGCTTGAGAGGCACGAATGTGGGGCAAAGCGGGCTGCTTCAAAGGCCTCCAAGACCTCTTTTGAGCCCACAGGGCTCAGTCTCCTGACGGTGGTATCAACATGAGAAGCCCCCGAGACCGTGGCCAGCCTTTGTCTGCCCTCCCCAGGAACATCTCCAGCCGCTACAGGGCAGCTCTCAGAGTGAGATCCTGCCTCACGTCCAGCCTAAATCCGCCTGACTTTCTGCTTCTCCCCTTAGCTCCTGGGTCTGTCTATAAGGACCAGGAAGATCGATCTGATCCCTCTAAATGAGAGGGCCCGTGGAGCGATGTTTCTCCTTTAAGAGGCAGTCTTATGGACTAGAGTCCTCTCAGTTCAGCAAGTCAAGTCAAGAAGCATTCATTAAACTCCTACTAAGTGCTAGGCACTAGGCTAAGCCCCACGAGAAGCTCCCGATCTAACTGGGAGTCTAACAGCCAATGGCTATGAACAAACACTATATAGACAGACTAGATTGCAGATAATGAGAGGGAAGGCACTAGAATTAAGGGAGATCAGAAACGGCTTCGTGCAGAAGTCTTGTGCATGGGCACAGTCAGAGCAAATGCCCAGAGGCAGGAAATGGAGACTCTTGTAAGGAACAGACAGGGGGCCAGAGTCACTGAATCACAGAATATTTAGGGGAGCATAAAGTGTAAACTGGGCAGGGACTTCTCCAAGGCTCAGTTCCCCTCCAACCCCCATATAAAGTGATGAGGCTGAAGTCCATGGTGGCTAAGGTTCCTTCTGCCTTTGATGTTGTACTAGTTGGCATGAGCCATCAACTGCTTCTGATAAGCTCTCTGACCTCACAGGAAGTAAGTCCCTTTCCCTCTCTGGCCTCAGTTTCTCCATCTGCAAAATAAGCGGCTGGGATTCCATGATGCCTTTAGGTCGTGCCCAGCTCTGGAGTTCATCTGTCTCAGAATCTGTAGAAGGAGCTCCCACATTCGTTAGACCAGACGCTAAAAGGACTGGCCAAGGTAGCCCACGGCCTTCCTCCAGGGTCTTGATACATCCCACAGAGGCCAGGAACCTCCACTTCCCTCCCCCTTACCCTGGCTAACTCCAGTCTCCCCAGCAATCAGAGCCAGATATTCTACAGCCGATCCTCCCTCCCCACCCCAAGCCTGCCTATGCACTGTGCCTCAGCTTCTACAATGAGGTCTTAGGGTCCCAGATGTCTCATCCCTTGCAATCCCCTAGGGAAGCTTTGGGCTCTCTGACCAGGACTTTAACTGGAAGTTTCACCAAGGAACCTGGAAGGCGTGTGTGTGTGTGTGTGTGTGTGTGTGTGTGTGCGTGTGTGTATGATGTGTGAATTTCTGAGGGAGTGTGTGTTTATTGTTCAAGTATTTGAGTACCTACAGTGTACTGGGTCTGAGGGTGTGATATTACCAATCGACCAATCAATAAACATTTATTAAGCATCTACTGTGTGCTAGGGATTGTGCTGAGAGACAAAAATGGTCCTCCCCTCAAGGAGCTTACAATCCAACACAAAGTGAGCTATGTAAACGATAAATAGGGAATAGTGAATAGAGGAAAGATCCTGGAATTTAGACCCACCCCCTGGAGGGGGTGGGATTTTAGCTGGGACTTAGAGGAATCCAGGGAGGTCAGTAGTGGGAAGGGCCAGGAGGCCAATGTCCCTGGATCCAAGACTATGTGTTGGAGAGAAGGGTGTAAGAAGAATGGAAAGGTGGGAGCAGGCGAGGTTATCAGGGGCTTCAAATGACAAACTAAACATTTTGCATTTGATCTTGGAGGCCATAGGGAGCCACTGGAGTTTCTCAAGTAGGGAGTGATGTGGTTGGACCTTCGATTTAGGAAAATCAATGTAGTGGCTGAATGGGGAGAGACTGGAGACAGGCAGACCTCCCTCCTGGAGATGTCGCAATAACCCAAGCAGGAGGTGATGAGGGTCCACACCAGGCTGGAGGCAGTGTCAGAGGAGAGATGGAGGTGTATAAAAAGAGTTGTTACAAAGGGAAAATCAACAAACCTTGGCACCATGTTGGATCTGGAGGTGAGAGGGAATGAGGAGTCTAGGATGAGTCCTAGGTGGGAGCCTGAGGGACTGGGAGGGTGGGAAGGCAGGAGGTGGGGGACAATTTAGGGGAAAGAAAATGAATTCTGTTTAGGACATGTTGAGTTTAAGGGTTTACTGGACACCCAGTTCAAATTGTCTGAAAGGGTTCAGATTAGGGGACTGGAGATTCACGTTGGAGATGTGAAATTGGAGGTTGGTCAGTAGAGAGATTGGGGCAGGATGGGTAGATTTAAGAATCATCAGCATAGACATAGTAATTAAATCCTTGGGAGATGATGAGATCACCAAAGGAAATAATGTAGAGGGAGAAGAGAAGGCGGCTCAGGAGACAGAGCCCTGAGTTAGAGGGCATGTCTGCCTCTATGGGTGATATATGAGTATGCATGTTTGTGATATGTGTGCAAGGAGTGGGAAAGATTTTCTACCAGATTATGTTTCTACATGTAGGTCTGTGATGTGAGCACATATGTGCTTGTGTGTCTGAATGTGGGGGGATATGGAACATATTTGTCCTGAGTCTGTGGGATCTGAGTATCTGTGGGGTGTGTGTATAAGAAATACAGAGAGAGAAGAGAGGAGAAAAGAGACAAGAGAGAAAAGAGGAGACAGAGAGACAGAGAGAGAAGAGGAGGAGAGGAGAGAGAGAATAAAGAAAGATAGAGAGAGGGGAGAGAGAGGAGGAAAATGGAGAGAGAGAGAAAGAGAAAGAGTGAGAGGGAGAGAGAAGAGGAGGAGAAGAGAGGAGAGAATAAAGAAAGAGAGGGGAGAAAGAGGAGGAAAAGAGAGAGAAAGAGAGAGAGAAGGGAAGGGAAGGGAAGGGGAAGGGAGGGAAGGGGAGGGGAGTGGAGAGGAGAGGAGAGGAGAGGAGAGGAGAGGAGAG
>CM053622.1:809772985-809800745 GCA_028646595.1 Phalanger gymnotis | reverse complement strand
AGGAGAGGAGAGGAGAGGAGAGGAGAGGAGAGGAGAGGAGAGGAGAGGAGAGGAGAGGAGAGGAGAGGAGAGGAGAGGAGAGAGAAAATAAAGAAAGAGAGAGGGGAGAGAGAGGAGGAAAAGAGAGAGAGAGGGAGAGAAGAAGAAGAAGGAGGAGGAGGAGGAGAAGGAGGAGGAGGAGGAGGAGAAGGAGGAGGAGGAGGAGGAGGAGGAGGAGAGAGAATAAAGAAAGATAGAGAGAGGAGAGAGAGAGCAGGAAAATGGAGAGAGCGCAAGAGCCTGAAGTATGTGTTTGGGCTGTGTCTGTGAGAAGTGAGTGCTTGCGTGATGTAGGAATGAGCATTACTCTATGGTCTAGCTCTGTGATATGTAAGGATGCACATAAAGGCCTCAGTCTGGGTGCTAGGTGGGAGTGTCTGGGATGTGAATGTGTGGTGTGTATATGTCTGGAATGTGTGCCTGTGCCTGAGCGTGCATTCTTGGGGTGGCTGGTGTGTAACACAGGATGTGTGGATGAGTGGTGTGTGTATCTGCATCTCGCTCTCTTCTGTCTCTAGCATTCTCTTCTCCTCCTTTCTTGGTCCCCTCCCCGCCCTGGTTGCTGATGCTACCCGGAGCTGGTTGCCATGACAACTCCTCTATCCTCCCTCCATCCTCCCGCCTCCTACCGTTCTCCTGACAGGCTCTCCGCTTCCCCAATCCGGGCTGCTGTCGGGGGCGGGGCCCCCATCCATCTGCCCCCCCAACCCCCCCCACAATCCCACCCTCTCTCCCCCCCACCCCAACCACCCCAGCTCCCTGGCTCCTCTCCTCTGTCGGTCTCTCCCTCCCCCTCATTCGGCTGTCCCCACAGAGAGGGGGGGCCTGTGGCGGCCTGGGCCCATACATCGAGCCCTCCCTCCCCCAGTCCGGTCCCTCCTGTCCCCCTCCCTGGCCAGGGGGAGGCCAGGGACGCTTGAGTCCCCATGGCTGGGGGCTGAGGGACCCGTCTCCCCCCCTCCCCTTCCTCCCTCCCCAGAGCTCCGGGGACCCCCCTCCCTCCCCAGCCACCACCACCTCCTCCTCCTCCTCCCTTCCATCTTAGACAAGATGCCTTCCCCCAGCCCCCTCGTTCTCCTGGCTCTCTCTGCTTCCTGCCTGGCCACCCCGGCCCACCCCGGTGAGTCTACTCAGCTGTCCCTTGGCCCCTTCCCCATTGATCTATTTGTCTCCACCCCGCCGTTCATCCCCCAGCTCCTTCTCCCTCACCTGTTTGTCTTGGAGCCTGGGGCCTGGGGTGTGCGGGCAGAGCCTAAAGGATGGGGGTGGGGTGGGGGGGCCCCAGCTTTCCGGAGGGTTCAAGCTGGGGGGTGCCTTCTAGATAATCTAGGATCGCAGGAAGCGACCAGCCCAGTTACCCTAATGGAGAGGCCTTCAAAGGCAAGGTCCAGGAACTGGGGAGGGGATGTCTTCATTTTGATGGAGATGGGCCTGGCCTGCTCCCCAATTCCCTTTCCCCATTCGTCCCCTCTTCCCTTCCCCAATACAAATAGACAGCAGACTAGAGTTTTAGGGAGGATGGGACCTGGGACCTGGGACCGGGAATCTGAATGAAGATGAGGACCCCCCCCCCCAGTGCTGCCCCCGACCCAGCCACCTGGGGAGGATTTAAACTACAATTCCCATGATGCCTGATGCCTTACTTAGGCTCGGTTGAATGGTTGCTGGCCCCATGGTACCATGGGAGTTGTAGTCCCCAGATGGATACCAGCTGGGAGGGTGGGAAAGCAGACAGAAGATGAAGGGGACAGGGTCAGAGGTTTGAAGGGGCTCGCCTTGACACCTCTCTCCCTCACTAGTCCCCTTCTCCAAAACATGCCTGCTTTAGCTGAAGCGATGGTGTGTTGGGGGGAGGGGGAGGCAAGGACAACCCTTTATCCCACTGATCCAATTGCGGGTCTGTCTCTGAAACCTTGCCATCTGATGAGACCCTAGACCTTAGCTCCCACAATACCCCTGGCTATGCTGCTGAAGGGCCACTGGCCCCACAGCAGCATGGGAGTTGTAGTTTGTACCTGGGCAGCAGCTGGAGTAGGGGGTGGTGGTACCAGTGTGAAGAGAAGACCATCCCCATCCACCCCTCAGTGGAGACTGAGCTCTGGCTTCTGACCTTTTCCTTCCTCCTCTACTCCCTCCATCCCAGATGGACTGTTCCCAGGCCAGGGTCCCTTGGCTCCCCCCTACGCTGTGGTCCTCATCTCCTGCTCTGGACTCTTGGCCTTTGTCTTCCTCCTTCTCACCTGTCTCTGCTGCAAACGGGGGGATGTTGGCTTCAAGGTGAAGGGGGGTAGGGTGGAGAGGCCCCCTGCCCTTCCCCCGCTCCTTCCTTGAGGCCTGCGGAAGGGCACAAGGTTGCTCCTCCTGGAAGGGGCTGGAAGTATCCTGAGGTGGGCAGTGGGAGATCTTTTGGGGGCCTCATGCTCACCTCTGCCCCATGCTCTCGGATCCCAGGAGTTTGAGAACCCAGAGGGAGAAGAGTGCTCGGGAGAGTATACACCCCCTGCGGAGGAGACTTCTTCCTCTCAGTCACTGCCCGATGTCTACATCCTTCCGCTGGCCGAGGTCTCCCTGCCGATGCCGGCTCCCCAGCCTGCCCGGTCAGGTAATGTGAAGAAGGAGGGTGATAAAATGGTGCCCATTGCCCAAGGTTAGAGCCAAGGCCGGCCAGCAGCTGAAGCCGGGGCTCGCCGGGTAGCCAGGGCTGGCTTTGGCCAGACAGTGGAGCCTGGGGCTGGCCCGGGAAGGGGCAGGAAGATCCTGGAACAAGACAGCTGCTCCTCAAGGGATTTCTTCAGCTCAGTGGGGTGGGAGGTATGCAGGGAAGTCCTGGGGGAATCTGGAGCCCCTCATTCCTTGCCTTTCTCCTAGACCTGGGCACCCCTCTGGGCCTGAGCCGTCAGCACCTCAGCTACCTGCAGGAGATCGGCAGCGGCTGGTTTGGGAAAGTGAGTGAGGCCGGTGAGGGCTGGGGCGGGGGTCCCTCGGAGTCCCCTCTGCTCACTCTCCTCTGGCCCAGCATCCAGCTCCTTGCCATCCCGCCTCTCACCACTTACCATCTCTGTCCTGCTGTTCTCCCCCACCTCCCTCCACCCCTCTGTCCCCCACCTCTCCATGACTCCCCATTTCCAACCCCTGTATCTCTCCCTTCCCAATCTCTATCCACCTAGCAGGATCACAGGACTTTAGAATTGGAAAGGGCAGTCTAATCCGACCCCTTAATTTTACAAAAGAGGACTGAGACCCAGAGAGGTTATTTACCCCATCTCCTGCCCCCTGACCCAGCGCCCTTCCCATTGTCTCTCCGTCCCCACCTTCCCAGGCTAGGACCCAGCTTCCTTCTCCTGTTCTTCCCCTTCCCTTCCACTCATCCCATCCCTCCATCCCCTCATCTGTCCGTCAGCTCCTCCCTCCATCCCTCCATCGGCCGCTCTGTGTCGCCGCCCAGCTGCCCACACGTCCGTGTGTCCATCCCTCCATCAGTCCCTCCGTCCATCTGCCTCTCTGCTCGTGAGTCTTTGGCTGAGTGGCGGGAAGCCGGGCGGGATCAATAAATCTCGAGCGCCCACTATGTGCCCGAGCATGGGGATAGCATGAGACGTGGGGCCCGTGAAATTAAGGGGTTTCATAATGGGGAGGGAGGGGGCCCTGGGAGAGGAAAGAGGGAACCTAGGGTGATGGCTACCTCCATCTCACTCAGGTCATTCTGGGAGAGATCTTTTCAGATTTCAGCCCAGCCCAGGTGGTGGTGAAGGAGCTGAGGGTCAGTGCCGGACCACTGGAGCAGCGGAAGTTTCTCTCAGAGGCTCAGCCTTACAGGTAACATGGGCTGAAGGGCCAGGCTCTGTGCTCCTTGGAGGCGTGGTGACCAGGTAGCCGGATGGTGGGGAGCCAGTAGGCTGGATGCTAAGGGCTTTGAGCAGGCAGGGACTAGCGGGGAGTCCACTAGCCTTCGGAGGGTGTGAGAGCTGGGAGGTTGCGTTCTGGCTGTGGACAGGTGCTGGACGTTTGGATCTGAGCCAAAGAATGGTAGCCACTGTCTGGATCCTTGAAAGGGTTATCAAGTCTCACGCCAGCGTAGAGCCCCAGAGGTCTTAGATGGGAGGGTGGGGGTGGAGGTGCACTTAAGTGTCCCCTGCCCTGCCCCACCTCCCACACTGGGCCAGGGTTTTGTATGTGGGAAGTAGGGGCAGGGGAGCTACCAGCTGGCCCCAGGGGTTGGAGAGAGCCTCGGGTGCCCCTGACCCATGGTCTGACCCCCAGGAGCCTGCATCACCCCAACGTCCTCCAGTGCCTGGGGCTGTGCGCTGAGACTCTTCCTTTCCTTCTCATTATGGAGTTCTGCCAGCTGGTGGGTTCCCCGTCTTGTGCTTCCATCGAGGCCATGCTGTAGAAACTTGGGGGGGTCCTGGGGGGTGACAACCAAGGTCAGCCCCTTTCTTGGTACAGAGCGGGAACCTGGGGCCCACTGCTGTGTGGTCACCCGGCTCCCTGCCTCGACTTTAAAAGAAAGGAGCGGGGAGCATGCGTTTGGCTGCCAGCGGGGAGGTGGCCAGAGGCGTCAGCCTCAGCCATGATTAGAGGGATCTCTGGGAGGTGGGGGGGGGCCGGGCTGACCCTGCCCCCTTTCCCTGCTCACCAGGGAGATCTGAAGCGCTACCTGAGGGCCCAGAGGCCCCCAGAGGGCCTGTCCCCTGAGCTACCTCCCCGGGACCTGCGCACCCTTCAGAGAATGGGCTTGGAGATCGCCAGAGGGCTGGCCCACCTGCACGCTCATAACTACGTGCACAGGTGAGGGGAGTGGGAAAGGTGGGGGGAGGAGGGGGGAGCAGGAAGAGAGAGGAGGAGCAGGGAGAGGAGGGAGCGGCAGTGAGGGGCGGGGGAAGAGAAGGGGAGGGGCCTGAGTTGGGGGGAGGGGCAGTGAGGGGCGGGGGAAGAGAAGGGGAGGGGCCTGAGGTGGGGGAGGAGGGAGGGGCCTGAGGAGGGTGGGGCTGGCCCTGGTTGAAATCCTCCCTTGGATGATAACTACTTGTGTGAGTTCAGGCCGGTCCCTTTATCTGGGGCCTCAGTTTCCCCTTTTGTTAAAAGCGGAGGTCGGCCCGGAATGTCTCCAGAGCTCCCCAGGACCTGGGGAGGGATCCCTGGCTGGGGGGCCGGCCCAGGAAGGAGTGAAGTGCCCGGAACAAGAGTGAGGGAGGGGTCACCAAGGGTGGGGGAGGGGGCGTCCTCATTCTTTTCTCCCTTCCCCTTCCCAGTGACCTGGCTTTGAGGAACTGCCTTGTGACCTCTGACCTCACGGTGCGAATTGGGGACTATGGTCTCTCTCACAGCAATTACAAGGTGTGTGGGGCCCCAGGGTTTGGGGAACCCTATCGGGATCCCAACTTGGAGTCTTGCTTCTTAGCACAGTGCTTGGTATATAGTAGGTGCTTAATAAATGCTGTTTGACTGACGGTGGCTGTCACTGTTATCGTGACCTTGGGCAAGGCCCTTCAGGGCTCTGGGACTCAGATTGTTTACCTGTGAAATGGGAGACTGGGACTTGGTGTTCTTGAAGCCCCCCCTCCCCCTCCAGGAAGATTATTACCTGACCCCTGAGCGCCTGTGGATCCCGTTGAGGTGGGCCGCTCCTGAACTTCTGGGGGAGATCCACGGGACCTTCATGGTGGTGGACCAGAGCAAGGAGAGCAACGTGTGGTGAGCAGCCGGCGGGCAGGTGGGGCGGGGGTGCCCTGAGCCCCCCGCCCCCCCCCCCGCTGATCTCAGCCCCTCCCCCCAGGTCACTGGGGGTGACTCTGTGGGAGCTGTTTGAGTTTGGGGCACAGCCCTATCGCCACCTCTCCGATGAGGAGGTGCTGGCTTTCGTGATCAGGCAGCAGCACGTCAAGCTGGCGCGGCCCAGGCTAAAGCTGCCCTATGGAGACTACTGGTGAGTAGGGGCCCAGAGCTGAGCCCCAGATCCTGGGGAGCCTGGCCTGCCTGTCCAGAGTGGGAACTGAGGGCCAGGGGGCCAGGGCTCAGCCTCTTTGTTCAGTGACTTTGGAGACCACTGTCTGATCCACAGACTCTCCCCGGGAAGGGGGGTGCCCTTACACTCCCTGTCTCTCGCCCTCCCTCTCCCCATTCCCCGGGTCCCCTCTCTGACCTGCCTCGGTTTCCCCGGTTCCTCTCTCTGGCTCTGCTTCTATCTCCCATCTCCCCCCGTCTCCGCCGGTCCGTTCACAGGTATGACGTCCTCCAGTCTTGCTGGCGCACCCCTGCCCAGCGCCCCTCAGCCTCTGACCTGCAGCTGCAGCTAACCTACCTTCTCTCTGAGCGGCCCCCCAGACCTCCGCCGCCCCCGCCGCCACCCCCACCCCGCGACGCGCCCTTCCCTTGGCCCTGGCCGGCCCCTCCTGCCCCACCGAGGCCCGCGGCCCTCTCCTCGCCCTTCCCCCTCCTCGATGGCTTTCCGGGTCCTGAATCTGACGATGTCCTCACTGTCACCGAGAGCAGCCGCGGCCTCAACCTCGAGTGCCTGTGGGAAAAGGCAAGGCGAGGGGCTGGACGTGGCGGGGGTGGCGGCTCGGCTCCCTGGCAGCCGGCCTCTGCCCCGCCAGCTCCCCAGGCTGTCCCCTCTAATCCTTTCTACGAGGCCCTGGCCACCCCAAGTGTCCTCCCCGTCATCAGTGCCCGGAGCCCCTCTGTGGGCAGCGAGTACTACATCCGCCTGGAGGACCATGGCTCCCCCCCAGAACCCCTCTTCCCCAATGACTGGGACCCCTTGGATCCAGGCGTCCCAGCCCCTCAGGCCAACCCGGCTCCTGCTGAGGTTCCCCAGCTTGTGGCAGAGACCTGGGCCTCCCCGCTCTTCCCCCCTCCACGGTCATTCCCCTCGAAGGCGTCAGGTAGCTTCCTGCTTAGTGGTTGGGACCCCGAGGGCCGGGGAGCGGGAGAGACCCTAGCTGGGGACCCTGCAGAAGTTTTGGGGGAGCGAGGCACGGCCCCCTGGGGGGAGGAGGAAGAGGAGGAGGGGGAAGAGAGCTCCCTGGGGGAGGGGAGCAGCAGTGGGGGGCGCCGAAGCCGCCGGGGCCCTCTCCCCTGCCCTCTCTGTAGCCACGAGGGGCCTTGCTCCTGCCTCCCACTCCAGCGAGGGGAGATGGTGTCTGGCTGGGGGGGCCACCCGGCCCTGGGCTGCCCCAACCCCCCTGAGGATGACTCCTCGCTAAGGGCTGAGCGGGGGTCATTAACTGACCTCCCCTTGCCCCCCCCCTCTTCGGCCCCCCCCGAGTTCCTGGACCCCCTAATGGGGGCGGCGGCGCCCCAGTACCCCGGGCGGGGGCCACCCCCGGCCCCCCCCCCCCTGCCGCCGCCACCTCCCACCCTGGCCCCTCCTCCCGCTCGGGCTCTCCCAGACCCAGCAGAATCACCCGATGCCCCCTCGGGACTTGGCAGCCCAGGATCCGGCCTCTCGTCTCCGGGCCCCAAGCCGGGGGACAGCGGCTACGAGACGGAGACCCCCTTCTCCCCCGAGGGGGCGTTCCCAGGTGGGGGGGCAGCCGAAGAGGAGGGGGTCCCTCGGCCCCGGGCTCCCCCCGAGCCACCCGACCCGGGAGCCCCCAGACCACCCCCCGACCCGGGCCCTCACCCAGGATTCCTGGTGCAGGTGAGCACAGAGCAGCTCCTGTTGTCCTTGAGGGAAGACGTGACCCGCAACGTATTGGGGGAGAGGGCAGCCCCAGCAAAGGCTGGGAGGGCCCTTCAGGGCCCCCAGACTGTAGGCCAGGCAGTCCTAGGAAACAGGGAGAAAGTCCTGGGCCATGCAGGAAGGGCAGCCCCAGGGAGCAGGGAGAAAATGCCAGAGAATGGGGAGCCGACGTCCCCAGGGAGCAGGGAGAAAATGCCAGAGAACGGGGAGCAGAGGCCCCCAGGGAGCGAGGGCATGCTGCTGGAGAATGGGGAGCAGAGGCCCCCAGGGAGCAGGGAGATGCTGCTGGGGAACGGGGGCCAGACACCCCCAGGAAGCAGAGAGACAGTGGTGGAGAACGGAGTGCAGGGACCCCCAAGGAGCGGGGAGAAACTGCAGGAGAATGGGGTGCAGAGACTCCCAGGGAGCGGGGAGAAAGTGTCAGAGAATGGGAGACAGAGACTCCCAGAGAACAGGGAGAAAGTGCTGGAGAATGGGGTACAGAGACCCCCAGGGAATGGGAAGAAAACCCCCGAGTGTGGGGAGCCAGCCCAAGGGATCCAGGAGGAGAGAGCCCCAGGGAATGGGGAGAGGTTTCTGGAGAATGGGGAGCAGCAAGTCCCAGGGAGCCCGGCCAGGACCCTGGGGAACGGCGAGCCAGTCCCCAGGAGTGGAGGGCAGGCTCACGGGAGCGGGAAGAGAGCCCCACCCGGGCCTGGGAGACTGGGCCCCGAGAATGGGCTCCAAGCTCCGGGGGGCCAAGAGAAGGCCCCAGACGCAGGACCCGCAGGCGGCGGGGACGGAGGAGCCGTGCCCCCCAGCGAGATGAGGCCGGAGCTGCGGAGGCTGGAGCTAGCTCTTCCCCTGCCCCGGGAGCCACCAGCACCCGTGGGAGACGCCGGGGACCCAGGCGCCCCGGCAGACGGCGCCGTGGAAATCGGCGGAGACGGGGACCCCCCCCATCTGGGGAGGAAGGGCCCCGAGATGCCTCGGCTCTTCCTGGATTTGGGCCCACCACCGGGGAGCAGCGAGCAGATCAAAGGTGAGCAGGGTCCAGGGGTGTGCCCTTAGATGGTCTCCTCATGGCCTATCTATTAGAGGTGTCCACAATCTCCTGGCTGGAAGGAAAGGGTCTCAGAGGGCCCCCTTACCTGACCATTGTCCTGATGAGGCGGTCCTCTATCCTTGGCTTGAAGCCCTCCCATCAGGGGAATGTCCCTCCGTCCAGCCTATCGGTCAGGACTCAGATGGGCCGGAGAGGTCTTGCAGACTACCCTCCCCTTTGCAGAGGACAGTCTCAAGCTAAGGAGACCATTTCCCTGAGGTCCTTTCACTGCACCAGGGAAGCGCTCAGAGGTTCCTGGGAGCCAGGATTCTGAGGGGGAAGTGGAGGGAGCTAGGTCAAGCCCCTCATTTTACAGATGAGGAAACAGGCCCAGGGAGGGTCGGCTCTTTGGCAGAAGGCATGGATGTGGAGGAGGCCATGGGGGACCGGCCAGACACAGGGAGGAAATGAGTCTAGTGGAGTTTCCCAGGGACCAACACCAGAGCAGCTCTGATAGAGGCAGTTACTGTATCAGATGGGAGGGTCCAGAAACATCTGGAGAGGCTGGAATGATAGGCCAAATCCACTAAGATGAAATTTCGTGAGCCCATAAAATCAACTTCCTCTTTACAGCATGGAGAAGGTAATTCCCATGACAAAAATCTGAAGGTTTTAGTGGACCACAAGCTCAGTGTGGATCAATGAGGCTAGAGTCAATTCAACAAGCACTTAATTAAGTACTTTCTATGTGCCAGGCACTGGGAGATACCAGGATAAAAAGGAAATAGGCCCTGCCTGCCCAAGGGGGTTGCCGCTCTGTAGGGCGGGATGGTGCATCCAAATGTGGGAGTGTCTAGGCATTTGGGAGTATGTGGAGATGCTTCTGAGTATAAGCATGTTGAACAGAGGCATAAGCACAAATAATGTACCCATAATGTACATACATGTACATGTAACACACATGTAAACATAGAAGTGCCTACAAGATACAAGTACACATAGACATACAAGTACTGTGACATACATGTAAGTGTGTACGCATAAGTATAAGCATGTATAAAATACAAATAAATATATATGCATATAAGTGTATGTGAGAGACATGCAAGGAGATATAAATATAAGTAATGTAACACATGTAAATAGATATTAAGCACATATAATATACATGTAAGTAGATCTATATAGAATATACATCGATTTAGATCTACATATAAGTGTTGTATATAATATGCATGTAAGTAGATAGACATATAATGTGCATGTAAGTAAATATAAGTTACATGTGTGCATAGGTACATGATATACATACAAGTACATACATGTGTGTAAGTGCATACAATATGCATGAAAGTAAATATTAAATATAAGTTATATATGTAATACCCACATAATATAAACATAAATG
Source organism: Phalanger gymnotis (assembly GCA_028646595.1). Classification (NCBI taxonomy): domain Eukaryota; kingdom Metazoa; phylum Chordata; class Mammalia; order Diprotodontia; family Phalangeridae; genus Phalanger; species Phalanger gymnotis. Next base: position 809,790,590 of record CM053622.1, on the reverse strand, counting down.
GACATACATATAATATACACACAAGTACATACATGCACATAAGTGTTTGTAACATGTGTGTAAGTGAATATGACTGTAATTAATACAGTGTAAGTAGATGCACACATAATGTACATGTAAGTACATGCATGCCTATAGGTATGTATGATATCCATGTGAGTAAATATAAGTAATGTATGTAAGTAGATACACATTCTATACATGTAAGTAGATATACACATAATATACAAATAAGTACACGCATGCATATATATGTATATAATATACATGTAAGTGAATATAAATATACTATACACATAAGTAGATAACCACTATAAACACACATAATATATGTGTAAGTATACATACCACGTATACATACATACATAGAAGTAACTACAATTTGTGGGGAAGGCCTGACTAGAAAAGGCTTCATTAGGGACAAAGTGATGGGGCAGAGCTTTGGAGGGAATTATAGAAATTCTAAGATTTGGAGGTGAGAAGAGAGTAGATTCCAGGCATGAGGAACAGCCTCAGCAAAGGCAAGGTGGTGGGAGATTGAATGTCTGTGAAGAATGGTAAGAAGGCTATTTGGCTGCGCCATCCAGTGTGTGAGGGAGTCATGCATAATGAGGCTGGAAGGGTAGTTTGGGGTCGGGGGTACCACACGGGGCGGGGGTTGGTATTTGATCATAGTAACTGGTGGATAAATGGTAGTTGACGGACTGATCCTAGAGGCCATCGGCAGATGTTGGAGTTTATTGAGTTGCAGAGGGACCAGCTAATCAACGAAGAGGCAGCAGCAGTGGTCCAGGGGAGAAGTGTTGAGAGACGTGGCCCTGGCTGTTGGCTCTGTGCAGGGAGAGAAGATGGCACATAAGAGAGATTGGTGGGACAGGTTAAAAAGGACAAGATTTGGCAACTGATTGGTTGGGGGCAGGGCAAGGAGTTAAAGTGAGGCATCAACAACAGGATGGTAGAAGGAATCTTAGAGACTATCAGGTCCATCACCTTCATTTTACAGATGAGGAAACAGAGGCACACAGGTTACATGACTTACCAGCTAGTAAATATCTGAGGTGAGATTTGAACTCAGATCATACCGACTCCCCAGCTCCATGCCTCTCAGCAACGCTGCCTGAGATGGTGAACCTGGGTATCTGGAAGGATGATGGCACCCTCCCCAGAAATAAGGAAAATCAGGAGAAGGGCAGGTTGGGAAGGAGCAGGGAAAAGGGGAGACAGCTGAGGCTGAGACTGCTAGGGAAGGGAGATGTACTAGACGGTTGGTGATGGATGCGGGGCTGGATATATGGATCAAGGAGTCCTCAGAGATGGTCACTGAAGCGAGCGTAAATGATTAAGATGGAGGCTTGATTTGAACTCGGATCTTCCCAGCTCCATGCCGAAGCTCTCTGCGCTCTCTGCACTACTCTACCTCATACTGTCCATTGCGGAATGGACGCTCCCGTTTGGAAGTGACATAGACCAACAGGACAGTATTGACAAGAAGGGCCTGAGAAGAGCAGCCTCGTCGGGGGTCTTGGTGAAAGGAGCCGGGGGGCTTAAGAGCTGTTGTGTGAGAGGTTTGACTCAGGCACCTCAGCTCCAGAGTGAAGGGGAGTGCTGGGCCTGGAGTCGGGAAAGTGACCGGGGAAGTCACTTGGTCTCAGCCTGTTTCCTCATCTGTGAAATGGGTGCTACAGTGCTAGCCCTGCCTGCCTCGCAGGGTTGGTGTGAGCATCAAATCTGTCAGTCTGCAGGCCGGTCAGCAAGCATTTCTCAAGCACCCACTACGTGCCAGGCACGGTGCTGCACACTAAAGCAGAAAGTCAAGGTCAAATGCCGCTGTGCATGTAAAGCTCCGACGTTAGCGTTACCGGGGCTAGCCCGCGAAGCCCTGGGGAGGAGCGCAAAACTAGGACCAGCTTAGCCAGGAGCTGCCTGCCCCACCGTGGGGGTGGGGAGGGGCCTGGCCCCCACGTCTTTGCAGCTCGGAACCAGCGCCGAGCTGTGATGGAAGGGGGTGAAGGGCAGTCGGGGCAGTGGGCAGCAAGCTTGGGGCCAAGAGATGGGTTCAAATCCCGGGCCTCGGTTTCTCTGTGAAACGAGGGGATCGGAGGGGCTCGTGTGTGAGCCCGCCTGGGGTGCTAGGGTCGGCCACAGCGGTAGCTCCGTCCAGTGACCTGTCTCCCTCTCTCCGGCCCCTCCAGCCAAGCTGTCTCGCCTGTCGCTGGCCCTGCCCCCGCTCTCTCTTACCCCGTTCCCGGGGCCGGGCCCTCGACGGTCACCCTGGGAGGCTGGGGACGCCGGGGTCCCTGGCGCGGAGTCCGGCGGCCCGGGGGCCTTGGGCCTGGTGGAGGACGGGGAGGACGAGGAGGAGGAGGAGGACGACGGGGCGGCCGTGGGGGAGGGCGAGGAGGCGGCGGCCCGGGGCCCTGGGAGGGGCCGGGCAGCCCCGGTGCCCATCGTGGTGAGCAGTGCCGACGGGGACCGGAGCCGCCCGCTCCGGGGGCTCCTCAAATCGCCCCGAGGGGCCGACGAGGCCGAGGAGAGCTTGGAGCTGGACCGGAAGCGCAAGATGGTCTCCTTTCATGGGGACGTGACCGTCTACCTCTTCGACCAGGTGCGCCCCGAGGGGGAGGAGTCAGGGAGGAGCCGGCGGGCCGGGGGAGGGGCAGGGAGTCGACCTGGCGCTGGGCCTGTAGTCCGGACTTCCCTACTTATCTGTGCGATCCCGGCGTAAGGGCCCCGTCTGTATGGTGAAGGGGTTGGCTCGGACCGCCCCTAACATCCCTTCCTCAGCTGGTTGGGAACGGGGGCGGAGGGTGTGTGGGCGGGTGGAAGGTGGAGGTGTGCGTGACTGCTGGGCTGGGATCTTCCTGCTGCCCCGTCCTCTGACCCGTGCCTCCCCGCCCCCGACTATTTCAGGAGACCCCGACCAACGAGCTGAGCGTCCAGGCTCCCCCCGAGGGGGACCCGGACCCTTCGACACCCCCAGCCCCGCCGACACCTCCCCATCCCCCCAGCCCTGGAGATGGGTTCCCCGACAGCGGCTTCGGTGAGGGGGAGAATTGCAGGGGTCGGAGAGGGTCTGGGGAGAGAAGGCGGGGGCTGGAGGAGGGGTGCCGGGCCTGAGAGTTTGAGACTAGATTCTCTTCTCCAAAATTTAGGAGGCAGTTTCGAGTGGGGGGAGGATTTCCCCCTGCTCCCCCCACCAGGCCCCCCACTCTGCTTCTCCCGCTTCTCCGTCTCACCTGCACTGGAGACCCCAGGGCCGCCGGCCAGGCCACCCGACGCCGTCTGCCCCGCAGGTACTTTCTGTGTAGACATGATCTAAGGACATTGGGTCGCCAGAAGGGCGTCGTGGGAGTAGGCGAGGGCAGAGTGGGCAGGCCGGTCTGGTCACCCTGGCCAGAACACATGGAGTAGCAGGACCTGACCGAGCCCACGGCTGGCAGAGGGCCATGAGCATCGTGATGTGAGGAGCTTGAATTTGACCCTGTAGACGATTTCTGGGGCTGGGGGGAAGAAGGGCCCGACAGAGGAGTGTGGAGACGGGGCCCAGGAGAGGAGACTAGAGGAGAATCAGCGGGACACCTCAGCTGCCTGGTCACGCTGGAGCCTTAAAATGGAAGGGGACCTTACAGATCCAGATGGGGAAACTGAGGCCCAGAGTATAAAAGCCCGAGTGTCTTCCCAAGCATCGGGGGATGGCACCCATGGGAGGCAGCTCCAAGAGGCCAGGAGCCTCCACACAGCAGGGTTAGGGTTAGGGTCCTGGGCTCCCTGGGGTGGGGTGCCCATGTAGAGGTGAAGGCCTTGAGCTGGGGAGGAGTCAGGACTGGAAATAGCCACAGGCCAGAGAGGGAATCTGGGGCCCTGTAAAGATGGCCCCGGCTGCCTGGCTGACTTTGAATGCCTCCTGAGCCGGTGTGCTAGTTGTCCTTTGCATGCCTGGCCCAACTCTTGCCTCCTTCGGTCACCCATCCTTCATTCCTCTTCCTTTCAGGCCCCGTGGAGAACTGATGCCCCGAGGCCCTCACCTCCCGGGCCCCCACCCACCAGGCCCCCCCGAAGAGGGGGCCAGAGGAGATGGAGACAGAGTCACCGAGTTGGGAGAGGCTCCTGAGGCTGGGCCCCAGCCCACATCACCTGGATGCCAATCAGGAGGCCGGGACCCACTCCCCCCAAGCCCTCCAGAACTTGTTCCCCCACCTGGCGTGCCTCAGCCCCCTGGAGCTGAGTGAGAGGATACCCAGCCCTACCCCCAGCCCTCAGGACTCACCTGCGTCTGGGCCTGGCCCCAGCTCCATCCCAGGGATCACAGACTGACCCAATGGGGCACCTCAGGACTTGGGGGTCTACCCAGCCCTACCTCCCCTCGGGGCACGGAGGGGCCTAGGCCCCTGCTCCCCCCTTGCCCCATTCCTCCCCTCTCTCCCGGCCCAAGGCCAGAGATGTCCGTTTTCATGTTATTTAAAAAGACAGACAATTTTTTGGAGATAAGGCTGAGCTTGTGTGTGTGTGTGGGAAGCTGATGTGGAAGACCTGGGGCGGGGAGGTGTTGTGATCATCTGTCCTTGCCCATCTGGGGTTCACAACTCTCCCCCTCTCCATTCACTCCTGGCTGCCATCTGTGCCACCCCCCCAACCTTTCTTCCCTCTCCCCATCTTTCTCAATTCAGCTAGCATTTTTAAAGGGCCTACTATGTGCATGGCATTTTGCTTGGATCTCTCCACAACTCAGCAAATATTCACTAAGTGCCTAGTGTTCAAGGTACCAGCCTTGGGGCTACAAAGACAAGAACCAAGCAGTCTCTGCCCTCAACATGCTTATGGTCTCTAAGGGACCCCAGACATGTGTGGAGTGGTCAGGCCTGGAGCCTTCTCCAGGAAGCAGCTGCCCTCTCCCTGGTCCCTGGTCTGACAGTGAATAGTCTCTGACTTTGCCACTGGGCATCCCTGGGCTTGAAGGGCCTAAGCAGTCAGCTCCTGGACCTGTGTACAAGTGTGCATGTGCGGTGCGTGTGTGTGTGTGTACGTCACATGTATGTGCGCTCGTGCTGGGTCTCTGTGGTCTATGATGAGGTGGCCCCAGAACTCAGGGCACCTGGCTCTGAAAGCTAAGTGCTGCTGTATCTCCCACTTCGCCAAAGCCCTTCCTAGTGAGCTCCCTGGTCCTTGGGGTCAGGAGCTGCTGCGATAAGCTTCGAGGCCCCCCTCCCCCCAGCTTCTGGGGGTCCCTCTTCCTTCCATGGTGGGGCGTATCTCCATGGCCTCATTTGCATATTGAAAAGGGTTTTCAGGCCTGGGTTAGGTGAGGGGCTGCACCTCTGGACTCCCAGGCGACCTGGCTAAAGGCTTTCACTCAGAGGTGGGCAGGGCTCTGGGTTCCCGTGTGAGTGAAAGCCATGGGAGGGGGGCCCACGTGGGCCCATGGGGCAGCACTGTGGACCCCCAGCTGACCTGGGAAGTTCCCCAACGCACACCCAGAAGCTGCCTTCTCTCTTCTTCAGAGAAGGGTGTTATGACCCAGAGAGGGGGCAAGTCCCCAGCCCTTGGACAGTGGCTCCACAAGGCGGAGAGGGGGCAGGATGGCCTCCTGCCCCTCTCAGCCCAGATCTGGAGCAGGGCGGGAGAGCACACCGATTCCCAGAGGCTCCTGGGACACAGAGGCCAGGTCACAAAGCTGGGCTCTCCTGCAGCCAGCTCCTGCTCCCTCCCCATCACACTATCCCAGGCTGGGCTCCAGCTTAGACAATGACAATAGTAACCATTGGCATATTAATAATAATAACAATGAATTAATTACAAATAAATGAAGAGAAACCACGAGTAGAAAATTCTCCTTTGCCCCAAGAGAGGGCGTTGGGGCACCCAGGGGTCCGGCCCCTCAGCCCCCAATAAATAAGTGGAAGGCAGGGCCAGGGGCCGGGGTGGGGACAATGGGGTTATTGCCTACGGGGAAGCCCCAGGGTCAGCACGGGGATGGGCAGGGGAGCTGGGCCAGGCCCCTACCCACATCAAGCCTGCTCCTGTTTCTTCTTAACTGAGATCCTCTTCTTTCGGGCTGCCAGCATCTCATAAAAGGGGTCCACACTGACGGCAGCCCTGGGGAGGGCAGGCAGAGGTCAGCGGGGAACAGAGGAGCCTGCTTCACCGCGCCCCCCACCCCCTGCCCCTACCGGCCCTCACCACCAGGGACCCTCACTTGATGGATTTAATCCACTCATCCTTCTCCTCCTGTGTGGGGGCCGAGATGCGGTACACCATGTGGTTGCCCTCCACCACACGCCCGTCGGCTTCTGTCTTACAGGCCTTAATGAGCTGCCCCTTGTTGTTTGGGATGTAGAGCTCAAAACAGTTCTGCAGGAGAGACAGGGCCCAGGTGAGCCCCAGGGCCAGAGGGGCAGAGGTGGGGAGATGAGAGGGGGAGGGGGGAAGGGACCCAGGGTGCAGAGAGGGAGGGAACCAGAGGAGCACAGAGGGAAGCCCAGAGAGGGAGAGGTGGGGAAACCCAAAGGGACAGAGGTGGGGAGACCTAGAGGGGCAGGCGGAGGGATCTGGAGGGGAGTGGGACCCAGAGGGGCAGAGATGGAGAGACCCAGAAGGGCAGGGGGGAGAGACCCAGAGAGGGAGGGAGGAAGGACCCAGGGGGACAGAGAGGGAGGTACCCAGAAGAGCAGAGGTGGGAAGACCCAGAGGGCAGAAGTACAGAAAGCAGAGAGGCTGGTGGGTGCTCACCGGTTTCCGAGGATCCTCCACTTCCCGGATGCTCAGATTCTCCAAGGGGATGATCCCCCGGGGCTCCTTGTCCTGCCAAGTCAGAGGAGTCTTAGCCCCGGGGTATGGGGCAGTGGGGGCTCCCAGCGACCCTGACCTCAGATGCTCCCTTCTTCCCTCGGCCCTGCCCACAAGGACCCAGGCATCCCTCCCCCTGCGGCCCCCTCACCGTCGTGTACTCAAAGTAGTAGAGACAGTTGTCGGTGAGAATGAACCAGCGCCGTTTCCAGGTCTTCACCCGGCCCCCTGTAAGGGAAGGAGGGGGCGGGGGCGGGCTCAGCAGGGTGGGCCAGGCCAGGCCCGAGGACAGGGGCTGGAGGGGTCTGGACAGGCACAGGGACAGGCAAAGGGCAGAAGAGCAAAGCCCTGAAGAGGAGGCAGGGATAGCAAGGAGAGGAAGGGGGAAGCCTCCCTGCTGTCTAGGCCCCAGACATCCAGCCTCCCAGCTCTGCCTTCCCTTCAGACCCCAACAGCAACCCCTTCCACAAAGCCGGCCCAAGATGCCTCCCTCGACAATGCTGCCCCTGTCTATCTAGTCTCCCCCAGGGGGCAAGGGCAGGGGAGCAAGGAGCAGACAGGTACCTACCTCCTGGGGGAGAGGGCAGGAGAACAGGCAGGGCCAGGCAGGTTGGGGGGACACCCCCCGAGAGACACAGAGAGAAGTAAAGACCAAGAGACGGACAGCCATGGACACACATGACCAAACGGGTGGGGATGGGAGAGCGCAGAAGGACCAGGCCCAGGAGGGAGCGACACGGGGGAGGAGGGGGAGAGAGATGGAGAAAACTAGTTACATCCAGACGAGGAGGGAGGCCGCCCCAGAGCCCAGACCCCCGCCCAGCCCTGGCTGCCTCCCCCACCCCCAGGCAGCCCTCACCCCGGGGCAGCGGCGGCGTACCCAGTTTGAGGAGCCAGCCCTCGCGGTCAGGGTTGAAGAAGGTGTGGGTCAGGTCATTGCCGTCATCCTCGGGGATCTTAAAAGGCTCATTGCGGATGCTGTCATACAGGTTCTGAGAGGAAGAGAAGGGAGGGGCCCAGCTGAGAGACACCCCAGGGAAAATGGGGGGCCCCCACAGGAGGGAGGAGGACCCAGGCTGCAAGGGCAGGGGCCCACAGGCCCTGGCAGGCAACCTGTGGAGAGGGCCTAGGCCCAGCGCTTGCCGGCTCAGGCTGGGGGGGCAGGGGCAGCCTCACCCTGAGCAGCTCCTCGGGAAGGTCCCCGCCGTCGTTGATACCCCGGTTCATGGTGATGAACCTCTCGACGCCAGGCTTGTCACGCACATTGGGGTTGTGCAGGCTGGTGTTGAGCATGATCACAGCAAACGAGAGGACGTAGCAGGTGTCTGTGTTCGGGACAGGGGGACGGGGAGCTCACCACCTTCCTCTCCAGGAATTCTGGGATCACAGGGAAGCCCCTACATGTCCCTCCCTGAAACAACCCCAGGGCCTGCTCCTGCCCTGCCCCATCCTGGGTCTGCCTTTCTCTGCACCCCCAGAGTGTGTCCCAGGCCAGGCCCACCTGTGGACTGGAAGACCCCCGGGTTACACAGGCAGTAGCGCTGGGCGAAAGCCTCCATCATGCGGTCGATCTTCTGGGCCTCCCCGGGAAGGCGGAAGCTCCACAGGAACTGTCTGAGGTGGAGGAGAGCGGTGAAGGGGAGGGGCAGCAGGGAGAGGGTCCAAGGGGGGAGCCCAGGAAGGGGGGATGGCCGGGGCCCTTTGCGGGGGCAGAGCTGGGCTCTGGCCCCGGCCGTTTTCCTGGGGGGGCCCACACTCACCTCAGCGCCTGCACCAGGTTGAGGTCGGTGAACTCATGCAGGTCCACGAAGGCATGGAGGACGGCCAGGTTCAGCTCCTCCCTGGGGGGGGGACACAAAGGGCCTGACGTGAGCCCAGGAAGGGGAGCCCCGCGCCCGCCCCGCGCCCGGCCACCCTTACCGCTCCCCCAGGTAGTCGCCGATAGCCGTCTTGTTGAGGCCTTCGCCCTTGTACAGAAAGCGAGAGATCTCCTCGGGCGTGTTCTGGAGCAACTCATTTTCCACCAGGAACTGGATTCCCTGGGAAGAGATCAGGAGGGAGGGTGGGAGTGAGACAGAGTCTGATGCCTCCCCCGTCCCCAGTCCCCCAGAGAGCCCTGCACCCAGCCCTGGCACCTTCTTGGGGTCCATGTTGAACTTCTTCCTCCCCATGGCCATCTTGCGGTTCCTCTGTAGGGTCTTACTGCAAAGATGGGAAGGGGAGGCATGAGCGGCTAGGGAGCTGACTGTGCGGGGCTGCAGGCTGGGGTCCCAGCTGGGGCTGGACTCATGGAGCTCTTGGCTTGGGCTGGGGTCCCAGGGCTCCGGGCTGGGGCTGAGACAGGGGTCTTGGGGCTCCCGACTGGGGCTGGACTCCCGGGGCTCTTGGGGCTCCTGGCTGGGGTCCCGCCATAACCCTTTCTCTGCCACTGAAGGGTGGCACAGTGCGGACAGCTCTCTAGTTAAATCAATAAGCATTTATTGAGCACTGACTACACGCCCCGCACTACGCTAAGTTCGCGGACACAAAGGGAGGTGATCTAGTCCAAAGGCGGGGGGGGGGGGGGGGGGGGGCGTCCCCGGGCCCCGGGAAGGCGGAGCGGGGGTGGCTGCTGCCCACCTGCCCTCATTGGCTTCCAGCCCCTCCACCTCGCTCATGGCCTCGCTCAGCTCATCGCGGAGTCGCTGGATCTCCACCAGCAGCTCCTGCTTGCGCCGCCGGATGCTCTCCAGCTCCAGGCGCTCCTCGGGGGTCAGGTCTGGGGGTACTGGGGGGCACAGGGGGGTAAGGGCTGGCCGCAGGGTTGAGGCGCACGCGTGTGCATGTGACTGCGTGGAAATGGCACGCTGTATTTGTGTGCATGTGTGTGGTATGTGCATGTATATGGTGTATGTGAATGCATGTGAATGCGTGTACATGCACGTGCATGCGTGTGCTGGGCTCCTGAGTGACTGGCTCCCTGCACGCCTGAATGCCTGAGGTCAGGAGAGATATGCAAAGGTCTGCCGGGGAAACTGAGGCAGGGTGCAGATAACACTTCAACTAAGTTTGGGAATGCGAGAGGGGAAGAGAGGGCCCCTTATCTCCACTCACTTTAAGTCCCAAACTCCGCCCTCACCTTCATTCTTCCCTGGGATGATTCCCCCTTCCAAGAAAAATGGTCTCTCCCGATCCACGGGAGCGCCCCCCATATGCGCCTGGGATAGTACATCCCACAGGCAGGAAATGGACTCGCCCAGGGAATGGTTTCGACCACGCCCCCCTGCGCCGGCCGGAAATGGTATCGTCCTGAACAATGGAATGGAACGTCCCGTCCCCTCCCAGCCCCCCAGGTCCCCCAGGGCTCGCTCCGCGCTCGCCTCACCATAGACTCCGTCCTCCATGGTGGCCAGAGCAGCCCGGCGCGTGCCCTTAGTGTGCCTCGGGCCGCCGGTTCTCCGCGGGTCCTCGGGGCTACGCTCAGCCCCTTCGGCCGCTCCCGGGGCCGCCGCCGCCACCGCCTCCGCTCTCGTGTGGGGCCGCCCCCCGGCCAATGGGAACCTGAGCTTGGCTTCCGTGGGCCCAATGGGCGTCGAGGGGCGGGTTGCCTGGGCCAATGAAGCTGGGCGGAGGCGGGGCGTAGGGTGGAGGCGGGGCGTGAGGCGGCCGCGTTGCCTCGGTGGACAAGAGGAGGGTGGCCGAGCGAACCAATGGAACTCGATGGACGGGGCTCAGGGTCCCGCCCTCCACGCTAGACCCAATGAAAGTTGGGGCCCTGCTTAGGAGGGCGGTGCGCATAGAACCGGGAGTATCAGCCCCCGAAAAAGTGACAGAGAGCAGACAAGGGAAGGCTTTGGCTTGAGATGGGCAAGGGTGTCTGCGCCTGCGTGAGAAAGCCGAGAGAGAAATGGGAGGGGGCGTAGCCTCCCTCCAAGCCGGGGCGTTGCTAGGAGGTAGGCCCCGTTGTTAAGGGATGGCAACAGAGCTCAGGCCCGGAAAGAAAAAAAAAAAGTTCCGTTGCTTAGCAACAGCTGAAGGCTGTGGAGGACAGTTGTGTTTCTGTCCTTCTGACCAAACCCTTTTCCCTTCTCCCATGGACTCCTCCCCTTTCCTCTGGCTCCTCCCCGTTTCTCTGGCTCCTCCCCTTTCCCTCTAACTTCTCTCCATTTGCTCAGATCCGGACTCTCTCAAACTCCTTTCCTCTGCTCAGACTCTTGTCCTCAGACTCCCATCCTCACTCTGGCTCCTCCCCTTCTCCACCTCCCCGTCTCCCTTGACTCTTCTATCCAGACTCCTCCCCATCTCCCTTGACTCCTCCCTCTCTAGCCAGACTCCTCCCCGTCTCCCTTAACTCCTCCCTTTCTATCCAGACTCCTCTCCATCTCTACCTTCTCCCATCTCCCTCCACTCCTCCCTCTCCATCCAGACTGCTCCTCCCCCCGAGGTGTCCCTCTCCCCCCTTCACCTCACTTCTCACACTCCTTCCATCTCCTGCCTCCTGTCCCTTCCCCCTAACTTCCCCACATCATCCCTAGCATGGATTGAACTTTCCACCATGCCACTTCCTGCCTGGGGAACCCTGAGCAAATTTCCTTTGGCACTGTTTCCCTATCTCTGCAATGAGAGAGTTGGCTCAGATGACCTCTGACCCCTTTCGGATCTAACTGCTCTTATGGGCCCCTCCCCTTCTCAGGCTTCATCCACATAGGCAGGGGCCAGGATGGTACCAGATCTCTAGTGGGAGGGGACCTTTGACCTCTAATCCAATCCCCTTGTTTTACAAACGAGGAAACTGAGGCCCAGGGGGGTTATGACTTGAACTCAAGTCCTCTGAATACAGTTAGGGCTCTTTTCTCTGTGCGGAAAAACAGGAGGAAAAAAAGGAGGCGTTGACCCTGCTGTGGCTCCCCTCATCACCCCCAGGTGACCAGCTTCCCCCAAGGATAAGCCATGGAAAAAGTTCCTGCCTCTTAATCCCCTCCTTGTCCCTGTTCTGACCTTCAGGAAGTCTGAAGCTCCCATACCCAGCCTGGTCCCCAAGGAAGGGTCCTAGCTCTTCTTCCATACCCTTCCCCCCCAGGCCACCTCCTGATCCCATGTGGGCATTCTCAGTGCCCCCTCCCTCCCCCCAACCCCAGGTCTCATCTTCCCCCGCGCCACCCCCCCTCCCACAATCCTGCAGCTGCCTGGCTAATTAATTCCATCCGGTCCTTATCAGGGTTACTGATGGATAAAGGCGGGGGGGGGGGGGGGGGGGGGGGGGGGGGGGGGGGGGGGGGGGGGGGGGGGGGCGGGCCGGTGAAGGGTGGGGACAGGGCTTCAGAGGGATCCAAGACACCTTAGGAGGCTGGGGAGAAAGCTTGGGTCCTCTGGGCCAAAAGAACCAAGAGGTTTCTGGAATGTAGTGTGATATGGGAGAGCTGGGGCCCTGGAGAGGGACCCTGAGGTGGAGCTTCTGGGGAAAGGGTGAGGATGGGAGGCCAGAGCCCAACAGCTGGGCTCCTGGGCGGCTTCCACCCCCTCCCCTGGCTCGATCCCCCACTGCAGGCTGGCACCTCTCCCTGGGCACACATGCAAATGAGGTACCAGGCCCAGGGCCAGGACTGTGGTATGGCAGCCACCCCTTGCCCCTCCCACCCAGGCACACATACACAGAAATGGCTTCACAGCTTTTTATTCTGGGGGCAAGGGCAAGCCAGTTCCCTCCACCCCCAGGCAATGGTGGAAAGGACCCCAGGGTCCTTCAGTCTCCTCCTCACTTGCCCCAGAGCCTAGGCGGGGGCAAGGCAGGGCGGCCCACCCCAGGGCCTGGTCCCTTTGCCGCAGCTCAGTCTGGGGTGACTCATGCTGCAGCCTTCCCAGTGTCCAGAGGCCATGCCAGGTCCTAACAGGAACACCACCTGCTTTGTTCTAGGGCCTTCCAGTAAAGTCTCCAGAGAGCCCAGGGCACGGAGGTCACAGGCTCCCCAGCTGGCAAAGCTGAAGGGAAATACATTCCAACCCCCTCTGGTTAACAGGAGAAAGCAGAGGGGAAGGGGCTGGCCCATGTCCCCCAGGGCACAGGGAGCCAAGCCAGGATTCCAGCCTGAGGCCCCTGGCTCCAAAGCTCATTCCCCCTGCCTGCCCAGGTGACCTCCCTCCTGAAGCCAAGGCCACGCTTTCCCACCTCTTCTGCAGCAAAATCAGGAAAAATTAGGGAGAATATATATGTATGTATATATGTATATAAACATATGTAGATAGTTAATATGCACAGCATTCTGGAGAAAGACATTGGTTACTTCGGTGGCCCAGAGCATCTAGGACACCTCCTGCTCAGCCTGGAGGCCAGGCCAGGCTCCTCATGGCCCCATGGCCCTCCCTGGCTTGTCCTCTCCCCAAACTGGGCCTGAACCAATGGGCTTCCTGGTCCCATTCTCTTCTTGATGGTGGGGACGTCTAGAACAGCCCTGGCCACCCTCTGCCTCTTGGACTCCAGGCAGGATTGAGCCCAGAAGGAAAGGGCTTGGGAGGAAGAAGAGTGTGAGGGTGTCAACAAGGGCAGAAGGGAGAGGGGCCCTCATTCCCCCTTGTTTGGAAAGTGGTGAGGAGGGGCTACCAATTCAACTCATCCAGAAGGTTCCACCACAAAGCTGCCTCCCCCATTCCTAAGGCCCAGGGTTCAGGAAGCATGCACTGCCTCCCCTTCCATCTGAGCCCATGCCCCATGGAAGGGGCTCTAGGCCTGTAGGGGAGTCCCTCGGCCTAGATTCCAGCTCCTCCCCCACCTAGGACTACAACTCCCACATCCCCTGGGGAGGGGTGTGACATGATGAGCCACTGAGGCAGCCAAGGTCCAAGATACTGGGAATTGCAGTCCCCCAGCCCTGCCTATCTTCCTTCAAGGGGGTGGGGCCAATTCAGGGGATGGGGTTGGGGGTGGGGTGGGGGCCCTGGAGCTGGTTTCCACCTGGGTTTCACCCCTCTCCTCCTCCACCTCATCCTCCTCCTGGCAGCAGCTGAGAGCCACCTCATTTTCATAGCAGAAGGCAGCCAGGGCACCGGGCAGGCCCCCCTTGGGCCCAGGGCTGTCACTGTCCCCCAGGGCCCTTCGCTCATCCAGCTCCCGAGCACTGCAGATGGGGGTCCCCGGCACCTCGTAGGTTCGGTGAAAGTGACGATAGTCCACCTCATAGTGGGCCCCTCTCTGGAAAAGCACAGGCTCAAAGCGGTGGCCCCACAGAAGCTCCCCTGGCAGATAGGAGGAGCGGCACTGAGTGGTCATGGCTGTGGCCTCCACCATGCCCTCCAGGATGACCACCAGCTCAAAGTCCGCCCTGGCCAGCTCAGCCCGGCCCATCTCGTACAGGGGGCTGGAAGCATCGATCTCGTGCACGATGGTGATGGGCGACACCAGGAAGATGCGGTCTGTACCCCCGTCAAACCCCACGTCCACATCCTGGTGATCCAGGGGAATGTATTCACCTTCTGGGGTGACTCGAGGCTGGGAGAGAGGAACAGGATAGTCAAAGACAAAGGGCATCGAAGACAGGGGCAGGGATCACAGAAGCAGAGACACACATAGGGAATAAAAGGACATGGAAGAAAAGGGGGTGTGGGGATGGAGACACCAAGACACAACAGGCAGTCAAGGCCAGACCCAAAACAAAGGAGCAGAAATGGGGAAGCATCCCGCACCCAGGGCTACGGTAAAGATGCCCGGAGGCCAGGAGGCCAGGGCAGACATGCAGAGATGAGGAAAGACACAGAAATGATTTTCACAAGTTGGAAGGAGACCCAGACACGTAGGCAGGTCTCCTTCCTCAGACCCCAAAAGAAGTCTCTTTCCCCCCTTCCCAGTATTCCTTTTGGCCAGTGTTGAACCACTGCTCTCAGGGTGCTGCAGCAACCTGTGGTCTTCCCAAAGTAGGGTCAAGCAGTTGAGGCCAGAACTGGCCCTGAGCCCTTCTACAGGACAGGAATCTAGAATGAACACCTACACCACTCTGGTCTGAGCCAGTCTATAACACAGGAATCTAGAAGGACTGCCTACACTACCAGGGTGCCAGCCCGGAATCTCCATTCAGGGGTCCCTGAGAGTCAGTCTCCACCCAAGGGGCCCAGCTGGCCTCGATTGAGCCTGTGGAAGCCACAGTTCCCAAGAGCTCTTGGGACTCAACCAAACCAAACCAACTCAACAAAACTCATGAACCCCTGGGGTGTTCCTCTCCTCCAGACTGGGTGGAGGTCATGGCTTCTTCTGGGAGCCCCTGGTTCCCATGAGTGCTGGAGGCTGCTGCCCACAGACTACAGGTGGATGCCCTCCCTGCCCCAGAGGGTGCTGAGGGCTGTGGTCCTTAGACACCCAACCACCCAGAAGCTCCTGGGTCTCCAGCCCCAATCCCAGGGCCATGGGATGAGGACAGCCCCAAACTCAAGGGTTGCTGGGAATTGTGGCTTACTAACTTTCCTGGACAAGAAGACAACACCATCCCCACAAATTACTGGAGCTCCATGCGCAGCTCAGAAGGTCTGGGGAGAGTCACTGCCCCAGAGTTCTGGGGTCCCACCCCCAGCAGGGCCACAGTCGGGCTCCCCGGACTCACCTGGAGCAGCTGGGCTCGGACGTGGGCCTCCACCAGGTGGCTCCGGCGCAGGTTACCCACCCGCCACATGAGGCAGAGGCGGTGGTCCCGCAAAGCCACCACGGCGTTCTCGCTGAACACCAGCGTTTCGTTGCGCTTCTTGGGTTTGGCGATCTTGGCCATGATGGCCCCCACCACAAAGGCGTCCAACACGCAGCCCGCTATGCATTGCAGGACCACGGCCACCACCGCGGCCGGGCACTCCTCCGTCACGCTGCGCACCCCATAACCGATGGACGTCTGGGTCTCCAGCGCGAAGAGGAAGGCGGCCAGGAAGCTGCCCACCTGCGAGAAGCAGGGCGCGGGCGGCGGGGGTGCGGCCAGGTCCCCGTGCAGGGAGGCGATGAGCCAGAAGGCCAGGCCGAAGAGGAGCCAGGAGGCCACAAAGGAGCAAGAGAAGAACAGACACATCCAGCGCCAGCGCACGTCCACGCAGGTGGTGAACAGGTCGCTGAGGTAGCGCGCCCCGTGCTCCCCGAGGTGGACGAAGCGCACGTTGCAGTGGCCATCCTTCTTGACGAAGCGGCCCCTGCGCCGGGGGCCCTGGCCCACCTCGGCGCCCCCGGGGGAGCGCCCGTTGCGGCTGGCTGCCAAGCCGCCTCCCTCACCCTGGTCCTCCTCTGCGGAGGAGGGGACGCCGCTCAGGCGCCGCAGGACGCGGGACACCCCCATGGGGGCTAGCAGGTGGTAGGGCACCTGTGGGGGAAGAAGGGGGACAGCCGCGAGTGCTCTCCTCTGAAGAGGGATGAAGACCACGGTGTCCGACCCCCATGACCCCAGGGGCTCTCACAGGCCAGCCTCGGGAGGGAGCATTCGGGGCTCTGCCCCTGGATGATGGAGGGCTGGGCTGGGAAGCCCGGGCCCTAGGGCCCAGTGCATCCTGCCCTGTCTCCCACGTGGCGCCAGCCCAGGACAGCTCTGGGCCCTGACACTCCCTTGCCCCCTGCCCCCCCTCCACCCCCCCACCTCCGGCAGCAGGAGCAGCTTATGTTTCCATATTCAGCCGAGACTCGGCTTAGAGGATGACAATTATATGTCAAAGTCAATATCTAATCTGGGGACAGGTAGCCCTTCCCCACCCCCACCCCCCAACAAGGCAGAGATAGTCAGAGACTAGCTCTCAGAGTGACAGAGATGCAAAATGATACACGAAGGGGCCCAGAGACGACAGGGAGAGATGCAGACAGCGAGGTGTCCGGATATGACAGTAAGAGATTGTCAGACTGTTTCTCAGAGACAGAGATGCAAAGAGAGTAAGACCAGAGATGATGGAGAGGGGGCCAGAGATGACAGGGAGAGATGGTCAGAGACAGCAAGGGGGCCAGTGATGACAGGGAGAGATTGTCAGACTGTCTCTCAGAGGCAGAGATGCAAAGAGAGCAAGGCGCCCAGAGATGACAGGGAGAGATGCAGAGACAGCAAGGTGTCCGGATATGACAGGGAGAGATTGTCAGACTGTCTCTCAGAGACAGAAATGCAAAGAGAGTAAGACCAGAGATGATGGAGAGATGTAGAGACAGCAAGGAAACCAGAGGTGACAGGAAAAGATGGCCAGAAACTAGCTCTTAACAGATATAGATGCAGACAGCAAGGGGCCCAGAAATGACAGAGAGAGATGGTTAGAGATTGCTTCTCAGAGATAGAGATACAAAGACCAGAGATGATGCAGAGATGCAGAGAGACAGCAAGGAGACAGAGGGATGCCAGGAAGAGATGCCAGGGCCAACAGGGAGATGGGCAGAGACTGGCGCCTACAGCTTGAAACACAACGAGCAGGGTAGAGACAAGAACGGCCTCTTGAGACAAACAACAAGAACCCAGTGTGGCTCCCCACTGGGCAGCACCCTCAAACTAGACTGCCTTCCCAGTGACAGGAAACAGTAGCATGAGGGGTCGGGTAGAGGCAAACAGGTGGGCAGAAAGGGAGAAGATGGGCAGTGCCCAGGACAGATGGACTGATGGGCTGTGGGCTTGGAGAGCCTCCTTCCTGCCCACCCCCCCCAGGGGCTTGAGTCCCCCTTACCTGCTGGGGCCAGCGGCCCCCATCCCGCTCAGCAGGATCTCCTCTGTGTCTCGTGTCAAGGGCCCAGCTCCCTTGAGGGAGAACGTCTGTGTGTCAGGGAGGGGGCGGGAGGGGGGAGTGTCCAGGCATCAGCCTTCAGTGGTTCTCAGGCAGGGATCAGAGCAGCCTTAGGAGGATGGGGGGGGTGGGGGGAGGC
>CM053622.1:809713457-809767277 GCA_028646595.1 Phalanger gymnotis | reverse complement strand
GGTCATTCTGAGATTGATTCCTGTGCTGGTTTCATCGTGTGTGTGCGCGCGCGCGCTTGTGCGCTTGCCCCTGTCTCCTGCTCTGTCTCTCTCTCTCTCTCCTTTTCCTCTTCTTTCTCTGTCTCTCTTTTCTTCTCTTCTTTCTCTGTCTCTGTCTCTCTCTCTCCCCCTCCCCTTCCTCCCTCTCCCACTTCCCCCTCTTCCTCTCTCACTCTCTGTTTCTCCCATTCTCTATCTCCTTCTGTTTCTCTCTCTTCCTTTCTCTGTCTGTCCATCCATCTGCTTCCTTCAGGTTTCGCTGCTCAGTGCACAAGAGGAGGAGTCCAGGGCTCCAGGATGAGGAGGCATAAAAACTTGGTTTATTCCACTGGGGTTGGACACCTGAGACCCCCCCCCCAGGTCCCTCCCCTGCTGCAGGGTGGGGCTGGGTGGGCTTCTGGGGCCTAGGCCTGGGGGTTCTGAGGTTGGACACTGGAGGTCGGTTAGGGAGTGGGAAGGGGACATATGGTCTGGGAGGATGGCCAGGAGTACAGTGAAGGGAAGTCTAGGGTAGTGTAGGATTAGGGGGCAAAGAATGGGGAGGATCAGAGTTCAGTTCGGGGAGACCCCAAGGTGTCTGGCAGAGGTTGGGGATGGGGATGGTCTTGGGCTCAGGGGTAACAGTCTCAGGAGTCAGAGGCTAGGGATGAAGGGTCAGGCTCACAGTCTGGGGTCAGGGGTCACAGTCTCAGGGTCAGGGGTCACAGTCTTGGGGTCAGAGTCTCAGGGTTCAGGGTCACAGTTTAGCGAGCGGCTCTCACAGTTTTGTGTCCCAATGATGAAGGTTAAAAACAGCCCCCTCTGCCCCCGGGGGTGGTCCCTGGTGGTATCTGGGGTATGGGGAGCAGCACAGTGATGGTGCAGGAGCCCTACAAGATGGGGCTGGGGCAGAGGGGAGGGGTATGTGCTCAGACAGACCCCTCCCCATTCCCATGACATTAAAAAGCCCTTTTCAGGTTAAAAAAGCCCGCGGGGCTCAGGGAACCTGCTGCAGCCCCCCTGGCTCTGTCTCATGGCGTTCAATCCTTGGCCAGACACGTGCTGGATCTGTGGCCCCGAGGTTCCAAAAGAAAGAGCTGCCCACCCCACATTCTGTTGTCCTGCTGCTGATCTGTGGTCCTTGGCCCCAGGGCCACTGCGCTCTGTCCATCTACGGGCCTTCTGTCGTGAGAGTGTCTTCTTCACATCAGGCCAGGGGAGGGGGGAACAGGGTCGGTCATACCTCAGACTCGAGGCTGGAGAAGTGGGCAGAACCACGGCGGGTGCCCAGGTCACCCCCACGGTGTCTCCGGGGCATAGGGCCCCAGTGGGTAGCATGGGGGCAACGGCGAGAGTGGCGGCTGTGAACAGGGGCCACCCGGGGACAAGAGCTCAGGTCCTCCAGGGAACGGGAAGTGGGGGCAGGTGGTGGGAGGTCCCACGCCCCTGTGTGGCGCCGCCGGTGTGGGGCTTGGCCGGATCGACGGCTGGGAGCCCGGTGGCCTCGGGGGCAGCGACATCGGGTGCGTCGTCGGTGGGGCCCGGCAGCCCACGGAGGGGGTGGAGGGTGGGGTGGGGCCCACCAGCCGCCATCCAGACCATCATGGGAGCAACTGAGGTGGCGTGGCGGGGGGAGCAGCTCCAGGCTGGCACAGTGGCGGCAATGCCAGGCTGCTGGGCCAGGGCGAGGGGGCAGGTAGTCCCAGCTGCCTGCCCGCCAGCCCCCCAGCTTGTCAACAGACCAATATCGACCCAAGCGGTCGGCATATGGATAGAAGTCGGGGACCCACCAGGGCTCTAGGCCAGCCCCTGAGCCAGCCCCCAGGCTCTCTGAGTCATCAGAGTCGGACAGTTCGAGGTCCAGGTAGGGGCATGGTGGGGGTGGCGCTCGGCAAGGTGGTGGAGGAGGAGCTGCAGAGCTCCCCCCACTGGTTCCCCGAAGCAGGGGCTGGCTCTCCGGGTCTGAGCGAGGCCAGCGAGTTGGGACTGGGGGGCTCTCATCCTCATAAGCCAGGTGACAAAGCGGGGCAGCAGGTGGGGCAGGTGGGGAGGGGTATCCAGCATATGGGGCAGGGGCTGGTTCGCTAGGGCCTGAAGCCTCCTTCTCTCTCACAATGGCAAAGTAGGAGGGAGGGGGCTTCTGGGGCGGAGGAGGTGGGGACATGGGCCGGGCTGGGCGAGATGCCCGGGGCTCCCCCAGGCCCTGTGGCTCAATGGGCCCATAGTAGCGGTGGAAGCTGTCAGTCATGGCTCCTGGGAGGGGGGCACGAGGGGGGCCTGAGGCCTCAGGGGTGACCGGGACTGGGACAGGCCCGGCCCCAGGCCCTGTAGATGGCTTGGGTCGGCGCCAACGGTCCACTACTGCCCGCTCCCGGGGCAGGAAGGGGCCGGTGGCTGTGGGCGCCAGGGCTGGACGGGGAGCTGGGTATGCTGGGCTGGGCAAGGGCAGGGGCTGGGGGGGCAGGGGCTTGGCGGCTGGGGGTGCAGCATCGGCACTACAACAGCTGTACATGCCCTGGAGGGGAGAGAAGAGACATGCCCCACTCAGGACCCGCTGGGTAGCCAAGGCCCAGCCCCACCTCTGTGCCCCATCACGCTCCCCACTGGGACTCCAGAGTCAGGCTCACCCTGGAGAAGGCCAGCAGGAAGTCAAGGTGGTGGGTGGGTCCCAGGCAGTGGCGCAGTCTCCAGTAGACCAGGTGCTCCCAAGCAAAGACCAGCAGGGAGAGGCCCATGGCCACAAGCAGCATGTAGAAGACCCCAGCCATGTTGTCGATGTCCAGCTTGCTGCTCATGACCTCAATCTTGTCATTGTGGCAAATCCCAGACAGCCACAGGCGCTCCAGCATCTCGATCTCATCTGTAGGGGGCCTGGGCTCAAGCCCAACCCAGCCTTCTCCAGGAATCCCAGGGTCTGGGGCCCCAGGCACCCCTTCCCTCAGCCTTTGCCCCTCCAAAACCCAGAAGCCCAGGCTCCCTGCCCCTGCTCTGCCCTCCCTTCCCCAGCCCCCTGGGGCCACACATACCGTCCCCCAAGAACTGCAGCAGGGCTAAGTCGATGGGCCGCTTCCAGCGGGAGCCCTTCTGCAGGGCAATGCCATAGCCCGTGGTGGCAAAGACCTTGCCCGAGCCAATGGTCACCAGTTTGCAACCCTCATCCTTACGGGCCATGTAGTTGAGAACTGCAGCATCATAGATGAAGGCGTCCAGCTTCCTGGGGGCCAGGCCAGACCAGGGAAGACAGGTCAGCCCTGGGACCTGGAGGTGGCTCCCTCACTGCCCAGGATAGCCTGAGCCCCTGTCCCCACTGCTACCACCTGCTCCCTGCCAGTGGCCATCATGGCACCAGCTAACCTGGCTAATGGCTAAGGCTCTCCTGCATCCAGGCCATCTGCCTGATATACCTTGAGCCCCACTCATCTGACCCTGAACTATCACTGACCTCATCCTGATCCCCATCACCCCTATATTCATTCTCTTTTTTTGGAGGGGGGAAGGCAAGGCAATTGGGGTTAAGCAACTTGCCCAAAGTCACGCAGCTAGTGTTTTAAGTGTCTGAGGCTGGATTTGAACTCAGGTCCTCCTGACTCCAGGGCTGGTGCTCTACTCATTGCGCCACCTAGCTGCTCCCTTTTACTCACCCTCATGGACCCCAGTGGCTCTCCCAAAACCACACTGTCCCCTTGCTGACTGTAATGACCCCACTGACCTTCACCTCCTCCCCCCTTCCCTGACCCTCTTGACCTCTCCTGGACTCCCATTGGCCCCTCAGTGAGCCCAGCTGAAGACCTTCCCTGGCTCTGGCCCCTCCCTGACCTGCCTAGGCAGCCCCTCCCCAGCCACCCCCCCCAACCCAGCAGCTGACCCTCCCCAGCCACCCCCCAATGCAGCAGCTGACCCTCCCCAGCCACCCCCCCACCCCAGCAGCTGACCCTCCCCGGCCACCCCCCCAGCCCAGCAGCTGACCCGGCCTTCAGCTGGATCAGCGCCTCCTCCACGCGGGGCTGGTTGTAGCGCACCATATAGTTATACATAGCCTCATAGTTGCTGCGTATGTTCTTCTCTGTGGACCCGTTGGGCACGGTCCCAAACCTCAGGGGTGGGTATTGCTCTTGGGGTCGCTGGAACTGCAGGGGCAGGAAAGGTGGGAGGGGCTGCCTTGAGCAAGGCCCAGCCCTAGACTGTCCAGAAGGATGGATGTGCCTGGGGAGGGGCATCGCCCGGCCCCCCGCCCCCAAGCAGGCGCCATCCTCACCTTCCGGTCACTGAGCCCAGACACGGTGTCCACATACTCCTCTTGGATCATGAAAGCTGCCAGATTGGCCGTGTAGCTGGCCAGGAAGATGACCGCAAAGAAGGCCCAGACCAGGACCATGATCTTGCTGGTGGTCCCGCGGGGGTTTTCCACAGGCACGGAGTTGTTGAAGACCAAGGCCCAGAGCAGCCAGATGGACTTGCCAATGGTGAAAGTGGAACCACCAGGGCCTGAGAAGTTGGGGGACACGGGAAGATGGGAGCCCCTGAGCAGGGCTGCTTATGGGTTAGGGGCCAGGGGCTGAGTTCTACGCGCAAGCCCAGGGAAGGGAAGGGAGGTGGCCCACAGATTGAGGCTCAGCCTGGGCTAGGAAGGGGAGCTGGTGGAGGGGCGCTGGGCAGGAGCACTCACGTTTGCCGGTGGCCAGGCTGCGGTTGTAGCCCACAGGACTGAGGTACTCAAAGATGAAGACAGTGACGGCCACCACGGTCAAACACATGACGAACATCATGACCCAAACGGCTGGACTGTAGGGCTCTACAGGGTGGAGAGGGGGAGGCAGGCGGTTATGGCATCACTGCCCTGCTGTCTAACCCACACTACATTGGATCCCCTGGGCCCAGGCCTCAGGACATGGCACCAGCTTTAGTCCTGAGAGAGTACGCACCCCCACATCCATACCTGTGTACACACGCACACACAGATACACTTCCACACTCTCACATGCACATGTCCACACACACACATAGACACACACACAGACACATGCACACACACATAGACACACCCGCACAAGCACATGTCCATACCCCCATGCACATACATCCACACCCATGCATGCAAGTGCACACACAGACACACACCCTCACACACACACACACTCACACACAGATACACACATGTACGCACAGATATACATGTGCACACACAGACACACATGCACACACAGACACACAGCATATGTCTATAGGCCTGCAGAGAGACCGTGCTCAGGAGTTGCTTGGGCTCCACTGGACAGCTGGTCCTGGGTCCCTGACCTTCAGGAAGGCAATACTCTCAGGTTCCCCAGCTCCTACTCTGCAGAGTAGCTCAGTAGTTGGCCTCTCCTGCTGGCCCAGAACTCAGGCCATCTCTCTCCATCTCATCCACAACTGTGGCCCTCCCATGGCAATGACCAGCTCCACCTTCTTGCATGATATCAGGCCTCCTTGACCTTGGCTAACTGCCAGTGTCTCTGCCCTGAGCCGCACGTCCTCAGGTCAGTGGGATGTCTCTCTACTTCTGGGCTCTGTGTTCCTTGATCCCCACATCTCTGCCTAGCGAAGACCCACCTGAACTCCTTCCCTCTGTCCTTTTGGCTTTCCATAGCCCCACCATCTTCCAAGGTTCCCCAGCAGGCAGACCCTCTCTTGCTTCCCTCTTCCCCAAGACCTGCTGCTTCTGTTGCTGCCTCAGGCCCCTCTTCACACATGGAGAGCACCCAGACCCAATCTCCTCTTCTTCTGCTGCCATCATTGGCCTCCCACCCAGCTCTGATCATGGCCCCCTGTTCACAAGCCTTCCCAACTCACCAGCTTCCCTCCCCCACCCCAGGCACACAGGATGCCCTCCAGAGGCGGTCTCCAGGCTCAGATTAGTCTTAAGAAAAAACATCGTGGGGTCTAGGACAGCCCTGAGGGCAGAGTCTGGTTCTCCTCTGCCCTGACCTTCTCAGTGCCCAAAACAAGGTGGGATAAGATCTCCAGCCTCTTCTAGTGGCCTGATAGTCATGACCCTCCATCACACCCCCCTGTTGGAGTCTCCTCCTTCTAAGTGGGAGGTCCTTGGGGACAGGGACAGGGTCTCTGGGCTCACCCAAGAAGGCAGAGGGTGACACTGTGCCATTGCTTCTGGCCACCATGACGCTGATGCCTGTCTCCACAAAGGGCACGGAGAAGTCTACGATTTCTGATCTCTCCTCATTGATGGTGAGGGAGCCAATAGCCATGTCTGCCCGCTGGTAGAAAACCTTGGCCCAGGAGCCAGCCAAAAGAGAGATCAAAGAGAAAGAGGAGGAGGAAAAGGGAGAAGGAAGAGGGTGGAGAAGGGATCAAGGGAGAAATGAAGGAAAGTCAATTGGATAGGAGGACAGTGAGCTGGGCTTAGGGGGAGAGGATGGGGCCGGATGAGGCAGGGCCCTGCCCCTTCCTCCCCCCATCCACTCTATCCCTTCCAGGCTGGGCCCACCTCCCCGATCATGCCGTTCCAGACACCATCGATTTTCTTCCCGTGTTTGCCGTTGGTGACGAGGTAGAGGTCGTAGCTGAAGCCAATGGTCTGGGCCAGGCGCTTGAGGATGTCAATACAGAAGCCTTTACAACATCGTTTTTCTGGCCGGGGGGCATCTGGCGGGGGGCTGAGGGGAGAAGGGCAGACATGGGGCTGGGGCCTCAATCTTCCTCGCCCTCCCTGGAGCCTTGGGCTCTGTGGGAGCACCCTGGCTCTCCTTCTATTTGTGGGGTGGCCTCATGCTCCTGGGCGGAGCGCTCTCCTTAGAGACTGTGAGCCCCTGAGGGGCAGGACTCCCATGAGCTGCCCTGACTGACTCCAATCTCTTCCTCCTCTCATGGAGGGGAAGCAGCATGCCACCCACCGACCAGGAACATCACCCAAGGATGCGCCTCAAAAGCATCCATTGTGGCCCCAGAATCTTCTCTACAAAAGGCCCCCCGCTTGGTGGCAGGAGGCGGTCTAGTCCCCTTTGGACATGGAGAATTGCTACTAAGTTTGTCCTTCTCTCATTGCTTCTAGTTCTGGCCTCCTGGGGACCAAATGAACAAACAGATTGGATCTTCCATTAGGGACCAGGGGAGGAGAGTCATGGCCGCAGCGATGAATCCCCTGGACTTCACCCGATCCTCTGGCCCTAGGCACTCACCAGAGCTCTACCACCCTCCCCAAAAGCCCACCAACCCAAACTGGTGCTCAGCCTCAGCCACCCTTGGCTCCTGGAAAATTAGAATAAGCCGATCCTCTTCCTGACAGGGAAGCTTTGTGGTGTGAGGGGATCCAGGAAAATTCCTCACGAAAGAGATGGTGGCAGCAGCCTGCCTTTTCTTGGCTCCTAACCCTCGGTGGGGACCCCCAAGCTCCCGCTCCCCACCCTCTGCTCTTCTCTCTGGTGTGCCGCCTCCTACATCCCTGACCCCTCCTTACGTATTCCCAGCAGCCTCATCTCCCTCCCACCTGCCTAGGGGAGTCAGAAGAGAGACACCAGAAGCCTGCCATCCACACTTACAAGCTAGAGGATCACCAGCGAGTCATTTCACCTGTAAGCCTCTATAATACCTGCGGTACCTAGCTCCCAGAATTGCTGTGAGAACTAGAAAAGGTAAGCAAGGCAGGAAAAATGGTCCAGTGAATCTTTTTTTTCCCCAGTGAATGTTTCATCTCATCCACGCAGGCACTTCCTCCAAGATGCAGGTTGGCACACACCCCAACCTGTCCCTTGGGATGCCCTCCTCGACATCAGCCATAAGCAGCTCATGCGGGGTGCGGGGGCCCGCTCTTTTCTCACTTTCTTGGCATTGAATTGATACCAAGTGGCTTGTCCCCGGCCTGCCCCTTGATCAATGACCAGCCTGCCACAACTTTCTCCAATCACACACTTCACCTGGCATCTATGGCTCAGTCTTAATGACAACAATGTTTCCCAGCCTGCTCATGCCCATCATGCATCTCTCTACTGCCCTTTGCATGATCCTCAAATTTTAATTTTTCAGAGGCCACGGTGTTCTAGGACTTTCAATTCCACCTTCTCAGCAGAAGAAGACCAAAAGTGTCAAAGGGATGGGCCTTTGTTTCAGGGACAAGCTTGATATCAGTGACCAAAAAGGAACAATTTCCCCAAGGCCATCAGCCTGCCCTTTTCCCGTTCCATTCTGGGCCCAGCTGCTAGGATAGTCCACTTTTATCTTTGAGATTATTCTTATGGAATGGACCCACTCTCTGAGCCATCCATCAAGCTATATCCTAGTATTTATGGGCAACAGTCTTTCTTCATCCACTTAGTTTTTCCTGTGTGGATAGTTAATTTCCCTGTGTGAATTCTGTTGATTCTGTATCTCACTTAGAAGGCTTGTTCTGGGACTGGATGCAGTCCACACAATATCACTGGCAGATGAGTCCATGACAGACCTCACCATCTATAGGGAATTGTCTTTCCATTTGGATTCCTTCATTCCAGTGGTAGATGCCTTTGGTGAGCATACGAGTCTTTTTATTCCTTGTTTGATATTACTAGCCAAAGGGTCATCAGAGAAAGATTACTTTCCAGGGATCTCATATGATTTTGACATAGGCACAAGCAGTCACTTGTTAGAGGGGTACTTTGAAGGCAGGCCATATTCTGCCTTACTGAATTAAATGCTTTTTAAAAATGGTCAACAAACAATAAACACGGGTTGGTTTGGTTTTTTTCTGTGCCTTTCAATCAGATGGTGATTTTGTAAAGAGGTGATCAGCTCCAAGCACATCCCTGAAGAAGTGATGAGAAAATGGAGCTCTTTCTCTTCTCTGAAGAGGTTCCAAGAGTATGGAACACTGCATGTGCTGCTGTCAAACTTGGTTGACGTGGTTTAGTTTTTTTGAATTGCCTTCTCTCCTGTCTTTTAAAAATATCCATTTCAAGTGTAGTGCTCCGAGGGCCCCTTCTTCCCCCACTCACAGTCGCAAATCAGGTCCCTGCCAGGGACAGCTATCCCAGGTTCAAGATATTCCAAAAACTACCATGCATAAGTCCCCACAAATGTGTTTTATTTTAATGGTCAGCCTGCAAACACAATTAGCTTAAAGCAAAGGCAGTTACTGCAGTGTCATAGAAAGAAAAAGTTACCCTTATAAACCTGGGGCACATTCCCACAAATCTAATGCATCAATGCGGAGGCTGGTTCCCCATAAAGTTCCCAAGTAGAGAGGCAGGCACCGAGATAGGAAATGGATATGAAGAGGGGCAGGCCTCAGTCTTCATCAGGCACTGGCCCAGTGGTCCCTGGTCAGCTAGAATCTTTCCTGCTCCAGCTTTCTGCTCAGCCAGATTCTTTGAGGGTGGTACACTTCAACTAGGATGCTCTGTAGGGACCGTATGAATCACCCTTTTCCTTTTCCAGGAAGGAGGAAGCAACAGGAAGTCATCATTCTCTTGGCTCTAGAATCTAGAATCTCCAGGACCTGGAATTCTGGACCTAAGGAGTTAGTCACAAGACAGCTCTCCAAGCTGGTGACTATTCCAGAAATCTCCTGTCACGGCTAGGAGCCTAGAATCTGGGATCATGCTGCCAAGGGAATTGAGAGCCTCTCTTCTCTGTTAGGAGGCTGTGGTCCAACAAGTGATCGCTTTGAATTTCCTTCTCATATGTCCTGCAGTCACACATTTCTGGTCCAGGACCCCATCACCAATGTCTGAGGTGGGGGGGGGGGCGGGGGAGGGAGTGGGGAGGAGGGAAAGGAGGAAGAAGAGGGGAGGAGGGAGAATCATCTACTCCCCCCACCCTTGGGGGGCCTCCAAAAGGCCCAAAGGAAAGCTTGAAGTGTCAGTCATCAAGAACTGACCATCCCAGAGTGGGACCACATGACTATCTGAATGGCGGGCTTATCCTCCATCAGCCAATCAGTCACCATCATCTAACTGCCAACATCTGATAATGTGATTGGGCAGTTCATGGTCAGTTACTAAGGTGGTGGAGGAAAAATCCCTGAATGGATCAGAGACTGCCCAAGTCCACCTCCATTGTCCCCTCCCCCTAGCACAATAGTTGCCTCTGTTCCCAAGCAGTTGAGCACAGCACCTGTGGCCCGTGTGGAGCCATCTAGGACAATCCAGTAATCAGCAACCTTCAGAGAGTCCAGACCTACCAGAGGTGATGGGCCTGAAGATTGTGCTTACTCTCAAATACACAATCATGCCATTCCAACAAATAAGCGCTTAAAAAACACTCACTCCACACCTATTTTGGCCCTGTTCAACCCAAAGGCAATTAGAAAGGAGAAGAAGAAAGTGAAGACAGCAAAATCAAACCAAAAGGATGGAAAATGACCTTCCCTTCCCAGAGAGTCTGGTGCTAAATGAGCCTCCAAAGCACATGAGACTGGTGAACTAGAATCAACTGGAAGTTGCCCCCTCACATTTAGCAGGGAACGTTCCTCTACCCACCCATCTACGCAACCACAACCTTGCATATCTCCAGCGGGTCCCTGCAAAGCCCCAGGGCACTCCAAATCAAGTTCTGAACTTGGCCCATGTCAGTCTAAGCCAGCTCCCTTAAAACTGCCTCACTTGGAAACTTGGAAAACCCCAAAGATGTGAGGGCTGCCCAAAAGGCATCATGCACATGGTGCTGATATACCATTGGGAAAACTATCCTTTGGACTTACAGTTCTTAAGGATCATGCAGAAGCCATCCAGGACCATGTCACAAGAATAAAACCACCACAAAAATCCTCCCCTAGCATGCTGTCAACTCCCTTCTCTCTGAAGTCATTAACTCATTTTGGTCCCTCTTGTGGTCCTCAGAGTGTTGCCAGGCACCAGTATTCCTGGTGTTCTACGTGCAAGTGACTCAGGTCACCTTCCATATTTGTGGCAAATACAGCAATACAACAGATGTCACTGCTGAAGCACTATTTTCCCCAGTGGATCCCTAAAATACAAGGGCATCCGAGATAAGAGATGCCAGATGAAGTTTCACAATTGTAGTACCCTGAGGGAGAGCCCCACAGCTTGAACTCACAGGTTGGGACCTCTGGAGGAATAGCTATCCCAGTTTCAAAGAAGTTGGTCTACACTCCTAAAGCTCCTACACTCCTAAAAGCTCATAAGCCCCCACTGATGTGTCTGCCTTCAACAGACAGCCAGAGAATACAATGAGCTCAAAACAAAGGGAATTACTGAAATTATGTAATGAGAAAAGAAGCAATAAAACCTTTCTCCCATAGCCCTAGGGAGCGCTCCCTGCCTGTGGGGGAACCGGACGCAGGTAGAGGTCACAAGAGGTATACTCATGTAGTATACATGTGGCCAGGGAGCACGTGTGTAAGGAGGGGGCAACTCACGCCTCGGACGGATGCCTTAGGGCCTCGGGATGGCAGGGCTGCTAATGTCCCCACGTTAGTCTCCATCATACACTGCTCCAGTGCTCACTGCTGGACACGGCTTATCCGTCCACTCCTTTGTCTCCATCTTCTTGCTCAGCTAGAATCCTTGGTGGATTTGCATTCCAGGAAGGATGTTGTGCTGCACTGTCTCCTTCCCTCTCTGTGGAGCAGGAAGCATCGGGAAATCTCTACCTACAAGATCCAGAGCTTGAAACTCTCAAACTGTATTTCTTGAACTTGGAGTTAACCATGAGGCAACTCTCAGAGAGGGTGCTACCCCAGGAACCTCCCTTCTCTGCTAGAAGGCTAGATTCTGGGAATAGCATTGTATGTGTGTCGGTATGTCGTCTCCCCCATTAGACTGTAAGCTCCTTCAGGGCAGGGACTGTCTTTTGCCTCTCTTTGTATCCCCTGTGCCTGGCACACAGTAGGCCCTTAATATTGATTCATGAATTGACTGATTGACACAAGCCTAGGGTTTAAGAAGCAATGTACTCCAACCCCCCCCCCCCCGCCCCCATAAGGCTGTGTGCCAACCCATGCGCTTCGGCTGCAAAGTGCCATTGCTGGTGGGGATGAGGGAGAGAGGTCCCCTCCCCACTCAACGCCTTCTCCAAGAGTTCTTGAGAGTTCAGTCCTTCATCTAGTGGTAACTCCTCCAAAAGCCGTCCATCTCAGAGGGGTGTGCAAGGGCTGCAAGGCCGGTCCTCAATCAGTCAATTCAGTACCTGCATCCAACGATCTTATCACCTAATCAGATGCTTCCAGCAGCCACCCTTTACTCTCCTCATGGGCTATTTTAAAAAGCTCCTTAACTCAATCGGAGACTGCCTTGATCTCTCTCCTTCAGTCTTCTGGAAGGGGAGAGACAGACTTGGAAATAAAGGTGATTGAAAATGAAAATATCAGTAAATGACCTTCCTTCCTTCCTTCCTTCCTTCCTTCCTTCCTTCCTTCCTTTCTTTCTTTCTTTCTTTCTTTCTTTCTTTCTTTCTTTCTTTCTTTCTTTCTTTCTTTCTTTCTTTCTTTCCTTCTTTCTTTCTTTCTTTCTTTCTTTCTTTCTTTCTTTCTTTCTTTCTTTCTTTCTTTCTTTCTTTCTTTCTTTCTTTCTTTCTTTCTTTCATCTGGAAACTTCTGTAGAAAAGCGTCTATGAAAGCCTGGATATTCCCTCCTCACATTTTCACCAAAGATGCCCTCAGATCGTTCTCATAAAAATTTCGCAGCGATGGAAGACAATTGGCATATTGGCTAGTGCTTATTCGCATTCTGTCGGGCAGTAATGAGGCCCAAGCCTCTTTCCACTCCTTGAGAACTATCTGCTCTTTCAGAGCTTGAGAATGGAATGCTCTGGGCCCATAAAGTTGCATCATGGGCAATCAGGCCCTGCTTTGTAGGTCTGTCTGTGCACACGTGGCTCACTCCAGCCACACGCCCTTCTGTCACTGTTGTCCCCCATGCTGAGTCCACTTCCTCAGGGAGCACACCTTTGATGGCAGGAATAATATTTGAATGGGTGGCTCCATTCCCCATGGTGATTTGCTTAGAAAAATCATGCCTCTGCCTTTTCCCCTTGATGAAGTGATACTGCTGTAACAGTGTGGGGACAGGGTTTTTGGCTCAAGGAGGAAGAGGAGGAGGAGCAGCATCCCCACGAGTGGAGAAGGTGGAAGATAGCTCCAGGCAGAGGCATGCCGATGCAAAGGGAAGGGCTTCCTTGGAGAGGCAGACATCCTACAGCTGGTCCTAGTTGGCTAACCACATGGTAAATGGGGGCTCTTTGGCTTCAGAGGCAATTAATAGACTTCAGTTGTGCCTACCATCATCTCCCTTCATCCCAGCACTTTTAGAGGATCTTGGAAACATCTTCAATGGAGGCATCCTGTGAAAAACCACACTGGGAGGGTCCTTCTCCCCTCTGAGGCTGTGATAAATGGGCCTTGTTAGGTGAAGGGAGTGAATTCTCCACCACTTTGTGGGGTTCCAGAGGTCCAGAGGGTTCCTGGGCAGCCTCGAGGACCTGAGGAGTAAGGAGTCTCCTTCTCGGAGAGGGAGTCAAGGGGATTAGGACAGTAAGTGGTTTCACCCACCACAACAAGCCCAGAACCCAGCCAGCAGCAGCACTCCTTTTGGATAGGCATGTGGGGGCACCAAGCTATGGGGGAACTGAGCAGTCTGGAGCTTACCCACCCCCAGATACTGTGGTCCTGTAAGTAGGGGATGGTATGTTCCACACCCCCACAGCATGTTGGGGAGGAAGTGTTAGTCCATTTGTTCCTGATGGGGCTCAGAAGTAACTGGACCTTGGTAAAATCAGATGCCCGGCAAGGGGCTAAGCAGAAGCAGCGGCTAGTCACTGGCACATGGGTCCCTAACTGGTTGGGGCTTGAACCAAAGGCAACACAGGGAGGGAGAGAGGCCCATGAGCCTCTGGGGCAGCCTCCTTCTCAAAGAATGTGCCTGCTAGACTGCTCATCACCTCTTACCATCATCTCCCCTAAGAATTGAAAGACATTTCTATGCCAAACTAGGGCTAGCCCTGGCTTCGCCATGGCTTCCTTTGGGCGGGGCTTGGTGGTTTTTTTTGGCTCTTGGTCATTGACTCACATTAGGTTTTTATGAGATCGTTGTGATCTTTGGAGACATCCATTCTTCCGTCCATTTCGCAGTTTCCAGACCTTCCTCCTTGTTTCCTTTGGTCCCTCTGAAGGGTGTCCTCAAGTGCACTTTCTTTCTCATGCCTCCAGATGTTAGTGCTTACCTCGATTACTTCTATTTACTCTGCACATACAGTGTATTTTCTTATTTGCAAAAACTGTACATTTGCACAAGAATGTTAGTTCCCTGTGGCAGGGAGTGCCTTGCTTTCATATCCGTGACACCAGTTTATGGCTTAGCACGTGGTACTAATAAATGTTTGTTACTGATTGGCACTCGCATCCCTTACTTGCTCAGACACAACCACTCACCCTTTTGGTGAATTTATTTCGTGCCTGCTTCAACCAATACCTCATGGGTCTTTTCTCAAAAGAAAGGACTTGATAGTCTAAGATTCCTATAACCACCACCGGCTCTCTCCTTCTGGGCCTACAGATTTTCCACCCTCTTCCTCCCTTTGTGTTCAAGTCACCAAGTCTTGAAGAATATGTTGAATTTGTTTGGAGGACCTCACTGAGCTCTTCATAGAATCTCTAGCTCTGTGACTGACACTGACACACAGGCCACCATTATGTTTATGTTTAGGGCCTTTTTTTTTTTTTGCAAATATTTATTGCACCGCTTTAATAAGAGATGGTCCATCATTGTCTCAGTAACTCGCTCACGTCACCGCCTTGTGATGTGTGACAAACCCAACTCTGCCAATTTAGACTTGTGCCTCTCCAGGGAGAAGTAGCGAGGTTTCCTACCATGGAGCCTCCGCTTCTTTTGACCTCTTGGCTTTGCTTGATGGTGAGGGTGCCATCATCGATAAGCTGCATTTCCTCCAGTCGCATGTCCCATGGGTCACTGGACAGAGATCTTCCACAAGAGTACCAATGGCAAGGTCAGTGTTTCTAGATCATCTCAAAACTAGGGTTGCTGTCACCCTCTGCACTGCATAGGACTGGGTGCCAGTTAGCATTTGTCTCTGTATCATAGTTTGCTTTGATCAAACACTTGGACGCCTAGTGGCCAGGCTAGTGTCAGGGATTAGCCTCTGAATACTTTGCTGGGTGGGGCTTGGCAAGTGGCCACAGCCTGGGACTGTATTCATAACTTCTACCGTCTTGAACAAGGTACTCGGGCCTGGCCTTCATGGGCATGGCCTCTGGGAACCAGCATCAGCTCCATGCTATCATCAGGCATCGGAGGAAACTTTGGGTGGTGCTTCTCATTAGTGTTTTATCACGACGATGATTACTAGCAACCACTGCCCCTTCCTCCCTTTCAAGATTCTCTGTGGGTGGTGCCATCTGCTGCCACAAGTTCAATGGCTGTCTTTGCACAGATGACTACCAAATCTCAAGCTCCAACCTCTTGCCTCTCTAATTGGACGTCCAATCGCCCTGTGAAACTGACCTCATCTCGTGCCCCCCTTCTGTGAGCATCCTCCCAGATTCCCTGTTTCTATGGATGGCCCATTGGTCATCCTTCCTCCCAGGCCTGGGCTCCCGATTCCATGGCTCCCTTCCCACCATCCGTCACTGCCTCATCTCCACTCACCTCCTTCTCACCTCAACTATTACAGCAGCTGCTTCAGCTTGGCACCCTCTGGTCTCCCTCTACTCCATCCCGAGCATGTTCCCTGAGCCTTCTCTCTGTAGCACAATTCTAGGCCTGGCACCATGACCAAGAGCTCGTCCCGTGGGCCGAGTCATAACAACTGCCCCCTTTCTCTGCTGCCGTAAAGTCCACCAGGTGCTTTCTGTCACAACAGACCTGGGGCAGGGGCCATTTTTATTATCATTCATCCCCATTTTAAAAAAGGGAACTGGGATTCTTTGAGTTTAAGTAATTTGCTCATCATCACAGATCTAGTGAGGGTCTAGAGTAGAATCTGAGTTCAGGTCTATTGGTTCCAGGACCAGAGTCCTTCTCACTATCTTTGAGATCCTTGTCCTGGTATTCAAGGCCTTCTACAATCTTCTCTCTCCTAATACTGCCCTCTGTGGACTCTCCATTCCAGAGAGATGGACTACACTCCCTCCCTGCCTCCCCAGATCCTCTCCTGCCTTTTCTTCATTTCTAAATATAGGCAGACGAGCCCCCAGCCCTGGCACATGCTTCTTTTCCTTCACAGCCCAGCTCAGGGACCAATCTTCCAGAACTCCTTCCCTTGGGGGATGCCCCAAGCTGAAGACAGTCTGATCACAGTCTCCTTGCATCCTGAAGATTTCTGCACAAGGGATGGCGTGTCCCACTCCCCCATTCTATGGCAGTTTTTCTATTTCAGTATCCTCTCCCACCACACTAAGCTGTCATATATGTGTAGTAAATGAGCTATCTCTCCCTATCCTGAACCATGTTTGTCAACAGATTTTTCTCTGTTCTCCATTCTGTCCACCTGCAGGCAAGTCCTTGTGGCCCAAAGAATGAGTAGACTTAATTTGAAGAATCTTAGTGAGTTCCGAGACTTTCTCTACCTCTGCAACTGCCATTGCCCCACCATCTATAATTGTTGGATGAATCTGGACCTGAATGCCAGGGTCCCAGGTCCCAGGGTAGAAGCTGGGGGTCACCAAGGGGATAGGGTCATTGGGAGCAAGTGTCCTACCTGTGCGTGAGGTTGAGCTGGCTACGGCAGGGCACGGAGTCCCGGATGCAGGTGCCGCTGAGGGGGTCGGCTGGCTCCACAATGACGAAGGGGCGTTCCTCCAGGGTGGCCACCGTGAGGTGCTGGGTGTCGTCCACAGGCTGCAGGAAGCGGCCATATCGAGACCACAGTGGGTACTTGAGCCGTAGAGACCGTTGTTCCCAGGTGCCCACCTGGAGTCAGGAACAAGGAGAAGAATTTGTGTCTGGCTTCCCTGGTGGACCCTGCCCCGCAGAGACCTGGGCGTCTGGGCCTTGCACTTACCACCTCCCAGGTTCGATCCTTAGTGAGCGAGATGACAACAAGAGAAGGGTTCACCAGGAAGCCGTCTTCGTTGAAGGAATAGTCCCGGTTGTCCCAGGTGATATTCATGAAGTACCTGCATCAGTCAGAGGGTGAAAGTTTCAGTGAAGAGTCCCGGGTCCCAGGAAATGCAGCTGGGAGCAGATGGACGTCGTTAACCACAAGCCCTTCTTAGAGAAGGACCTCCATGCCTTACCTCAGCCTGGCTCTGCGCCAGCCAGACTCCAGGGAACAGACGGCCAGCTGACTAACTTGCCCTCTGCCCTATACCTTTGTGTCTTGTCTTCCCCCTAACGTGGGCTCCTTGACAACTGGGTATGTCCTGCTTTTTGTATTGGGCCCCTAGCACTTAGCACAGTGTGGCACAGAGTAGGGAGTTAATCAAGGCTTTTCTATTCATTCATTTGTTCCTGCCTCTGCACTTGCGGGGAGAGGGGGGGGGGTTCCCTGCTCACTCAGTCAGGCTGTTCTCCCATGGCCTATCTCCTATCTCTTAATCTGGCCATCCCCTTCCTTGACTTCTAGCCTGGCTTCTGCTCCCTAGTACCCGTGCTCCTGGACCCAGACCCTGCTGTCTAGTGGCTTCTGGTCCCCAACCAGGATCCTTACCGGTGCAGACTCTCTCCCCGCTGGCTACGATTCTGAGCTCTACAGTCCTGACCCAGCTCAGGCAGGAACCCGTAGTCACGAAGCAGGGCCTGGGCTCCACGGGCTACCACGGCCACGCCTGCTGCCACTCTCTTTGCCAGGTCGTCCCGCCAGCCAGCTGACCGGACTGCAAAGAGCCCTGCAGGTAGTGGGGCCCCCCCTGGTAGGAGAGGTGGCTCCCCAGGCCCGCCTCCCCCACCACCCCCTGCCAGCTGGGGTCCCACCATGAACCACACATAGCCAGGGCCTGTCAGGCCAGCTGCGGCTGCTGCCCGAAACAGTGGCTCTGCCTCCTCGCGGGCACAGAAAAGCAGGCGTATCTGGGCACTGAGACTGCGCAGGCGGGCACCAAGCACCTCCTCGCCAGCACCAGGGTCCAGGGTCAGAGCCCCCCGATGCTCCCAGCCCACCAGGCTCCCATCAGTCAGTGCCTCAATGTAAGCCAGGAAGGCGCGGTGGCCAGGGGCTGCCGTGGTCACCGCCACAAAGGACGTCCAGTCATACTCCTCCAGCACCTCAAAGATCACCTGCAGCTGCTGCTCTGTGGAGGAGCCCAGCTGGAGGAAGGTAGAGCCCTTCTCCTGGGAACCACAGGGGAAAGGAATATGGGAGCAGAGAGTGAGACCCAGCCAGTGGCCAAGACGTCATCCAGGGCTACCTTCTCATGGTGAGGAGGAGGTGGTGGGGGTGCACAAGTTCATGTGGAAAGTCTAGAATCCAAGTCCGATAGGCCCTGGCAGATCCCCTAAGTCAACTCTCTCATTTCCGGATGGGAAAATGAAGGCCCAAGTGGGCGACAGACTTCTCTGGGGACACACAGCCAAGCCAGTGGCTCCAAATACGATGCCCTGACATCACCCGGGCCAGAGACAATCAAGCACCTAACAGGCCACTGGGCTTGGGGAGCAGATTCCAGGTTCCAGCAGGCCATGAGGTAGCAAGGGGTCACTACACTTGCCCAGGCTACAGATCCCAGTCTCCCAGGGGTGAAGGGAAGCCCATAGGGCCTTTAATTGGGCCATAAGCCAGAGAAGAGAAGACCACATCTCCCAGCAGCTCATGGGGCAGGAAAGGCACCACAACTATGTCACTGGGCACAGGACCCCCTAGGAGGTCATGTGGGGTGGGGGGAGGGTGGGACCACATGCCAAAGAGAAGGCACTAGAGCTGGTTCCCCCTCCCCATTCTCTCTCAGGACTTCTGGAAGCTCCCACTCTTACCCCATCATAGGTGGCCCCCCACTTTGTTCCCCGGCTCCCCAACCTGGGTCTCTTGTCCCTAGATGTTCTCCGTACAGATTCCTCAACCATAACCTATGAGGCTTCCCAACTCTCCTCTCTGAGCATGCTCCCATAAGGACCTCGCAAAGGCCAACCTTGGTATGAGGGGATGGGGCCAAGGGGACACCCTGCCGCTGTCATCTGGATGCCCCCACCTCCACTCCTGGGCCCCGGCAGGCAAGGTGAGCCCTTCCCAGAGATAGATCTCAGGCCCCCCAGGACCGGTCACACTGGGCATTCAGCAGGGACCTCCCACTCTGGGCCTCGCTCACTGCCTCACCGCCTAAGCTGGCCATTCACCTTGGGCGTGAGGACGAGAGCTGCACCGCCATGAACAGCCACAATGGGCAGGGCAGTCTGAGCAGAAAGGAAGTCCAGGATGGGGGCGACAGCTGGTGCGCGGGAATCATCCTCGAAAACGACGCCATGGACGCGAAGGCCCGAGAGCAGATCACACAGCTGAAGCATGAGGCTGCGTGGGTCGGTGCCGTTGAGGACCAAGGCCACGGGGCGCACCTCCAGGCCTGGACTGCGGACAGCGGCAGCCACAGTGGGGCCCAGGTGGGCTGCCTCCCCTGCGTAGGCTGGCCCCGAGAACACCAGTGCCACATTGAGGGGCCGCCCGGTGCCCGGCTCCCCAACACTGCCGCCGCCCAGCGGGGGAGCCACCTCCGGGAAAGGGCTGGCACAAGCCAAAGCCAGCAGCAAGAGCATGTTAGCTGGGCCTGAAGGGCCGTGGGGGCCGAGCGGGCCACGCATTTCCTGGGGGCCCTGCCGGGCAGCCTCTAATGGCCCCAAAGTAGAGAGAGAAAGACAGAGAGAGAGAGACAGACAGACAGACACACAGAGAGAGAGAGACAGACAGGCAGAGACAGACAGACAGACAGAGACAGAGAGACAGGCAGAGAGATGGAGACAGAGAAATAGAGACAGAAGGAGGTTGGGAAAGCAGGATGAGAAGAGAGACAGAGAGAGACAGAGAGACAGACAGACAGACACAGAGACAAAGAGAGACAGAGAAAGATAGAGACAGAGAGATAAAAACAGAGAAACAGACAGAGGGAGGTTGGGAAAGCAGGATGAGGAGAAAGACAGGGAGACAGAGAGACAGATAGAGAGACAGAGAGAGAGAGACAGAGACAGAGAGAGACAGAGGCAGAGAGACAGAGACAGAAGGAGGTTGGGAAAGCAGGATGAGGAGAGAGACAGTGAGAGAGAGACAGAGACAAAGAGAGAGAGAAGACAGAGACAGAGATAGAGACAGAGAAACAGACAGAGGGAGGTTGGGAAAGCAGGATGAGGAGAGAGACAGAGAAAGACAGAAAGAGAGAGAGAGAGACAGACAGACAGAGACAGGCAGAGAGATAGAGACAGAGAAACAGAGACAGAGGGAGGTTGGGAAAGGGGGTGAATGATAGAGAGAAACAGAGAGGCAGAAACAGAGGGAGGTTGGGAAAGCAGGATGAGAGAAGAGAGAGAGAGAGAGAGACAGAGACAGAGACAGAAAGACAGAGGGAGAGAGAGAGAAAGAAAGAGAGAGAGAGAGAGAGTACAGGAACAGAGATAGTGGCAGACATGGATTGGAACATCAGAGAAACAGACAGGAACAGGGACAGGGTGGAGACATGACCAAAGATTGGTCAGAGTGCAAGGGCCATGGACAGAGATAGGGAGGCAGAGACCCAGGGATGAAAACAAGCAAGGCAGAAGGGGAGACAAACGAGGGCACAGACAGATTGGGACAAAGAGCCCAGGGACAGGATGGGGACACAAGTGCAGGGCAGAAGGACAAAGGGACAGAGAAAGTCAGAGGGTCAGGGACAAGGCAGGAGAGCAGGAGAGACAGAAGGATGGGGCAGAGGGACAGGGACAGGGAAAGAAACAGCCACATGGCCAGGTTAGAGGCACCCAGGGTGAAAGGCAGGGAGAGAGAGCCAGGGTACATCGACAGAGAGAGAAGGAAAAAACGGGGGGGGGGATGCCAAAAGGGAGAGACACAAAAACAGAGACATGAAGAGAAATGCAGAGACAGATAGAGAGACATCCCCCACCCCATCCCCCCGGGGAGGCAGGGATGAAGGGCAAAGGAGAGAAAGAAAAATTTGAGAGAGGAGGGAAGAAAAGAGGAGGAAGGGCAGACAAAAAAGAAGAGAGGGTCAGTGGGGCTGACCCCACTCCCTGGTCTCTTCCTCATACCCTCCATTAGCCCCATTTCCCGACTCCTCTCTTCCCATCCCACTCCCTCCATCTCCTCCCCTGCTACCTTGCTCCCCACTTCTCATCTCCATCCTCTTCCCCACCCTTTCCCCCACCAGTGCCTCCGTCTCCCCCCCCATCTGTCTCCTATCCGTTTATGCCCCCCACGTCATTCTCCTCCCTGCCCCAGGCTCTACCCCACACTGGTCCCAGCTGCCCCAGGGCTGAGGGCAGAGAGGGGGGCCTGGGGTGGGGTGCAGCTGTGGTAATTAGGAGTTGAGGAGTGGGGGATGCTGGCTGCTAGCCCAGAGCAATTTAGAAATTGGAGGGAACACAGAGTCCTCTTCCTGTCCCTGATGGCTGGACTCAGGGTCCTTGGGAGGCCTGGGGAACCAGGTGCCTGGGTCCAAGAAGGGCACTAACTGGAATCAGGATACCTGGGTCCCTAAGGAAGTGGGGTTGGGGCCCACATACCTGGGTCCCCAAAAGGGCAGGGGTTGGGGTTCCAGACGCCTGGATCCCTGGGGGGGAAAGGGCTGGGGCATGGACACCTGCTTCCCTGAGGGCAACCCTGAGCCAGGGTAGGCTGTCAATCCATGCTGGCTGTCAGTATCCCCATGGGTTGCCATGGCAGCAGGCTTGACAGCTGGGGGAGGGATAGAGAGAGGGGAGGCCCTGCCTTCTGTCCAGGGTGCTGGGGGCCCCCCTTTTCCTGGCACTGGGGCCAGGGGCTCGAGGGAGCTCCTCCTCCTCTCTGGCAGTCATTAGCTGTTGGCTTGATTAGAGCTCAGAATAGCACACCCCCAGCCTCTACCCCAAAATAACCCGCAGCTGTGGCCTGGCCCCCGTGGGGTTAACATCACCCCCCCTTTGAAGTCATTCCTTTCCCCTTTCTTCCTCTCCCTCGGTTTCTCTTCCTGCCATTCCCTCCCCATTCCGCTTTAGCCACACAGCTGAAGGTGGGGTGCTGTTCCCCATGGTATCAGGTATCCCCCTGTCCTCACCAACTCAGGAACCCATGAATCTGGCTCTCTAGTTCAATTCCACGCAACAAATAGGAGAGAAGAAGGTGCCCCTTAGGAACCAGGCACCCAGCCCTACCCCACCCTCATCTCGTTTTAATTGAACAGATGAAAGCAGGGACTCCGTGGCCTCTGAGACCCAGGGATATGTATCCCAGCCTTCGATATCTCAAGGATCCAGGCATCCAACTTATGCCCACCCCTCCCCTTCTGAAACCCGAGCTTCTGACCTAGCCCCCAGCCTCCATCCGATTCCAGAAATAGGGGCGTTCTTAGGGACCTCGGAGCCCCAATCCTCCGGGACTAGCCCCCCTCCCTGGCCTCCTTCACTCTGGGAGGTGATGGCCTGCATGCACCCCCTGGGCCGTCCCATCTATCCCGTCCCATTTCCACGGCTCTGCAGAGGAAGGAGGGGAACGGGGAGGGGGGAGTTGGCTGTGGACGGGGCAGCCACTCATTCAGCCCTGGCTTCTCCCCTCCAACACTCTGATCCTCCACCGGGGCCCTTCACCGCAGTTAGTGGTGGTGCCTGGTGCGGCAGAGAGTCCTGTTCTCCTGTTCTCTCCCCCCTCATCCCCCCCCCCCCCCCCCCCCCCCCCCCCCCCCCCCCCCCCCCCCCCCCCCCCCCCCCCCCCCCCCCCCCCCCCCCCCCCGTCAAAACACATTTTCCACCTTTCCATCCTCCAGCCCCTAGGAATGAGGAGAGTGAGGAAGGGGCAAGGGCATTTGTTTGGATGCCCTCCAGGACAGGAGGCTTGTGTGGAGAGGGGGTGTCCAGGGCATGGGGCCAGGGGCCTGGACGACCTTCAGGGCCTTGTAAGCAGCATTAATAGCACAGTCACAGCCCTTGGGAACAGGGACAGGGACTGAGGAGTGGGGATGGATACTGGAAGAAGACACAGGGAGGAGGTGGGATACGGAGGGAAAGAGGGACAGAAGGAGGGGGACAGGGCAAAAATAGGGATAGGGAAGGAGAGAGAGACCCAAAAGGGGAGAAGGGAGAGGGAAAAATGGGGACAGGGAGAGAGGGATAGGGGAAGGAGACATGGGGGAGCAGGGGACAAGAAGAGAGTACGGGAGATGGGAAGGGAGAAGGGGTACAGGGAAATCAGAGAGGAGGGGCCAAGGAGGGAGAAAGACAGGATGGGAAGAGAGGAAGAGGGAAAGACAGGGGACAGAGAGAGGGGAAACATGGGGGAGAGTAGGAGAGGGCACAAGGAAGAACGTGGAAAGAGACAGAAGGACATGGAGGGAGAGGGAATGAGAGAGGAAACCCAGAGTGGAAGAGAAATGAGGACAGGGAACCCGGAAGGGGTCCAGAATGTGATGAGGGGATAGGGAAAGCAGTGAGGCAGAGAGGATTGGGCAAGGGGAGCAGAAGGAGAAAGAAGGGGGCCTGGGGGAGTAGGCTGGGGCAGGGGTGTGTGTGTGTATGTGTGTGTGTTGTATGTGTGTGTGAGTCTGTGTGTGTGTGTGTGTGTGTGTGTGAAGGAAGAACCCTAGAATGAGAGGAAGAGGAGAGAGCCAGGCAGCAGAAACTCGGAGGCTGCCCCTTTGTCCAGCCCAGCCCTGGGGGTCCCACCACCACTCGAAGCCCAGCTCCTTGCGGCCTTACCTTTTCATGACCCTGTTGTGTCGTGGGGGAGGGAAGTGACGATGGCTGGGACAGGGGCCCAGACTCAGGCTCTAGAAGGACACACAGCAGGTGAGAGGCTCAGTGCCGACAGTCCCCTAGGGCTTCAGGTGGGGGCCGGGCTCAGCAGGCTACACATGTTGCATTGAAAGTTGGGCCCAGGATGCTGCCTTGGATGCTGCGGTAAGTGGCAGGCCCTCCACCCCATGGGGATTC
Organism: Phalanger gymnotis; assembly: GCA_028646595.1. Taxonomy (NCBI): domain Eukaryota; kingdom Metazoa; phylum Chordata; class Mammalia; order Diprotodontia; family Phalangeridae; genus Phalanger; species Phalanger gymnotis. The sequence goes on along the minus strand of CM053622.1, from coordinate 809,743,284 downwards.
CGGTCTCACCTGCCTGGGGTGCCCCTCCCTCCCCCAGCCGCCTGAGGTTTTCCTCCTCCTCCTCCTCCTCCTCCTCTGGCCGGTCTATATGGCTGCTTGCTGGAGTCTCTCCTTCTGTCCTCCCTACCCTCCCCCTACTTTCTCCAGGGTCTCCTGGCTGTTTGTCTAGGGTCACCTCAGAGACAGCCTGCCTGGCTACCTGTCTCCCTTTCTCCCCTACAGGCAGACATGGACACACACGCACAGCCTCACTTCCCAGGGATTCCCCCCACAACACCCCCTCATTGGAAAGGATTGGGAGACTCACACACACTCACCATAGACACACGTACACACACATACACACACAGAAACGCACATCTACACACACACACACACACACAAAGCTGGACACGGGGACACAGACAGACACCCTCACACAAAGACAGACAGACAGACAACCAGAGGTGGATACACAGAGAAAACCAGCTCATTCATACACAGTCGGACATAGAGACACAGAGACATACAAACAGCCAGACATTGGGTCACACAGAGCCAGACACGGAGACAAAACCACAACTGGACACAGGCACACAGACAGACAGACAGACAGACAGACAGACAGACAGACAGAGGTGAGGGGAGGCTCCAGACAGAAGCCAGGAGATCTCAGGTGCAGACAGATGACAGATGGAAGGGGGAGGGGGGAAGGAGAGGACAGACAACCAGTTCAAGGTAAAGGCAAACAGAATTCTCTCCACCCCGCCCCCTTACACACATACACACGCAATACAATTACACACAGACACCCCAGACACAGACCACCAGCACCCCATCCGATACCCGCTGCTTCCCCAGGAAAGACGGACCCATAGACACCCACCTGGCAGCCGCTGGAGAGAGGAGATGCTGAGACCGCAGAGTAGCCCCCCCTTACCCACCCCTGCAGCAAAGGACGGGACCGACTGACACAGACGGACAGACAGACAGACAGACCCACCCCGCCCGCCCGCCTGCCACACACACCTAAGCTGGGGCGGGGGGCGGGAGGCTGTGTGAAGGAGCCCGAGCCCGAGCCCAAGCGGGAGGGGAGGGTGGGGAGGGAGGGGAGGGGAGGGAAGGGGAGGGAGGAAGGGGGGACGGGGGAGAGGGACACACACACACTCGCTAGAACACAGGCTCCTGGGGTGATTAACATTCAGTCCGCGTCTGCCCCTCTCGCGGAGACAGCCGCGGCCCTCCCCGCAGGGTCCCTGAGTGGGGACCCCCGTGTTTGCAGAGGGAGGGGACTCCCCAGATGTGGCCCTGGCCACAGGCAGCTGGGGAAGAGAGCTAAAAGAAAAGGGTGCCCCCCTTCCAGCCCCCAAATACAACCTCGGCTCTCCGGGACCCGAGGAGGGGGCAATTCCCTCGGACCCTCGTCCCACCGCTTGAGAAACGTAGGGGAAGGGGCACAGGGCGAGGGGAGGGACCCCTGCTTTTCCACCTTCTGCTCTCCCGCGCACCTTGCGCTGTTCCCAGGGCTCAGCGCCAGCAGCCCGTCGCGGACCTAGGCATCTGGCCTTCTGGTCCCCCACCCGGGGACCCGCGTGTCCAGGCCCCCCGGGGACCCGGGCGTCCTCGGGAGCCTCTCTCCTCCTCTCCTCTGGGAGAACCGAGACGTCCAGTCTCGTAGCCCCACTCCTCTTTCCCAACCTGCCAGGGACCCTAGGGCCCGGACTCCCCACTCTTGGGGCTCTTTCTCCCCGGACCCGCTCTCGAACCCCAGAACCGGGTAATTAATGGATGGCCGGGGCGGCTCTCTTTGGGGGCGGGGGAGGGACCCCTTTCTGGAGCTCCCCAGCAGGCTGGGAGCAGGCACCCCGGAGCCCCCCAGACTGGGGCGGGGCCCCCGCGCCGGGCCCGCGGGGAGGGGGCGCGGGCTGCGAGCAGGCCCCCGCCCCCCCGGGCCGGTTGGCTCCTCCCGCGGGGGGCGGTGCCTCCGTCCCTCCTCCCCGCCCCCCGCCCCCCCGCCTTCGCTCCGCCGCCGCCGCCGTCGCCGCCTCCTCCGCCAGCTCGGGGCCTCGAGCGCTCCCCCGCCGGCGCCCTCGGACCCGGACGTGTGCGCCCCCTGCTCCGGCCCCGGCCCCGGCCCCGGCCCCACGGCCCGGCCATGAACCTCTTCCGATTCCTGGGGGACCTCTCCCATCTCCTGGCCATCATCCTGCTGCTGCTCAAGATCTGGAAGTCCCGCTCCTGCGCCGGTGAGGACCGGGGGCGCGGGACCCCTGCCTGGGCCGGGGGTGGGGCAGGGGCACCCCGGGGACACCCCCCCCCGAGGGAAGGAGGCGGGGGGAGGGGAGGGAGCCAGAGCTGCTGACGTGGGCCTTTGGGGGAGGAGGCCGCCCGGGCCTTAACTGCCTCCCCTCGGGCCGGACCGCTCCCCCCCCGACCCCTGGGGACTGGGGGAGGCGGGGGGCGTCCTGCGCCCACAGTCCAGGCCCGGCCGGGCCTAGTCGAGCCGGTGAAGCCTGGACCTCTCGTAGCTCAGGGCCCGCCCGCAGCCGGGCCCGCCCCCTGGCTGCAGGCCCTGGGAAAGGGGCAGGGCGGGCCGGGAGAGGCAGGCCCGTGGGGGATGAGCCTGGAAGGGGCCCCGGCCCAGCCCTGCCCCCCCCCACCCCGATCCTCCAGGCCCCCCCCCCCCGGGGAGGCCGCGCTGAGCCCCTCATCCTCCCCCAGGAATCTCGGGGAAGAGTCAGGTCCTGTTCGCAGTCGTCTTCACTGCCCGCTACCTAGACCTGTTCACCAACTACATCTCCCTCTACAACACGTCCATGAAGGTAGGGGTGGGGGGGCCCCTGAGGGGCCTGAGAGAGGGCCACAGAGGGGGCTGGGGTCTCCAGGCCTGGGAGTCTGGGAAGGGTTCTCTGGGGGAGGGGGCTAGGAGGAGGGCCACTGGGGGGTCTGGGGTCTCCAGACCTCCCACGGCCAGGAAGGGCTCTGTGGGGGAGGGGTGGGAGGGCTCCGCAGGGGAGGCGGGGCTGGGAGGGGCCACTGGGCAGACCTCCTGGAGACCATGGCCTGGGGTCCCCAGGTCCTGAGACGGGTCTCCATATCCAACAGGTGGTCTACATCGCTTGCTCCTTCACTACGGTGTGGATGATCTATAGTAAGTTTAAGGCCACCTATGACGGCAACCACGACACCTTCCGAGTGGAGTTCCTTGTGGTCCCCACAGCCATCTTGGCCTTTCTAGTCAACCATGACTTCACACCACTGGAGGTGAGTCTAACCTGAGGGAGGTGAGAGACCAGGTCGCCCCTATTCCCTTACAGAACTGGGGAACATTTTTGAGGGGACTTCGATTGTTGGGGAGCATGGGTTGGTCGGGTCTCGGGCCTGGGCCTGAAACCAACCTTTCTTCCCTGTGCCATTCCTTGGCTGTGGGGCTGGCTCACACAGTGCAGCGCCCTGGGCTTGGGTGGTCACTTTACAAACGCCACTGGACTGAAGGGGAGAAGACCCAGCAGCGTGCATGCCCCCATGGTCCTTGGTCTGGTCTCAGCAGCTGACAAGGGGGTGGGCCCCAGAGCCGATCCTCTAATGATTGTGCCCTATGTCTCTTTTCCTCCCCTCTGCCTCGCCTCTCTCTGCCTCTCCCCCCATCCCTGGCCTGGATCTCCACCTCCCCTCTCTCTCCTGGGGGCCTTTCCCCCCTCTAGCCCAGCTTTCCTGTCTTCTCCCTCCCTTTCCTTCATGTCTTCGACTTCTTGGCTCCGTTCTCAGCTTGTTCCGCTCTCATCTCCCCTATTTCCTCCTCCCTTCCTGCCTGTGCCTCCTTGCCCTGTGACCCCACTCCTGGCCTCCTTCGTCTTTCCCTGCCCCTGGCCCAGCTTGACCCTGTCCAGCATCCTCATTCCAGCCACCCTCAAGAGCTCAGCTCTGCCTTTCCCTGCCTCCCTGGCTGTCCCTTCTGACCTCGCTCATTCCACGCGCCATTCTCTCCGCCCCCCCAGATCCTATGGACCTTCTCCATTTACCTGGAGTCTGTGGCCATCCTGCCACAGCTGTTCATGGTGAGCAAGACGGGAGAGGCCGAGACCATCACCAGCCACTACCTGTTTGCCCTGGGCGTCTACAGGACACTTTACTTGTTCAATTGGATCTGGCGCTACCAGTTTGAAGGCTTCTTTGACCTCATCGCCATCGTGGCCGGCCTGGTGCAGACTGTGCTCTATTGTGACTTCTTCTACCTCTACATCACCAAAGGTAGACAGTTTCCCTGGTGTCATCCCCAGCCCTCCGTCCTTCCCCATTCTCCCCTCCGTGGCTTTCTGCATTCCCCTCTCTTCTCCCAGCTCCAGGTTAGGGGATGGGGGTGTGTGTGCACATGCGTGTCTATGGGGAGGGGTATCTGTTTCCTCCCACTGCTGACTCCTACCCTCTCTTTCTCTCTCTCTGTCTCCCTCAGTTTTAAAGGGGAAGAAGCTAAGCCTGCCTGCATAGTGCTGGCTCCCCAGGGCATCTCCACAGCAGGAGCAGTGATGGCGAGAGGCGATGGGCCGGAGCAGCACGGGTGGGGTGGGGCAGGGGGGCCCCAGGACCTGTCCTGCCCAAAGCGTCACTTTTTAAAAGAATCAATAGATCCCCACCCCACCCCTTCTCTGTTCCCCAGAGCTGGGGGGGAGGGGAGGAGGGCATGGAGCCCCCCAGCCTTGGAGAGCAAGAGCTCAGGACCAAGGCTCTTTATAGTGTTTTGCCTTTTAGAGAAACAAAGAGGAAATCTTTTTTGATTTGGTTGGGATTTAGATAACTCCGTTTTTCCTTCCATCATCTCGTCAGCCTCCGGACACCTGTGTTTTTATAAACTGTCTGGGGGGTGATTGGGGAGTCCTCCAGCTGAGCCCCCCACTTCCCTGCTCTCTATGTCCTCCTCCCTCCAGACTTTGCCAAACACTTAGCCTCTTCTCTGGCCAACAGGACCCATCCTCCAGCTTTTTTTCTGGAGAATCGGAGGGGCTGGTGGGGTGACTCCTCCCCTCCATCTTTTATATCTTTTTTGTCACTTTTTTTGTCCAGGGGCATCGGGAGGGAGGGAAGGCGCCATGCCCCATTTTTGTACAGAATTGATGGTTAACTCCTTGTTCACTTGAAATAAAGACAAAAATGAACTTCTCACTGTCTACTTGTCTATGTGTGCCTCTCCCTCTTCCAGCCTCTCTTCTGCTTCAAGTCCCCTGTGTGAGGGACCCTGACTAACCCAATAATGTCTGTCCTCTACAGAGCAGAAGCAGCTCCAGACATTGGGCCTGGAGGCCTGGGAAAGAGCTTCCCCCCACCCCACCCCCCCCAGCCTCGGTGGGTGACTTGGGGAACCTTATCTCTCTTTGCAGCTCTGCACAGAGTAGGCTTGGCCCCTAATGTCCCCTCCAGTGTGTACGTGAACTTGGCTGGGCCTTCCAGCCCTGGCTGGCATCTCTTCTCCAAATGTCCACAGGGATGTTGTGAGGCTGCCCCAGGAGAACCTGTGCAAAGTTTGGTTTCTGAAGGCCTTAATCATTGAAATCCCATTTCTGTGGACATTCGTATTCTTGGTGCCCTTAAGACTACTCTGAGTGAAGCCATGCCAAGATGATTCTCTCCTTTTATGGATGGGGAGACTGAGGCTGGAAAAGCTTAGTAACTTTCCCATGGCCAGACAGCTGGTTCGCTAACTTTTCCTTAGAAGAATAAGTCTTTTCTCTGGAGTTACGGACATTTGTGAGGCTGGCCCAGGGCCACATCAAGGGGCCTAGGTAAGACCCCACTTTGTCGACCCAAACAATGCTCTTCTCCTTTTCCCTTTCCCTGAAACAAGAAAGGACTGTTTTTTGATTGACTGATGGATAGATGAGACATGGCAAGCTCAGGTTTTCACAAACACCTCCGTGGGAGGAAGAGAAAGTCTCTTTAATAACTGAGGGGATCAGGACAGGCGGCCTCAGTTGTCATTCATCATGGCAAGTCGAGCCGCCTTGGGAGTGGTCGGATATGGGGGTGGGATAGAGCTGGGGTAGCCCAGGCTGTTGGGCCCCATGGTGGTGGTGGTGCCAGAAGACAGGGTTGTCAGGGCCACACCACCCTCATCCAGGGAGCGCTTGTAGGGGACAGGCGGGTCACTGCGGAGGTCCTGGAGCGCCAGGTAGGCCAGGACCATCTGTGGGAAGGTCACGGGATTGAGGACTGGAGAATTCTTACTGATCTTATCGTCCAAATCCCTTAGCAAATGGGGAAACTGATCTTGGATGGGAAGAAACTGGCTCCAAGTCACACAGCCAATGAGAGGCAGGGCCAGGATTCAAACACAGGCTCTTTGTACTACAATTCTTCCAGTTCAGGCCTGGGGCAGGGCTTTGGACTCAACTCCATCATGGGAAAAGGGTAAGAAGAGAGTGGCTAGCTTTTAAACTTTGGGTCTTTTCTAGAACCTAGTGGAGGGCCTGGCCCCAGCAGACACTTAGTCACCTCCATGAAGGCAGGGTATCCTCCCAGGTGCAGTTCAGGCACCATCTGCCTCCCTACACCCTCACCCCAGTCTTACCCAGACAGGGATTGAGAAGAAGGAGAAGGCGATGGCTGCCTTGGCACTGCTGTTGCCCAGAAGGTAGTGATGAGGGGGCGAGTGCTGCCATTGGTTGGCCAGGAAACAAAAGCCCACGAACCAGACTCCGACCCAGATGACTATGGCAAAGGAGAGGGGTGCCAGGGTCAGAGCCCTTCCCAGAGGAGGCAGAGTGGCCCTGGGGGCTTCCCAAAGGACTGGCCATCCTCCTAAGGGCCAGCGAGTGCACTAACGAGCAAAGGGAGAGGGGGAGGCCAGCCTCAGTCATTGTCACAATTAGTGTTTTGGATTGAACCTGATTTTGTTGCTCAGCAGCTGCTGGGCATTCTAGGGTGCTGGATGGGTTTAAGTGACTCAGGCCAGGGCACGCTCCCAGGAGGGCTGGGGAGACACTGACCCAGGTCATCTGGACTGGAAAGCCAGCTCTGTTCATCAGGTACACTGCCCCTCTCTTCTGAGGATGTCCTACCCACCACCCTAGCCTTCTGCTTGTGTATTACCATACAGTCGCCCATGCCCCTCGAGCTAGTCTTTACAACAGCCAGGCCCTGGGGGACACCCGGGTGCTCATACTGGGGTAGAATGACTTGCATGATCTCAGGCCCCCAACAAGAGCCACGGCCTCCTGCCAGATCAGAAGCAAGTCCCTCCATTTCTGAAAGGCGGCCAGAGACCCCAAAGGTCATCTCTGAGCAGCCCAGGCTGAGAGCTGAAGAGCCCCGAGGGTGAGCCCAGGGAGCCCCTACCAGAGAGCGAGAAATCCAGCAGCAAGACTGTGGTCTTCAGGCGGGGACTGGTAATGTGGGCTGCCAGGCTGTCCAGAGTGAGGAAGAGCAGGCAGCCCAGGAAAGCCAGAAGGCCAGTGACCACTGCGAAGCTGCAGGCCACTCGGTTGTCATTGAGGACGCAGTGCAGCTGTGAAGAGCTGGTCAGGTTCTGGTAGCCATCAGTCAGCAGCGTGGCAAAAACGATGAGCGAAAAGACCTGGATGGGGCAACAGCTGAAGGTGAAGCGCTCCCCAGGAGGGCCTTCCCCCTCTCCTGATCCTTCACGGTTAGGGGCTTGAGGAGACAAACCCTCCCAGGGGACCTCCCCCACTTGGAGTCCTCACCCTCCCCCCAGCCTCCTGCCTCCCCTTCTCCCCAGGGGGGCTGGGACCCAAGGGCAGAGGCAGAAGGTGAAAGGACATGGTATACCCCAAGACAAGCCTGGGATTCTGGGGCCCTGTGGGATGGGCCATGGAAGACCAAGACCATCCAAACCTTTCCTTCTGACTTCATTCTTTCTGCCAGCCAGCATATGCGCCACCCAGTTTTCTACATTCCATAACCTTGGGCTCTGCCAGCCTCACTCATATCAAATGATTACAAACCTTGGCCATTCCCTGTCTGCCAAAGTCTCCCCCTGCCTGGCCCTACCCAGAGGTGCCTCCCTAGCACCCCTGGATCACTGCAGGTGCCTAACTCCACTTCTCTGCTCCAAGCAGCCCATCCACACCCCTGAATTCTCTAGAGCCCCGAAACTCGCAGTCCGGTTTTGCTTGTACCACATCCTCAGAAGCTCCTGAGGAGCCCAGGCTGCCCCTGGGCCCACAGAAAGTCGAGCAGCCCCTAGCTTCGGGTCGGAACTCAGAGAGCTTCCCCAAACCAGTCCCTAGTGAATGTTGCCATTCTAGCTCTCCATGTTCCCAGCTGTCACTGAGACCTCCAGAAACCAGAGACCAGGTCTTAGCTAAAGGCATCAAGCATGGAGCGATGCAGGAGGCCAGCCCGGTGTGTTTGGTGAATTAATAAACAGTGGAACTTCCACTTCCTCAGTAATGAGAGTAGCTCCCATAACAAAGGAATTGAACCTTTACACAACACTTTCCTCCCAAGCAGCCCTGGGAGAGGGAGACCATCTTACAGAAACTGAAGCTCAAGTGGAGAAAGCCATTTCCCTGAGGTAGCACCGCTAGGCGGAGCCAGGACCCAGACCCCCAGGCCAGGATTCCTCACAGGACATCCTGGCTGGAGGTTTCCTTGGTATTAATAAGGAAGTTTGGGGGGGGGGGATTTGGGGAAAAGTTTGGGGATCAGTTTGGGATAGGCTGAGTTTAAGCATCTATTGGTCATCCAGCTGGGGATGTCTGAAAGGCAGTTGGAGATGCAAGTTAGCAGAGAGGTGGGGGTAGATTGGAGAGTCACAGGCAGAGACAGGATCATTGAGACCATGGGAGGTGATGAGATCCACAAGTGAGAAAGAACTGAGGGAGAAGGGAAGAGGACTGAGGACAGAACACTAGAAGACTCCTGCGACAGGCAGGACTAAGCCAGATGAAGATCTAGTAAAGAAGACTGAGGATTTGATATGACAGAGGAGGTAAACTGCTGGAGACCAGATGAGATGGGATCATTTGTGCATATGGGGGGGTTGGCCTTGCCAAGGAGAAAGGCCACCTTATCATGGGAGACAGGGTGAAGGAGGAGCTAATGACAGAGGGCATCCGAGGGATAGGAGGAGCTCTTTGCAAATAGCCTCAGGGTTTGTTTGGGTTTATTTAGTGAAATATAAAGCCAGGTTCTTGGTGGGGGGGCAAACTGTGGAAGATTTAAGGAAGGACAAAAAGTTTGGGAGGTCTGAAGGATTGCCGTGCTACAGTGAGGCTCAGCTGACATCACATAACAGAATTTCGCAATGGCCCCAGTCAACACAGTTCCATGATTTTCTCTAGCTTCCTTCAGCAGCACATGAAAGGCAGTGGGAATAACCCAAAGCAGGGGTTTGGAAGGGCAAGATCTTCTACAGGATAAAAAGAGTCCTTTCTCAAGAGAAGAGGATAGTGTAGAGTATCTTTCTTCGTATCCCCAGTGCTTGGCACACAGCTAGTGCTTAATAAATGCTTACTGACTGACCTGACACCTTCTAGTTACACACATACCAAACATGAATCCTCCCTATAACATTGCTGATAACTGGTCATCCAACCTCTGCCTGACCATCCCAAGTGGCCAAGAATTGACTCCATGTGGGAATAGCCCATTACACTTTGGGATTCTCACTGTTAGGAGGTTTTTCCTAACACAGAGCAGAAATCTGCTTTGTGGAAACTTCTAGGTGAATGTAAGCTCCTTGAGGGCCAGAACTGTTTTAATTTTTGTCCTTGCATCTTCAGGGCCTCACGGTTGGCAGGGGGTGGATAAACACTTGTCGAAATTAATCAAATTGCTTTGTCCCATTGCTCTGCTCTGCTGGGCCACACAGAAGAAGCCTGGCAGGCCCAGGCAGACAGATGCTGATGTTTGTCTACCCTCAAAGAGTTTGCATTCTTATTAAGGGGAACGCTGCAGATTTATAGACAAGAAAATCCTGGATATAGACAAAGGAAATACAGGGTGACTGGTCCAGGGGAACGCTAACACTAGGGAGGAATCAGAAAAGGGCTCTTGAAGGACATGTGCTTTAGTGGACCTTTGAGGAAGGCAAGGGGAAGGAAGGAGCGAGGTCAGCCCCACAGGGAACAGGAGAGAGGGAGCTGGACCATGGTGCTGCAGGCTCACAGGGAGGTAGCTCTAGGAGGTGAGAAGTGCCTGGAAGGCATCACCAGAGAAAGCTAAGACCCAGAAGCATGAAGTGATTTGTCCACGGTCATACCTCGAGCTCTGTACTGTTCCAAGGCTCAGTCACCCCAAACTCTGGTGACAGCTCCAGGGAGTCCTCCTGATACTGCCCCTCCCTCTGCCTAGCATTCTCCCTTCAGCCTTCCCAGAACTCTAGCTCTAGTTTCCCGTTTCTGTGGCTTATTTCCCTTCTTGACACCTGCCCAAACTAATCTTAAGTGGTGATCCCCTAAGAACAAGGCAGTGAGCAGAGAAGTGAAAAGAGCCCCGGGCCTCACAGGGAGACCTCAGCCATCCAGGAACTGTTACTCATTTGCTGTGTGTGACTGTATAAGTCACGCCATTGCTCTGTGAGTTTTCTTATCTGTAAAAAGAGAAGGGTGACGTTGCCCCTGCTGCACAACCAGACTACTGGGAGGGCACAAGTCCTTCAGGGACTTGTGAGACATCCTGAGGGCAGGAATTGTCACACTTTTTTTTTCTTTGTAGCCCAGTGACTCCTACACCGCAGCTGACACACAGTAGAGGTTTAATAAACATTGTAGAACTGAGTTGATGGAAAAGTTTCTCCTAAATCTTGCCTAAATCAGCCTGTGCATCTGGAGGGAAGCCCGGATTTCCCCTTTGCTCTCCTCACTAAGCCCTCTACACATCCCCAGCCCTCCCTAGTCACCCTCAAGTCAGGCCACCACAGGTCTCCTTTCCTAGACTGAGCCCTTCACCAACCCGAATGCCCAGCCCCTGACAGCGCAACTCCCAGATGACTTATGGGCTGGCCACAGCAGGCTGCTTCCCGGTTCAGCGTCTCTCTGAAGGCAGCACAAGGCCACGTTGGATTTCTGGCCACCCTTTACAATTCCTACTCCTAGTGAACTTGCAGCCCGTTGAAAGCTCCAACTCCTTTTCAGATTAAGGCCTGTTGAACAGTCAACCCATCAATGAACAATTATTAGACAGCCGCTACGTGCCAGGCACTGTGCTGCGCCCTGGGGATATAGACAGGAAAATGAAATTGGCCTTCCCCTTGGGGAGCTTCGGTTCTGCCTCTGCTCTCGGTCTAACCACATATGGCCCATCTTAGACAGGGGAGGCGATTTTGAAGAGCTAGGAAAAATAATAGCAAAGTTCATCAGGAAAAACAAAGGGGCAAAAATATCGAGGGAAATGAGTAAAAATGCAAAGGAAGGTGGCCTAGCCGCACCAGAGCTGAAGCTAGATTGCAAAGCGATAATCATCAAAACTACTCGCTACTGGCTAAGAAACGGAGGGGATCAGTGGTAAATGCTTATAGTAATCTACTGTCTGAACAACCCAAAGATCCAAGTTTTTGGACAAGAGTTCACTATTTGACCAAAACTGTTGGGAAAACTGAAAAACAGTTTGGCAGAAACTAGGCATAGATCAACATCTTATACCCTATACCAAGATAAGGTCAAAATGGGTATATGATTTAAACATCAAGGATGACACTATAAGCAAATTAGGAGAGCAAGGAATGGTTTACCTGTCAGATCTAAGGAGAAGGAAGGAATTTATGCCCAAACAAGAGATAGAGAACATTAGGAAATGCAAAATGGATGGTTTTGATTACATTAAATGAAAAAGGTTTTGCACAAACAAAGCAAATGCAACCAAAATTAGAAGGGAAGCAGAAAACTGGGAAACATTTTTATTGCTAGCGTTTCGGATAAAGGCCTCATTTCTAAAATATAAAGAGAACTGAGTCAAATTTATAAGAATACAAGTCACGAAAAAAAAGAATACAAGTCATTCCCCAGTTGATAAATGGTCAAAGGATATGAACAGGCAGTTTTCAGATGAAGAAATTAAAGCTATTTATAGTCAGATAAAAAACTGCTCTAAATCACTATTGATTAGAGATTTGGGAGGTAGATTTCTTGAACCATTTATATTTCTATTTTGGACTGGCCAAAGGGCATGAGGAGGCCAAGACCTTCTTTGGTAGAGCTTCCAGACTGGTCTGAAAGCACTGGGCCTGGCTCCTTCCTAGACTTCCCTGTGCCCTTGTTGAGGTCACAAGCAGGCAGACCCTGCTGGGGGAGAGATGAGGAGGTGACTTCCCACTGGCAAAAGCCCTTCCTGACTCCTCCCTTAACTGGGCTTCTCAACCTGAGAACAAGGCCAGGTGATCAAGTACCCGGTGTGCTCCAATAGCAGGTGGGTGGGTCAGGAAGTTGAGGGCTGTGCCCACACAATCCAAGGACTTTGAACCTGCCTTTATCAGTGGACCTCTGTGCCTGGACTGATACCCAGTGGTTAGATAGGCTCATGTCCCTCGCCCTTTCTCTCCTTCTCTGTGATGCTGAACCTCCCCTCTGCCCCTGGCTCTCTCCTCTCCCATTCTTATTGTTCGTCCCACTGGGCAGGATCCTTCTGGACCACTGGCTCTGTGCTCAAACTAGCTTGCATCTTCAGCCTTTTCCTTTCTGATCCTTCCATCCCCTGGCTCCCTCCTGACAGCCTAAGCCACCCTGACCATCACTGACTAGGCTTGCACTCCTATTCTGTGGAGGCTCTTTGCCACCATCACTCAGCCACCTCACCTCCTCTGAGGTTCATTCAGTCCACACAGGTCACCCAGGCCAGATTCTATAAGCTATCACCTCCTGAGCCCAGGACTCTCTCCCCGCTTTGTCAGTGAATTCACCATCTGGCTTGAGGTCTTCCCCTCCACCTCAACTCCTTACTTCATCCTAGGGGCCTTTCAACTTTATCACTTTTCCCACTTCTTCAGTCTTCTCAGTAACCAGGGCCTGCTCCTCAGCTCTCCCCTCTTCACATGGGGGTGCTCATGCCCTTGTCACGAGTGGATGCTAGTTATGATTGTTCTTGCCATCCCGCCTCCACAAGGTTTCCACTTCAGTGTTGGAGAACTCGGAACTGCTATCTCTTCGTGGGCTTTCCTCTCTAAAGAGACTTTGTCCTTCTCCATCCTTCAGTGCTCTTGCAGGCTATTGTCCTGGCCCAGCCTACTCACTTTTCCCAATCATTCTAAGAAGATCTCTTCCCAGCCTTGACCCCTGGGTGAACCATGCTGACTCTACACTCCTGTTTGTTCCTGAATCCCTGACTGGCTTGTCTTCTGGGCATCCCACCTCAACATCTCCCAGCCTGCCTCGTTCCAGCCATCTGGCTTCCCCTACTCAGGTGCTGCTAAATGGAGCTGGGGGAGATCATGACCCTGTGCTGACTGCAAGCTTATCTCCCTGGGCCAGTGCTGCTTCCCACCCTGACTCACTATCCCACTCACCACAGCAGCTGTATCAAACCTTTTCTCTCCTCATACTTCACTGAACAAATCGAGGCCATTCCCTAAGAGCTCCCTCTCCTTCCCTCCTCTGCATCACATATTCCTCTGACATAATCCCCCCTACCATTATCTTCTCCTCAATCCCTTCTCTTTGCCAGGGCCAGCTCCTATAGATTTACTCTTGGTTTTTTCCTTTCCCACCTTCTTCGCCCCCTCCATCATCCCCACTCTCTCAATTATCTTCAATCTCTCTCTGTCTGCTGGCTCCTTCCCTGCTGTCTACAAAGGTGCCCAAGCGTCGCCTGGCCTTAAATACCTCACTCGATCCTACCATGCCTGCCAGCTATTGTCCTATATCTCTCTTCCCCGTATTAGCTAAGCTCCCACAAAAAGCTTCCTTTCCTTTCCTGGCTTCTAAACCTTCTGCAGTCTGGTTTCTGACCTCATCATTCAACTCCAAACTCCTAAGTCACCAATGACTTCTCAAATGCCAAATCGAATGGCTTCTTCTTGCCTCTCAATCTTCTGAGCCCTTCAGATACTACTGACCCCCTTCTTTTCCTGGGTACTCTCTCTTCTTGGGGTCTTCATTACCCTTGGTTCTCCCCCTACCTGTCTAACTGCTTCTTCTCAGTCCCCTTGGCTCACTCTTCCTCCAAGTCATACCCATTAACTCCGGGCTTCCCTCAAGGCCCTGCCAATGGCCTTTCACACTTTTCTCTCTACACTCTCTCACTCGCTGATCCTATTACGTCCTGTGGGTTCAATTGTGAGCATCTCTGTGCAGATGATTCCCACTTCTATTTATCTAGTGCTAGTCTCTCTCCAGAGCTCCAGCAGGCATCACCAACTGCCAGTTAGAGATTTCCAACTGGATATCCTGTAGGCATCTGAAATTCAATGTGCCCAAAACAGAACTTTGGTCCTTGTCCCCAAACCTCCCCCTATTCTGAAATTCCCTGTTATTACTGAGGGCAATCACCATCTTTTTGGCCATCCAGGTTCAAAACGTCATTGTCATCCTCTACTTTCCCAAACTCTTGCTTGCCCTACATATCGCCAGACTCTGTCATTGCTCTTTCTCTGACATCTTTCATACACTTGCTTCTCTCCACTGACGTAACCACCATCCTAATTCAGGTCATTATTATGTCTCTCCTGAATTACTGCAATAGCCTTCTCATGGTCTTTCTCTATTCCAATCCTGGGTTGCCAGATTATTTACAAAAGTGTGGTTATGACCAAGGTACGCCCCACCCCGCCCCCCAACTTTGCCCTTAATAAACTTCACTGGTTCCAGAACAAATAGAAAGTCCTTTGGCCTCTAAGTCTCTTTACAACCTGCCTCTTTGAGCTATTCCCATCTTCTTCTTTCTAATGTAGGCCATACGGGCTCCCTTCCTCTTCTTGGTATGTAGCACCCCATCTCCTGTCCCTCTGCCTGGGAAGGACCACTGTCCCTCCCAGTCTTGGAATCCTAGGCTTCTTTGAAGATTCAAGCGCTACCTTCTCCAGGAGGCCTTTCCTGGTTTCCTCAGCTGCTGCGGCTGCCCCCTAAGGTGACCCTTCCGTCTATCTGCTCCTTATTTACACTGGATGCTCCAGTTGACATGTCATTACAATGCAGCTGTCTTTAGGTCAGGGATTATTTTTGGTTTGGGTTTTTTTTTGTATTCCCTCAGCACAATGTCTGATACATAAGTGCTCATTGATCGATTGATTAATCATCCCTATTAAATTTCATGTTATTGGATTTGGCTCTGTGTTGGACCCTGTAGGGATCATGGTGGATTCTGACTGTCATCCGACATGTTACCTGTACCTTCCTTCTCTGCGTCCCCTATAAATTTGGTAAGCGAGCTCTCCACATCATTATTGGTCATGTAGCAGATACATAAAATAGCCCAGAGTCAAGCACAGATCTCTACGCCGCTCGAGCGCAGACCTCTTTTCAAAACTCTTCCTAACTGCGCTTTAGGCCCGGTTCTAAATCCTCAGAAAGTGGTCATGCAGGCCACCCGACCGCATCAGTGAGTCCGCATCTGTCCATCTTATCAGCAGTAGGGTACCCGAAGCTTCGACAGATGCCTGGCTCGGATCTGGGCAAACTAAATTTACCAAATTCTTCGGATCCGCCTGCCAGGTTAGTAACCCGAGCAGAAAAGGAAATAAAGTGAGCCTGGCATGAAGACACCATGGTAATCCTTCCTTTTCTATAGAGGACTAAAAACGCACACTTATATAGCGCTGTGTGGGTGACCAGCAACTGGCATTATCAAGTACCTACCCTGTACCAGGCTCTATGTGAGTGCTGAGGATAGGGGAAAAAAGGCCCAAACCAGTATTATCTTGGACAGATGAAGTAAGCAAGGGCTTAAGTGACTTGCCCGCAGTGGAAGCCCCCGAATCTGAGGGAGCTGGGCTCTGAAGGCATACCCTCCAAGAACCCACTTCCGAGACATCTAACCTTTGTCGTAAACCTGCAAATGCCACAGAAGCGCGAGTGAACTCCACTGCCCTCACTTTGGCGGAGAAGCCTGACGCGTCTCCGGCCAGGCCAAGGGAATGCGGATGGGGGCCTCACCCCAGCAAAGATCCGGGAGACGGTCTTTGGCTTCTTCACAAACTGGACTGCCTCGCTCTCGGCCAGGTCGTGGAGGCTCTCGGGCACATACATGTCAGCCCTTCTGCCGTCCCTTCGCTCACGCTCAGATGACCTAACTTGGGGATGCGGCAGAAGGAGAGAGGAAGGAGAGGTCAGAGGTCAGAGTAGGGGCTTTGGAGGTTGAAGAGGAGTGGGGAGGGGATCGGGAGAAGGGGAGGGGGTTGTGGCCCACTGGCCAGTATCCCCACAATTGGAAGACATTTCTTTAGGATGGGGAGTACCCACCACAGAATTGAGGGTATCTCTTCAGAGTGGGGTCTTCCCCCACAGAAATGAGGGATACCTCTTCTTAACGAGTCTCCCCAAAATGGTAGACAGCTTTTCACAACAAAGGGCTTTTACTTCAGAATGGTGGTCTACCCTTCCAAAGTGGGGACTTAGTTCAGAAGGGGTGTCTTCACTTCGAGATTGGGGGACTGTGCCTCAGAAATGTGGGGTGCTAGCTCACTCAGGGGAGTGTATCATACTCAGATTTGAGGACTCTCAAAAACACATTTTTTTTCCTTTCTCTTTTCAGAGAGTTTTCCCTTCAGAATTGAACCATCTCTCTTCAAGACAGGGAGTCCCTGGCTCCAAATTGGGGAGAATCTGCTCAGGAAAAGAAGGGTTCTTCAGAAAAGGGCGGGAATCTCCTTAGGATGTGAGGTTGCCCTTGAAGAATTATGGGTCATCTACTCAGAATTTTGGGGGGCTTTCATCAGGAAAAGGGGGTTTCCCATCGTCTTTAGATGGAATTTCCCTAGAAAATGTGGGTCTCCACCTCAGAACTTGGGGTATCTCTTCTGAGAATGGCAGTCTTCCCTCAGAATTGGAGGAATCACTCAGAATCAGGGGAGCAACTCTCCTTAGGAAAGGGGGGGTCTCCCCCTCAAATTTGGGGGAATCTCCTCTGAAGATGGGAAAAGGGATAGTCTCAGAATGGGGGGATATTTCCTCAAGAACTGGGGTCTCCCCCTCAGAAGCAGGGGGAATCTCCTCAGAAAACGGGGAGGTTGTCTCCCTCACCTTTCCTCTAACCCCTCCCGCCCGACCTCCCTGACCCAGCAGCTTTCTCCCCAGACCCGCCTTTTTCCCGCCTTTTCCTCTCCGCGCGTCGAAAGCCTATTGGCCGACAGGAGGCCCCGCCCCCCCAAGGCACACGCCCCCTCATAGAGAGATGGGGGCGGGGCCTCGGAAGCCGTTGGCCTGAGGAGCTCACGAGCCAGCCGCGCGCCTCTGAATCCTCGTCAGCTGTGTGCGCATGCGTTCGGCAACCGAACCGTAGCTACTCTTCCCCTCTCCTTTCCCAGGGAAGTCCCTGGAGGAAATAGTCTGAGCTCGCTTCCCAGAATGCCCCCACTCATCGAGCCCCGCCCCGACACTGCTCCTTGTAGGCGCATGCGAGGCCCAGAAAGCCACCTAAGAAGGAGAAACTGCTCCCTCACCCCCACGCATGCGCCGTCTCTTGAATAAAGTGGCACCTGGAGGCCCATGCGCTGGCCCTGCGCATGTGCGTCGGGCTCAATGACACCCAAACCTTTGTAAGGTGAGGGGGAGGGAAAGGCTTTCTGGGGCGGGGGTGCAATTCTCAATGCAGGGCTTTGGGGTGACCCTGGGGTTTCGTGAGATGCATTCAAACGCATCTCCCAAATAGCTTTCCCACCCCCACTCTGCCCAGAGGGTGTGCCGTGGGGGAAAACACGTTGTCTACCTCGTGACCTTTGTCTCCTGACCCCTGACCTCATGCCTACTGTGCTGCGGGAGAGAAGGCGGGGGTGGGGGGGCGGGGGTTGGAGGTGCTGTGGGCTGGGCCTGGGGACCCAGTTATCTGCCAGGAGTTGGGCTGTCCCTTCTTGAGGGGCAGAGAGGGAGGTGGGCGAGGCTTTGGGAAAGGCACCCATGACCTGTGACCTGTGACCCTCCCCAGCTTTTGCAATGTAGTGCCAGTCTCTGAGCCTTCTCCCCCTCCCACTCCCTTCGAGGTGTTAGGAGTCAGCATGCTCCGGGCGGCCCGAGCAGCCTGTGGGGCCGGGTGGTGGGGCTGCCCCCGGCCCCCGCTGAGGCCCTGGGCCCCCGAGGCCGCTTCCCGGCCCCACTCGTCCCTGACCATCAAGATGGGGGAATATCGGAAGATGTGGAACCCCACGGAGCCCCGGAACTGGGCCCAGCAGTATCAGGAACGCTTCATCCCTTTCTCCAAGGACCAGCTGCTGCAGCTCCTCCTGCAGGTCACCTGGGGAACTACAGGCACCAGCAGCCCCCGGGGCCGTCCAAAACACCGCCTCCTTCCCAGGGCGGAGTGCCTGCTCCGGAGCATGCTGGGAGTTGTAGTTTCCAGCTGGCTCAGGGGAAGTCTCTGGAACCACAACTCCCAGCGCCCCCTGGGGCTGAAGGGCCTCCTACCCCCGCCCCCAGCTGGTGAGGACGCCCCTGGGGCAGTAGGGCCTCTCCACCTCCACCTCCCAGCTGGTGAGGACACCCCTGGGGCAGCAAGGCCTCCCCACCCCCACCTCCCAGCTGGTGAGGACACTCCTGGGGCAGCAGGGCCTCCCCACCCCCACCCCCTGGGGCTGCTGGCAGGGAGGGTCTCCTGGCTGAGACAGCAATGTCCAGTTTCCCCTTCCCAGGAGTTTCACTCCAGTTCTCCAGCCAAGGCTGCGCTCCTGCGGTTCGCCTCCCATGTCGACTCGTGCATCTTGTCTCAGTACAACAGCACCTTGGCCCAGCTGCAGGTGAGGAGCCACTCGTCTTCTGAGCCTTCCTGGAGGAGTGCTCCTTCTGTCTGCCCCGGCCCAGTCAGTGAGGGCCTGGCCCTGACGTTGGCTGGACGGTGCTCGGCGTCCCAGACCGCCACGAGTGGTCCAGGCGACCCGAGTGTCTGGACCAGGAGTCCGGTTCTGGGGTCCGCTTTGAGTGGCTGAGCTACGCTCTGGGCAGGTCCTGGCGGAGCGGGCAGTGTCCGTCCCCCGGCCCGCGTGCGGGACCTGACCCGGTGTCTGCACCTGCCCTCCAGGCGCTGTACGACCCCATCAACCCAGACCGAGAGACCCTGGAGCAGCCCTCCCTCACGGACCCTCAGCGCCTGGCCAACGAGCAGGAGGTCCTCATGGCTCTGGCGCCACTGCTGGATCAGGCTAACTTCTCCCCGCTGTCTGAGGATGCCCTGGCCTATGCCCTTGTGGTCCACCACCCGCAAGATGAGGTTCAGGTAGCAGCTCTGCACCGGGGTCCCTGGAAACCCTTTGGGGAAAGTGGAAGCTGGGGGCAGTCAGTCAGGACACAATTATTGAGTCCCTTCTATGCTCCCCACCCTGTGGCTACAAAGTCCAGGAAATAGCCCCTGCTGCCAAGGCACTCATGCTCTGTTTGGTGGCCACAACATATACCCAGAAAAGGAAATTTGAGATATCTACCAAGTAGATGTCACATCAGTGGGAACTAGCATCTGGTAGGATCCAGAGACATTCTGTAGAAGGTGTTGCCCAAGCTGCGCTTTGAGGGCCAAGAGGGAGGGCTCTGTAGGCAGGAGGCCCAGCCTGGGCAGAGGCAGGGAAGGGGGAAACGGACTTTGTGTGCAGCTTATGGCACGGAGGCCGCCTTGGCTGGCACGTGACATGTGAAGAACGGAATGTGCAGCTGGGCCAGACCCCAAATAGAGTCACTGAAACTTGTGGGGAGGGGTAGCGATCAGCTGGACCACCGTGTGGAGCATGTTTCAGGGAGGGCAGTCATCCAGCTAAGGCGCTTGGGTGCTGGTCTGGGGGCAGAGATCAGAGCTGGGGGGAGAGAAGGCCCAGGGCAGTGCCTTCCGAAGAGACAGAGATGGTAGGAAGGGGGACTTTGGAGATGTCTGGGGGAGTCGCAGTGGGAGCCTGGGGCTGGGTCTGCACAACCTCCAAGATGCTCTAGAGGCTAGAGAGAGGAAAGCGTTGGACAGAGGCCTGCTAAGGCAGCTTGATGGCACCATGGTGCCCAGAGCTGAGTTCAAATCCAGCCTTGGATATTAGAGCTGTGTGAGCTGGGGCTCCTGGGCAGCATCTTTTCTGGACAGGCAGCCCAAATGGCCTGGGGGTGCAGGTCAGGAGCGAGGGAGAAGGGCAGTGAGATGAGGGGAGGAGAGATCCCCCGCGAGCACGGTGTCAGCTGTCTGCCCAGAAAGGAGGCCTGAGACGGTCAGTCCAGTGTGGCCAGGAAGAGATCTGGGAGAGGGCAGGCCCAGGGAAGCTGGATCTCAAAGGAGGAGGGAGGAAGAACAAGTGTCCTCTCCTTGGTGGCTGACCAAGAAACAGAGGAGGGACAGGCAACAGGAAGGAGCCTGGAGAGGTGGGAGAAGAGGGGACCAAGGGGCAGATGGGATGAGAGGGAGAGACCAAGCTAGGCCTGCCCCGCCCCACACTGCCCCTTGTGCCCGTAGGTGACCATCAACCTGGACCAATACACTTACATGCAGTTCTGGGCCCTGGGCCAGCGAGTGGGGCGGCTCCCACTCAAGTCCATCGTGGGCTCCGAGCGGGGCTTCTTCACCAAGTCCCCCCCTGCCGAGCGGTGAGTGTCATAGAGCGGCCAGAGCAGCCAGGAGGGGAGAGGGGAAGCCCGAGCCTGTCTAGTCCATCTCCCGGGAAGGGCAGGGGTCTGGCTGAGGCCACACAGCAAGCTGAGGGTCAGAGCTGGAAGGGAGGGACCTCAGCAATCCTCGAGGACAGAGACCCAGAGCAGTCCCTTGTCCCAGGTCACCCAGGTAACAAGTAGAAGAGCCAGATGCTTGTAGACTCTGGTGGCTAGAAGGCACCTTTGCTTTACAGGGCCCCAGAACCTCTCGTAGGGCAGGGATAGACCCTCTCCTCTCCCCCAGTCCAGTCAGCCCCCTAAGGCTTGCTGCGGAGGGCAGGTGGGTGTCCCAGAGAGTTCCTGACCCAGCCCTTGGGGCTCAGGCGTTACTTTAAGCGAGTAGTGGTGGCGGCCCGCACCAAGCGGAGTCACCTGGTGTTGAAGAGCTTCAAGGACACTCCCCTGGAGGGGCTGGAGCAGCTCCTCCCAGAGCTGAAAGTGCGGACGCCTCCCCTGCAGCGAGCCCTGCTCAACACCATGCTCCTGATCTCGGGCCTGGTGTTCTTTGTCAACGTGGGCATGGTGGTCCTGTCTGACCTCAAGGTGGCCACGTCGCTGCTGCTGCTGCTCTTTGCCGGCTTCATGGCGCACCGTGCCTCCCAGGTGAGCCCTGGGCCGGGGGGCCTAACATCGGGGGCGTGGTGGCCTTCTCTGGCCTCAGTTTCCCATCCGTGATGTGAGAACATTGCACTTCCAGGTGCTGCCTGGCAGTCCGTCACCTGGGGCAGAGTCTTCGGGGCCAAGTGTGTGTATATGGGGGTGATGGAGCCACCTGGGAAGTAAGGCAGGGTGCTGTGGTCTGTTGCCCCAGCTCCCTGCCCCTAGACTGTGAAACATGTGCACCCGCACCCATTCCTGACCCTTAGGGCTGGAAGGGGCCTGAGAGCTGTCTAGCCCTAGCACTACTCTATGCTTAAGGGAACTGAGGCTGGTTACCCAGCCAGGGAGCTGCAGGTGTGGGGCCGAGCCCAGGCATCCTGAGCCCTCTCTCTGAGTGGCCTCTCACTGGAGGCTTCCACCTCCTTGAATGAATGAATAAAATGGAACATCCATAGGGATGGAATTCACGAGGCTCCTTGGAGCAGCCCCAGAGCCCCAGGGTGGGGTCCTCAACAGTCTGGAATGCAATGAACGCTTGGAATTGAAGTGTGAGTGGACAGCGCCTACAGAAGCGCTGCTGTGTCCCTCTTCCTCCCTGCCCCCGCTGTGTCCCCTCTGCTCCCTGCCCTGTCCCTTCCCTTGCACCTTCCTGCTTCAGATGTTTGGCCAGCGCCGGAACCTGCAGGCCCTGGAGCTGGCTCACATGCTCTACTTTCGGAGTACTTCCAACAACTCGGAGCTGATCACGGCCCTGGTGCACCGGGCGCAGGAGGAGCATGCCAAGGAAGTCCTGCTGGCCTACAGCTTCATGGGACGCAGGGGTCTGGGGCCTCCTGAGGGTAAGCAGCACCCTGAGAGCCGAGCCCCTGACTCCCAAGGCCCTGGCTCACTTGCTGATCTGCTCCTTCCCTTCCTCTAGAGAGCGCCAAGTGGCTGCAGGACTCTGTAGAGGCCTGGCTCCTGGCCCGATCAGGCTGTGAAGTGACCTTCAATGGGGCCCGGGCCCTCAGCCACCTGGAAGCCCTGTCCCAAAAGGTGCCCCCTGACCCGCCACCCGATCTCTGCAAAAGCCTTAGCTCCTCCTGGGCTGCCCAGCTTCAGAGACCCCTGGAGCCTCCTGGGATCCAGTTGAGGAAGGAATGAGCTTCCTGTCATCTCTTGGCCTACCAGAGCCCCACAGGTCGGAGCGCTGGCCCGGCTGGCTTCCAGTGGGCTGAGACTCACAGCCAAGGGCCACCCTTTCCCCCTGGAATGGAGGGGCGCACGACCCTGGTAACCCGGTTGTCTCTGCTGCTCCCTGCTGCCGTCGGCCTCTTGGGAAGGGAGCAGGACGTGCCCCTCCCAACGCCAGTGCCTTCTCCAGACCCTGGTATTTTTTAATACCGACTTTCGCCAATGCTACCTCTGACTTCATCCCACCCCATTTCCCCCCATGTGCAATACCGATCCCTGTTCCCATCTATCCTCCAGTTCCCAAAGAAATAAACCCTGTTTACACCACTCTCCATGTGCGGGCGAAGGGCTACCACTGAGGGGGCAAGGCGCTAGGCAGAGACCCGTCAGCGTGAGCAGCTGGGGGACTTGGCCATGTGAGTCCAGAGCAGGCTGGTGGTGGGGACCTGGGATGCCAAGGCATCCCGTGAGAAAGGTATTTGCCATGCTTTCATAAAATGTGGGAATGGACCTAGCTGGGTGTGTCTCTTCCCTTCCACTGGGCTTCTCCTCTGCCTGGGAGGGTGGGGTTGGGGCAGGCCCCACAGGGGCACCCCCAGGGAGGGCTGGAGCAGTCAGCCACAAGGGACGGTGTCAGGCACACAGAACTGGAAATAATCAGTTCACACTCAAGAGGTTACAAAGCACTTTACTTCATCGTATCTCTTTAGCATCTTGTGGCATTCTGTCTCATTGATCCGAAGAGTCGGAGCTAGGCTGGGCCTCTCCCATTGAAGAGAGGAAGAAGCCGGAGTCAGAGAACGTGCCAAGCCAGGGCCCAAGGCCAAGTCTCCGGGCTCTACCCCCAAGGCTTTTCCCTACAGTCGGTGCCTTCTGGTTATAGTTGGGGAAGCCGAGGCCTAGGGAGGGAGAGACGGCACCTGCCTCCTCCTAATCCCGAACGATCGAGGAGGGTCAGAGCTCCGGGAGTAAAAGCTGGACGTTGGCAGGGATCTCGAGCCCACAGGGTGTCAGGACAGGAGGGGCCTGTTACAACAGGAAGGGACCTTAGAACAGAGGCCATCAGAGCTGGGAGAGAATGAGCATTTACAGAGCACCTGCTGTATGCAGGTGCTGTGGGAAGTACTTGACAGATACTGCATTTGATCCAACTCTGGGAGGAAGGTGCTATTATTATCCACATTTTACAGATGAGGAAACTGAAGCAAGCAAGTTAAATGACTTGCCCAGGGGCTCGATTTGAACTGAGGTCTTGACTTCTGGCCCAGCTGTGTGGGCACTGTGCCGCCAGCTGCCTGAGTCAGAGCTGGAAAGAACCCCAGAGCACCAAGTGTTAGGGGCAGGAAGTGCATGTCAGAGGGGCTGGGCCAGAAGAAGGAGGAAGAGGACCGGGAAAGCATCTTCTTACTCCCCCATTCCACAGAGGCAGAAACTGAGATTCCAGGGTCAGGACCTAGCCCGGGGCAAGGTAGCACGGGGAGGCAGGACTGGGGCAGCTGCTGTCTCACTGGTTCAGGGGCTGTGAGCCAGGGCCTGCTGGCCAGGGGAGGGGGAGGTCACTCTCGTTTTCTCAAGTGGATGTAAATGATGCCGCTGGCCAGTGCCAGGGGAAATGCCACCCAAGCTAGGGCGAAGCAGTAGCCGAAGGAGCCTCCATCATCATGAAACTCCTTGACGTGTATGGCGTAGATGAGGGCCCCGGTGAACACCGACACGCCTGGGGGTGGGGGAAGGACAGAGGGAGTCATGCCTGTGGCTCTCCCTGTACCCCCCCAGTCCAACGCCTACCCCACTCTCACCCATCCTCCCGTTGGGCAACCGTGCCCGAGCCCCACCCTGGTCACTCACTGGTGCAGAGCTGGCAAAGGCCGGTGGCGTAGAAGAGGCCTCCTCGCTTCATGTTGTATAGCTGGAACATGAATAGGATGAAGGAGAGGCAGCAGAACACCAGGGACATGACCATGAGGGCCTGCACGGCCTTCAACCAGCCTGGGAAGCAGCAGACTCTTAGCCACCCCCAGGGTGCCAGAGCCACCAGGTTCCCTTCCTTCCCTCAGCTGTGCCTCAGCCAGGCTGTTAGCCTGTGAAGCTCCTGGAGAGCAGGGACGCTGTCCCTTTTGTTCGGCATATAGTTGGTGATTGATAAATGCTTTTTCATTCCTTCATTTGCACTGGCCCCACCCTCCTCAGAAGGTGGGATCCCAACCCTGGAAGTCTTGGGTGTTGGGACTGGCCCCTCAGAATCAAGGGCTGACCCCTGGGCCGTGGCAATCCAATCCCTCCCGCCCCACTCGGTGCACAGGTGTAGCTTTGGGGGTCGGGGTGTGCTCTCCCTCACCATTTTCGCTGACATTTCCACATTTCCAGACCTCCTGGGAAGATTGGTTCAAGTGTGCCACGCATTCCTTCCAAAGATTCAGTGAGTCATTCCCATTCCCAGGGAAGATCCACCATGACTGAGACCAGTCCAGGTCAAAGAAAAGAAGGCAGATGGGAGAAGAAAAAAGATTCAGGGATGGGGGGTGGGGAGGAGGGGCAGAGCCTGCTTGGGAGGAGTAGGATTGATAGGTGGGGCCCAGTCTGACCACATCTCTCCCCCCAACGGACTCCTGATTCCTTGTTGGCTCTTGGATAAGAACATCAACCCTTCTGCTCAGCTTTAAAATGCTTTCCTCCTTGTGGCCCCATCGGGTAGTAGCCTCCAAGACTCATCATCTGTGTGCTCCCACCCCCTTTCCTGGGGTACGCCCCCCTCATTTCTGTGTCCCTCCTTTCAAATGCTTTCTCCACCAGCACTTCCTGGTCCCCATCTCTGCCCGTGGCCAATGCCCTCCCTCCTGTATGTATGCATGTATGTACTGTATGTAGGTATGTACAGGCGTGTGTCTGTGTGTTAAGCATGTACATTATGTATGTGCGTGTGTGTGTATGTATCATTTCTCCCTCACAATGTAAGCCCTGTGAGGGCAGGAATGTTCCCTCTTGTCTCTGTACCCCAGAGGTGCTTTGCACAGCACCTGCCAGTACTGAATCGTAATGCATGGCTGGATGCTTTCAGAGTGACTGAAAGGACCGGGCTGTGAGTAGAGGGGAAGTGGGGGTGGAAGCAGGGAGGAAGAGCCCCTACCTGAGCCAGAACATCCCCTCCCAAGTCCATCAGTCTCACCTTGTCCAGAGTGGCCACGAAGAGCAGAATGAGAATGAGGATGTGCAAGGCAGAGACAACCACCAGGAGCAGGGACATGGTGCCCACAGAGTCTGGGGGAGGGGGAGAGTCAGACTGGCACCTAGATACCTGGGGCACCTAGGTTCCTGGACTGGCAGAAACCGTTGAGGGAAGGGCTCGCCTGGATATTCCCCTCTGGAGCTGGAGGAAACGCCTGCATCCCCAAAGGACTTGGGGTTTGGGCTCCTAAGGGAACGTGTGTGTGGGGTGGAGGTGGACTGGGATCTTCTCCTCACTTCCCCCCTCCCACACTCGATGCATTTGCACCCACTGGGTCCTCTAAGAACTATGAGGATTGAAACCTGCCCCACCTAGTTCCTCCCCGCAATTCCCCCAGTCTCAGAACTGGGGTGGGGCACAGCCCCAGGGACCCAGATATCCACTAGGCTCTTCCCCCCTCCTTGGAGAAGGGTCAGAGTGAGTCACTGTGACTCATCCCCTTCTCTCCCACCAGAACCCCAGCCCCATGGCTTTGCTCCTGCCCTCCCTCTCTGCCCATCCCTCCATTATAATAGAGTAGGCCAGCCAGATACCTGGGGCCTTTCAGGGCTGTGGAAATGAGATAGGGGGTGCTGGAGGTTTGGGTGCTAACAGGGCTGAGATAGGAAACCTGAGCCTGATCCTTAGGAGACTGAAACTGAGGTTCAGGGCAGTTAAGGGAAATAGTTGGGAGAGAGACCCTTGGACCAAGAGGGAGAACTGGCGTCTGGAAGTTGGAGGTGGAGGAAGGCAGGAAATCCTCGGGTCTTTGTGAGACTGAGCTGGGAAGTAGAGGCTGTTAGCCCAGATGCCTGGATCCCCAGAGGATGGAAGAGACAGCTGGGGTCTTTGGCAGAACACCCGCCTCCCCCGCATCTGTGGGGGAAGGGACATCCCATCTGTGGATCCCAAGGAATGTTGCCTCTCCCCCCACCCCACCCCCACCTTCCCGTAGCCACTAAGTGCTTTTGGATTCTCACCCTCTCCTTGTCGAGGTAGAAGGTACCTGATGGCAGATGGGGTCTTTGTGGTCTCAAAGGCTCCTTTCTTTCTCAAATAACGGAGAAGCACTTAGCCAGCACTGCCAGAGGAAGTCAGAGCTAATGCTCGGTCCCCTTTCCCGGCCTCCCTGCCCCGCCCTGCTCCCTCCCTCCTTCCCTCCACCCCCTGCTCGGCCCCCGCCTTCCTCCCTCTCTCCCTCCCTTCTTCCTTCCTCTGAAGACCCACTCCCTACTTAATCTGGTCCAAGCCACTCTTACTCTTCTTCCCTGCCTAGGTCTCTGGCTCTCTGCATTTCTCTGCCCCTGGGATGTATACTCTTACTTCCTTTTTATTTACCACCAGGAGAAACCTGGGAGGGACCCAAGCTTCCACTGAATCATGTATCATCACACACCTCTTTCTGTGTCTGTCTCTCTCTGACTTTTTCCCTCTCTCTCTCTGTCTCTGTATCTCTATACGTCTGTTTGCTTCTCGTCTTATTCATTTGTCTACTCCAACCTTGTGTCTTCCAGTTTCTCTCACCATTGCCCAGTCCCTAGGGCTTGCGGAGACCAAGGGCTGGGGAAGGTAGCTTCAATGCTTTGAGAAGTCAACCAGTCAATAAATACTTAGTAAGCACCACTATGTGCCAGGCACTCTATTAAGGGCTGAGAATACCAAAAAAAAAAAAAAAGCTAGAAGTTCCTGCCCTCCAGGAGCTTATGATCTAATGGGGTAGACAACACATGAACAAACAGTATATACGAGGCAAGCTAGAGACAGGACAAATCGGAAATGATTAAGAGGGGCTGGGGAAGGCTTTGGTCAGTAGTCAGAGTGGAGGGTGGAGAGTGTTCCAGGCATGTGGCACAGGCAGAGAGAATGTAGAGAGCAGAGATGAACAGTCTTGTTTGGGGAAAGCCCAGGGGGCCAGTGTCACTGGATTGAAGAGTATGTGTTGGGGAGCGAGGTGTAAGAAAGGAGGGGGCCAGGTTGTGAAGGGCCTTGACTGCCAGAGGGCTCTGTATTTGATCCTGGAGGTGGGTGATAAGGAGCCACTGGAGGTTACTGAATGGGGGAATGACACTGTCAGATCTGTTTTAGGAAAATCACTAACAGTTGAGGGGAGAATAGCGTGGGAGCTGTGGAGATCCCCAAGGTGAAGGAGAAGAGGATCAAGAACAGACCCTATGGTAAGAGGGCCTGATCTGGAGGGGAATCCAGCAAAGGAGGCAGAGGAGGAGCGGTCAGAGAGGGAGGCTGTCCCAACAACCTAGAGAGAAGAGAGGATCGAGGGGAACGGAGTGTTGAGCAGAATCAGAGGCTGCAGAGGGGTCAACAAGGATGTCTGGATCCCTTTGGAGGTGGGAGGCATAAACAGTGACAACTAGCATCCTCGTCTCCCAGAAAGAGGACTGGAGTGACATGTAGGAGAACTGATTTAGGGTCTTGGCTTAGAATTTTACTCCTCTGGGACTTAGTGCCATCACCGTAGAGCGGGGATGGTAATCTTCAAGATGCCTGTGTTAGACCTGTGTTAGAGGGGGGAAAGCTGGGCAGCTCTTGTGTGGGTAATTTGTTGATTGGTTGACTGGGCCATCAGGTCCTTGGGTATGTGGCCTTAGAAGCCAGCCTCCTTGACCTCCCCCCAGGGGAGCCTACCCAAAATGCTCTGGAATTGCATGGGTAAAGAAACCTGGTGTCCAAGACCAGGGAAATAAGTGATGAGACTGCTGTGCTCTGCTCTGGGCAGACCCCAGCTGAATTCAGTTCAATTCCATCCAATAAGCTTTTATTAAGCTCCTACTGTGTGCCAAAACAACCAGTTCCTGAACCTAGGACTTTTCCTTTATTCTGTTGGGGGTGGAGAGAACAACAGATACGCAGATAATTAGATATAAAATACTTAACAAGTAATTTGGGTGTGGAAGGGGAGCCACAGTTTAGGATGCATGGAGTTTATGCCACCCACCAGCTTGTGACTTCAGAAAGCCCCTCAAATTTTACAGGTCTTTATCTTCTCTTTGCACCTGCTGTTCCTGGTGTCCCGGAGCACTGCTGGATACCCAGGAAGAGTCCCGGGCTTGATAGGAGTGCGAGGGCTTGAGTTCAAACTTGCCACTGGGCAAAGCTCCGCTCAGATCGAGAGGGACTTGCTCAATTAGGCCTATGAGCAGAGGCAGAATTTGAACCCGGGGCCCCTGATTCCAAACTCTCGCGGCTCTCCTGGCTAACAAGCACTGCTTGGCCCAACCAGGAGCCACGGCTGCAAGAGATAAGAGTTAAACTTGACGGCAGAAAACACTTGTGGCCCAGAGGGCCTTCCCGCGTGGGCAGGTGGGAGACGGTGGCGCCGGGCCCGCGTAGTTAGGAGGGTCCGAGGCTGCCCGCTGCCAAGCTGAGGCTGAGCCCCGGAGAAGAGCTGGAGAGCGAAGAGGCTGCCTCTTCCTCCCACAGGAAACCACAGTCAGCTTTGGGGCACGCCCTGTCCCGCGGGCAACTGAGCCCGGAGCTGGCCTGCAGCCCGCCTGCCTTCGAGGCCCAGCCCCGGGGAGCAGCAGGCTGACAGCACGTGGAGAACAGCTGGGGCCGGGGGCGGGACGGGGTTCCTCTCCACTGAGGAAACGGGTGAGGAGCCCTGGAAGGAGTCCCCGCCCCTCAAGGCCCCGCCTCCTGCTCGTGGCGGTTCGAAGACTGTTGGTGCCCAGGCGCATTATGCGGGGGCGCGAGGGAGGAGGCGGTGAGCAGCTTTCCCTCCGCCTGCTTACTTCCCATTTGCCACCCGCAGATTAAGAGCCCTTCTCCCCTTAGCTCCGCCCCCTCAGCTGCTCCTAAACCATGCCCCTCCCCACATAGCCCCGCCCTTCAGCAACTCCTCCCTCCCTTTCCTCCGGCCCCTCTCCATCAGTCCCTTGGCTGCCGCTCTTACATGCCCCACATCTGCTTTGTCCCTCCCCCTTAACCCCCAGTTTCAGCCAACCCCAGCAACTCCTCAATTCCCTCACCTAAACCTCCATCTTAATTCCTCTCCGAGGCCCTCCCCTCAAATCCTCCTGATCCCCGCCCCCACCCCAGTTTCTACAGCCTCCATCCCCATAGTCCTGCCCCCACGCCCTCCCAAAGCTTTCTCTTAAATCTTAAATCTCCCGCTGGACTCCTCCCCCTCACCATCTCTTACCCCTTA